>KE154764.1:80435-94718 GCA_000411075.1 Sisymbrium irio | reverse complement strand
TTTTGTAGATTAGTAATTAATTATATGATTAATTTAATAAAAACTATTTAATATTTTATAGACTAAATTATGAGTGGTATGTTTCGTAATTATTCTAGTAATTTAAACTTTTTTCTAAACCAAATCTAAGAAGATTTATGGTGATGACACATCATCATAGCAAACTTGTTAATAACACATTAACATAAGGTTAATTTTTTAAATGTCTCTCAATTAATATATAAGGGATATCAAAATATCAACCAATTATTAAGTATAAGTTTATAAGAGATTTATATTAATATAATGACATAAAATATAATTAGTCCAATGAGTTAAGATCTTTTTGTATGTAATCTCAAAATCATTCTCCTCTTGACATATAAGCAATGACATTTTAGTTAATCACACATGAGAATAAGAAGTTATTTATTCAAATGTCTTCTGGATTAATAATATAGGGGATCTTATGGTTGGTTTGGCTTAAAACGGATACGTTGGTGCTAATCAAAACTCAAGAAGAGATGATGACAAATTTTTATTCTTTGTTGTTCTCATTACGTTTTAGGCATGTGGAAGGAATGGGAAAAGGAAAGAGAATGCTGTTTTTCTTAATTAGCATGGGGGCAGGAACAAGCTGGTACTTAAAGAGTGACTATTTCAAGAATCGACCATCTATTTGGTATTAATCTTATACTAGCTTTGATCAATGAATCTCGAGGAGAAGACTGAAATTATCAAAGAATTGCAGCAAAAACTGTGCCTTAACTTGTGATGGCTTCTCGGTTGATAAAAAAGGCTGGAGCCAAAGTGGACCATTTCTAGCAATGTAATACTAGAAAAGTGTCCTTGGGTAACACTCAAGAGCAATTTTAGAAGCCATCTTGTTCTTGTTGGCATGGGCATGTTCCAAGGTTCAAGACTTAAACGTACGAAGTAAAATGAAGATCCCTTCAATGACGTCTGAAAAGTTAATGAAAAGATGTGGGGTAAGCATAGCCTCTCTGACTTCATAGGATGAGGCTTCAAGCACAACACTGTTCTGCATCTACAACATTGTTCTGAGTCAGAACCACATATCTGCATTTTTAACAACTTGTGACAATAGCTAGTCGAGAAAATTTGACTTTTTTCAAAACCAATGTATTTGAGCCCACAGGAAGTTTCTTATGATTTCCTCTCCTATTCTGTTTTTTTTTTTTTTTGCTTAGTGCCAGAAGGTGATGGAATTCAAAAATGGTGAAGTCATACAAGCTACATTCATTAGTGACTATAAAAATGGATAACAAATATGTGAAATTGGAAAACCGCAAATTCAAATTATTACTCAAACCGTTTCAGAAACGTTAAGCATTACAAAATATAAAACGACATCGTTTTTCCGGTATATACCGGTATAGTATTATGAAACGACATCGTTTTTCCTTCCTTGGCATAATCAATATGCTTATATACCGGAAAGAGATGGATCTTTAGTGATAAAAATTAACCATTTCACTTAAGAGAAGGTTAGTATGAAGTCTTAATTGGATATAATGAAGGAGCGTAGAGCAAATACGAAAGCCATGTCCCCGATGTACTTATTGTTTGCAGGGAAGATCTTTTGTTTCCCTCCTGAAGTTCCAGTACTACAAACCAAGAAGGTCATAACCATTTCAGAGTTAAAAAAAGAGTAAAACTAGTTGATCCACTATTAATTATATATATGATCAGATTTTCTTTGTAAAAAATTTGACAACGTATACCTTCGGATGAATGCAGTAATGGGTTCACCAGAAATTACACTTGAAGGCTCTCCATTGGCAACACGGTCGATATAAGGCTTGATATCATCATAGGTCACCACCGGTACGTTCTTTTTGAATAGCTCTTTATCAGTGCCTCCATGGAGAAAACGGTGTAGGTACTCTGTGTTCGCGTTTGCTTTGAGTATCTCCTCCAGTACATCGTGATCGTCTTGTATCTGCTTCACATTCAATGTTAGCTCCTCTACATCTTTGGGATCAAATTTTAGCTTCATATTTGGTGATGTCTAGTATACCTTGAACGGGGTTCCTTATATAGCAATGCTAAAATAAAATAATAATCCATTGATCTGTGCGTAGAACGATATAATTTGTTTAATAATGGATTAAAAAGCTCAGGCACGTTATAAGCCGACAAGCCACTAATACATATAATCGGAAACACTTTAAATTAGTAATTAACTAATTATATTAACTTATGCGTATAATATAATAAAATATGATTTAAACATATATATATTTCTAAAATTGAAAACTCATTACACTATGTTATTCATTATATCAAAAATATTTATAGATATTCTCGGTTTATAAGCATACTAATGATTTTCTCAACCGATTCATCATGTATCGTTATATCATATTCATAGCAACCTTCTTTCTTTTTTTTTTCTAAATTTGAAATTATGAACATGATATCATTTTTATCTCAATAGTTAAATATGCCACTAAAATTCATTTTATTAAGTAAACCAAAATTATTATATCATAGCTTCAAGTTTATATTTGTCGTCTTTAGTAGTACAAATCTGTTTAAATTCCTCAATATAAATCATATGAAAGAAAAAAATTAATTAAGAAGTTATGGATTAAAAAATATTAAAAAAATATAAATCAGTAATATTTATTTTTGAAAATCAATCGACTATTTTGGATAACATGATATGTTAACATTTCAAATATAGTTAGAGAAAAACTTAGTTGAAGTTTTCATAAACTATTAGATTTTGTATTTACAAGCAATTGATTGTTTTACCAACATTGGATAAATTATTATTTTTTTGTGAAGAAATGCAAATATTAAAAAAAAATCGTAAATCAGGCTGATCATATTATAGTTTTAGATCTATTAGTTGAAAACATAACAATATAGCATAATTCATGTGAACCACGTCCTTATCTGACATACGTAGATGCACTAATTAAAGTCATAGCTGCCTACTCTCTGTGATAATTTATTTATATAATGATGAAAGAAAAAATTAATTAAGAAGTTATGGATTAAAAAATATAACAGCTAGCCTTGTATATAAAGTCAAACCATTCCATGTGTTAGAGATAACCAAATATGAGTATAATCTCCGATTTCAGCGAGGAAGAAAAAGGAAAGGTTCTTGAGGACCTAACCTGGAATGTGAAGCAAATACAAGACGATTTGTTGAAAGAGATACTCACACTTAACACAGGAACTGAGTACCTCAAAAACTTCCTTGATGGAAGCTCTGCTAAAGAGCTCTTCAAGAAGAACGTACCAATAGTTACCTATGAAGATGTTAAACCTTATATCGATCGTATCGTGAATGGAGAGCCATCGAATATAATATCAGCCCTACCCGTTACAAATTTCTTCCTAAGGTACACGCGTAAGCTTGCGGCTAAAGTAATTCTTGCGTTTTGTTTTTTTTTTGGTACTGGTGATGGTGTGTATATAAAACTAAATGCTCTGTAACTGTTGTTGTAGTTCGGGAACTTCAGGAGGAGCAAACAAAATGATACCATCGAATAACAAATATATAGGAGGCAATGCATTCATCTTTGATCTTCTCATGCACGTTATGAGCAAGTAGGTGCATAGCATTTTACTCTATATGTTGATACTAAAATCAGATTTATGAATGGTGATAAGTGTTTGTCTTTACAATCTTTTGGATATTTGTTTTATGATCCGAATGAAAGTTTGTAAAAAAAAAATTGCGAAAAACAATTCCTAACCCTAATGATAGCTAGGCATAATGGAAAATCCGATACTTAAGATGGTAAATTCATTCAAATTCAAGACACACAGGATAACCAGCTGTGCGTTTTGGCTTAATCATTTCTCTGATTTTTGGTTTGTGCAAACGCTTTGCCAAATTTTCTGAAGTTTTTTTTTTCATTTTTTTTTGGGTCAATATACTGATTTAATTACGAGAGATTATCCTACTAATCATTGTGGGATTAGGGACGTGTCTTTGCCAAATGATTTTCTAAGTTTATTTAATATAATTATTATCATGGGGAGCAAAGATGCCTTACTAAAAAGCCATGATAATAAAGTTCCTTTATAAAGTTATAGTAATTTGCGTTGGTCCAGTTCTTTGTCTGAATGTGACGTGTACGAAAAACTCTTTGCCAAATACCTATTAATCTTACTCTTACGATTAGTTTGAGGATACTTTTGTGCTAATAAAAAATCAAGAAACCAAGATGATAAAAGTTTTTTTATTCAAATTAAGTACAAACATTTGATGTTGTTTTGTTTAGGCATGTGAAAGGTGTGGAGAAAGGAAAGGGGATGCTGTTTTTCTTAACTAGCCTCGAGTCCAAAACTCCGTGTGGCTTACCCGTGGGGGCCGCGTCAAGCTGGTACTTAAAGAGTGACTATTTCAAGAATCGACCATCTAATTGGTATCACTCTTATACGAGTCCTGATGAAGTTATGTTAGGCAGTGACATCAAGCAAAACCTTTATTGCCATTTGCTATGTGGTCTTGTCCAAAGAGACGAGGTCGTGAGGATTGGTTCCACATTCGCTTCAGGTTTGATCCGTGCAATCAAGGTTCTTGAAGATTCTTGGAAGGAGTTGTGTTCGAATATCCGATCAGGTCACCTCAGCGAGTGGATCACCGATACTGGTTGTCGAAACTCTGTGTCTATCGTTCTTGGAGGCCAGCCCCATCCGGAATTATCAGACAAGATTGAAAAGATTTGCAGCCAAAAATCTTGGAAAGGTATAATAACAAGACTATGGCCACAAACCAAATACATTGATGCTATTATTACTGGTTCAATGGTACAATATGTTCCTACATTGAACTATTACTGCAATGACCTGCCTCTTGTTTCAACAAGCTACCTTTCCTCCGAGTCAATCTTCGGTATTAATATCGATCCTTTCTGTAAACCTGAAGACATCTCTTACACGCTCATGCCCAATCTATCTTACTTTGAGTTCATACCAATGGAGGCAGACAACGGTGATGTTGTGGACCTCGTAGATGTCAAACTCGGGTGTTCTTACCAATTACTGGTCACAAGTTTATGGGGTTTGTATCGAATGAGAATCGGAGATATTGCAAGGGTGACTGGATTCTACAACAAGGCACCTCAGTTTAAGTTTGTAGGAAGAGAGAACGTGGTGTTAAGCATTGATACGGACCACACAAACGAAGAAGACTTGTTTAAGGCGGTGAATCGAGCAAAGCTGGTTCTTGACTCATCAGATTTAAGGCTTGTATATTTCACGACCTATTCAGATATCTCCACCACTCCGGGTCACTACGTGATTTATGGGGAAGTAAAGGCTAAAAACAAAGACATCAAGGGCCTCGAGTTCAACGACAAGACATTCTTGGAGTGTTGTACAGCAATGGAGGATTCACTTGACGATGAATATAAGTACGGTCGAATCCACGGTTCTATCGGACCGCTCGAGATAAGAGTAGTGAGTGATGGGACGTTCGATTCTCTTATGGAATGGTCAGTCTCGAATGGTACTTCGATTAGTCAATACAAGCTTCCCACATGCATCACATCTGAAAAGGCTTTACAGGTATTAGAGGTAAATGTGGTTGCTAGATATTCCAATACTCTAAGTGTACCTATGCTGTTTAACTCATGATGATATTTCACAAGAAGAGAGAAAAAGTGTTTTTTTTTTAATTCTATTTTCCTTTGTTCCTTGTTCTTTTTCTTATTGTCTTGAAGACTATTTGCATATTGATAACAGACTGAATTTGTACTGAAAATTATGCTTTTAACAATTCTCATAATTGTTTGTCCTTTGGTTCTAGCTTTCTGTGTCTTTAAACAAAATTCTATTACAGAGGTTGAAAGACTCTTCATTTCTTCAATTTATAAATTATTTGGCTATCTCTCAAATAAGCCCTTTCTTTTTCTAGTAACATAATAATCACAAATTTTGTAGAAATCTAATAAAAAAATCCCCATTTTCTTAGACATTCTATAATCTGCCCTTTGAGAAGGATGTTTCATACAAAAAACAATAGAAACCAAGAAGAAACCAAAACATAAAATTTTCTATACATAAAATAATGAAAAATAATTACACAACAAGTTTTGTTTGATGAACAGAGAGATATTTCAAAAGATCACTTTAATTAAAAATCAAAACACAAATTAATTATCTCATTCAGAAGATTAAATATGGGATTTCAACTTCACGTCGAGATTTATACTTTCACAAATTAAGCATCTCATTCAGAAGATTAAATGTAGTTGTCTAAACAGACTCAAATATGTGGGTAATTTTGAGTTAAGAGAAAAGATGGAGCATTTAGGTTGGAGGGAAGGTTTAAATGTTCATGTATTTAATTGACTTCGATTAAGAAAACAAAAAAAGAATTATAAAAGTAAGAAGAGCGTGGGGTTATAGTGGGTAGGAAATGTGGTAAAATATTATCATTGTTTAAATTTTGGAATGAATTTGTCAAAAAACTAATATAGCTCTGTTTTTTTTATCAACTAGCCAATTATCTTTTTTTTTTATATGCAAGTTTCCTTTCTGCTCGAAATCATCCCTATCTTTATAAAAAATATCTCATAGCATTGTATTCTGAAATGTATTTATTTTGGAAATATATTTTAAATGTGTGTTTTTAGTATTACAGTTCTCTTGTTCTATATCTAACTTGATAGTAAATTTATTTATAAGAGTTTATACATTCATTTGTAAATGTTTATAAACCATTTAGGGAATTTTCTATGACTTAGTTTTTGTGTGTTTGTTTTGTGATTTATGGAGAAGATGATAAGTTTGCAAACAAAACATTAAATCTGCATTATAACCTCTTATAAATAAAATTAAAATTATTATAAATTATATAAACTCTTTTAAATTATTTATAAACCATTATGAATGATAAATAGGAATTTCAAATTATGTTTCTCTACTTGTTTAACAGGTTGTTATAAAGTGTATGAAAATTATGGTTTCAAGATTGTTAACCATATATTTTTGGGTTAGGAAAAAGAAAAGGAGTAAGAAAAAGAATTGAAGTAGTAAGATGAACAGAAACGAGTTGAGGCAAGCACAGTGGCAATCCAGAAATTTTTGAAACTAGGGTCAATAAATATATATATTATTAAAAAAATTATTTCATAAAAATATAAAAACGCTTTACAAAACTATTATACAATCTTTCATATGCTGAAATTTTTTTATCATAATTTCATTTGAAATAGTTTCAAATATGTCTTTTTTAAACATAACAAACCAAACAATCATTCAAAAGCTGATCTCCAATTGCATCAATCTGTCTTAAATTTTATAACATGCAACAAAGTATTAAATTATATAAAAAGCAAAAAAGTATTAAATTTTATAAAAATAACAAAATATTAAATTTTATAAAAAGCAACAAAGTATTAAATTTTATACAATTTTTAGTTATTAAAAGTTATATTATCAAAAACATATATAGAACTGAGACTTAAATTAAGGTTAAACAATGATGTTTTTTAAAATAAATTAAAATTTAAATCAGAAAGATTTTTTTTTCTTTGGAAAAGAAGACGTGAGTTTAGAAAACAATTTTTTTTGTTTTATTAATTAGGTTAAAGTTTAAAATTGGGTTATGAAAAAATGATTTTGATTAATAAATTTATTTTAAATAATGGATTTCATAATTTATGGATTCAAAAATAATATTTTTAATCTGGTTAAAAAGATTTATCTATTCCATGTAAAAAATAAAAAATTACGGGGGTCAAGTAATCCACCTTCTCAATATATAATTTCGCCTTTGGGCGAACATAAAATAGTAGAGTCAACTACAAGAAAAAAGAAGTAAGCAAAGTAAGTATGAATAAAAATAAACAAGCACCAACAAACAAGAAAGAAATTAGGGTTGCTTTTACAATTTTTAGTTGATTATACGTTTTTTTTTTTGAAAAACGAGGAACCAGCTAATATTAATTGTTAGTTTTGAAACACTATTGCTAATTATTGAAACACATAATTATTAAGTTTTTTTTTTTGAATATTCTCTCAGTTTTAATATTCATCAACAAAAATTGTATTTTTGTAAATAAATGCAATATTAGAAACAAAAATAAACAAAATGTGTACATTAGGCTACGGCTGAATATATTATCTTTGGATCTGATTCTTGTTATTTTATTTTCTAATATTATATCTTTTTAAAAATTGATGTATAAATTAAATTTTTAAATATTTTAATATGTTTTTACGGATTTAAATCCAGAAATTCTAATATATAGAATGATACTTTAATATTTAGATGAATATTTTATTATTTAGATGAATATTTTGATATTTAGGCGGATAATCGAAATCAGAATGTCCTAAAGCCTCATATCCAGACATTCGAGGATCTATCTCAGATCTACATCAGGAGGATCATATTATAGTTTTAGATTTATTAGTTAAAAGCATCTATATTTATACTATTAAATGAGGAAATATTTACCAAAAAAAAAATATTTTACGGTATTATATTATTATTTATGATATTTGATTTATTTAGGGTCTTGTAAAGATAATATTAACATTAAAAAATTTAAGTTTAACCATAAATAAAAATTTATGTATCCAGAAATTTTAAAATAATAGATTTCACTTCACTAATTAATTAAAAACAAAAACAATAATTTAAAATAATGACTTTCACATCTATAATTAATTAAAAACAAAAATAATAATTTAGAAAAATGGATCATATTCTTCTAACTAATTAAATTATGAAAAATATATATAATAGACTGTGATGGTTTGACACTTTAACTGTTAAGACTTTTATTATCCAATCAAATTTTAGTAAATATATACAGTAAAATTAAAAAAATATTTTTCTATTTTTAATTTGATATATATGTATATCATTCACATAATAAGATATGTTGATATTTTTATAGTTAAGGGTTATAAATTATTTTATTAAAATATATTTATTTGTAAAATAAAATTTGAAAATAAAATAATAGTATGTTATTTTTAGTTTAAATATATAATACCATATTTTTCTTATTTTTTGTTAAATTAAAATTAAAAATAAAATTTGTTTGGCTTTTCTTATCAATTTACTGTTAATTAATAGAATATTTATTTTTATAAAAGAAAATATTTAAAAATTAAAATTGAAAAATTATGCATACGAATCGGAGTTTAGTAACAAATAATTCATGCGAACCGCGCGTTGATCATAATATAGTTTTTTTTTCAAAAAATCATAATATAGTTTTAGATCTATTAGTTGAAAACATAACAAATAATTCATGCGAACCACGCGTCAACGTCCTTATATGACATACAATGGACTAGCTGCCACCTCTATGTGATAATTTGTTGATATAATAATGATATGTGACTTGGATGGAGCGCCAAACAGCTAGCATTATATATAAAACTATAAAGCCAAACCATTCCATGTGAATTAGCCAGAGATAACCAAATATGAGTATAATCTCTGATTTCAACGAGGAAGAAAAAGGAAAGGCTCTTGATGACCTAACCTGGAATGTGAAGCAAATACAAGACGATCTGTTGAAAGAGATACTCACACTTAACGCAGGAACAGAATATCTCCAAAACTTCCTTCATGGAAGCTCTACTAAAGAGCTCTTCAAGAAGAGCTTACCAATAAGCACCTATAAAGATGTTAAACCTTATATCGATCGGGTCGTGAATGGAGAACCATCGAATATATTATCGGCCCTACCCATTACAAATTTCTTCATTAGGTAATAATATAAGAGTTAGCTTGCCCTAGAGTTTCTTGCTTTTGCTTTTTTTTTCTTTTTTTTTTGGTGATGGTGTATATAAAACTAATTGGTTTGGAACTGTTGCTATAGTTCGGGAACTTCCGGAGGAGAAAACAAAAAGATACCATCTAATAACAAGTTCTTGGAAGGATATGCATTCGTCAATGATCTTCTCGGGCACGTTATAAGCAAGTAATTAAGTACATGCTCCCTCCATTTTGATATAGATGAAGCTTTCTAAAATGTCAACCATAGAAAATAGAGAGAGTAGTATTTTACTTTATACAAATTCATGAATAATGATAAATACTTATATATATATAAAGAAACTTAAATTATTTGGTTGCGGGTTTCACACACAATTATTGATTCGAATATGAGTTTGTGAAAAAAATTCTACGAATTGGACCTACTTAAGAGTTAAATTCATTAAAATTTGAGAAACACAGGATAATTAGCTATAGGCTTGGCCTAATCATTTATACCATATTTGGTTTGTGCAAAATTCCTTGCCAAATGATTTTGTAACTAGAAAATACTTTAGCCCCAACGGATTTTTTCGTGCTAATCAAAAATCAAGAAGCCATGACGATACATACTTATTTAAAGATCTGTTGTTGTTCTGTTTAGGCACGTGAAAGGTGTGGAGAAAGGAAAGGGGATGATGTTTTTCTTAACTGGCATCGAGTCCAAAACTCCTGGTGGCTTGCCCATTGATGCCGGAACAAGCTGGTACTTAAAGAGCGGCTATACCAAGAATCGGCCACCTAATTGGTTTTACTCTTATACGAGCCCTGATGAAGTTATGTTAGGCAGTGACATCAAGCAAAATCTTTATTGCCATTTGCTATGTGGTCTTGTCCAAAGAGATGAGGTAGTGAGAATTGGTACTACATTCGCTTCAGGTATGATCCGAGTAATCAAGGTTCTTGAAGATTCTTGGAAAGAGTTATGTTCCAATATCCGATCAGGTCATCTCAGCGAGTGGATCACCGATTCTGGTTGTCGAAACTCTGTTTCTATGGTTCTTGGAGGTCAGCCCCGTCCCGAATTATCAGACACCATTGAAAAGATCTGCAGCCAAAAGTCTTGGAAAGGTATAATAACAATACTATGGCCACAAACCAAATACGTTGAAGCTACTGTTACAGGTTCAATGGCAAAATATGTTCATTCATTGAAGTATTACTGCAATGATCTGCCTCTTGTTTCAACAATTTATGCTTCTTCCGAGTCAATCTTTGGTATTAATTGTGTAAACCTGAAGACGTGTCTTACACGCTCATGCCCAACATATCTTACTTTGAGTTCATACCAGTGGAGGGAGGCACTGGTGATGTTGTGGACCTTGCAGATGTCAAACTCGGGTGTTCTTACCAATTATTGGTCACAAATTTATGGGGTTTGTATAGAATGAGAATCGGAGATATTGTAAGGGTGACTGGATTCTACAACAAGGCACCTCAATTTAGATTTGTAGGAAGAGAGAACGTGTTGTTAAGCATTGATACGGACAGGACAAATGAAGAATACTTGTTTAAGGCGGTCAATCGAGCAAAGCTGGTTCTTGACACAGCAGATCTAAGGCTTGTAGATTTCACCAGCTATGCTGATATCTCTAGTAGACCGGGTCACTATGTGATTTATTGGGAACTAAAGGCTATTAAGGAAGACATTAAGGGCCTCGAGTTCAACGACAAGACATTCTTGGAGTGTTGTTTAGTAATGGAGGATGCGTTTGACGATGAATACAAGTACTGTCGGTCTAACGAATTTGTCGGGCCTCTCGAGATAAGAGTAGTGAATGATGGGACGTTCGATTCTCTTATGGGATTGTCCATCTCAAACGGGAGTTCGGTTACTCAATACAAGACTCCAACATGCATCACATCTGAAAAGGGTTTACAAGTATTGGAGACAAATGTGGTCGCTCGATTCTTCAGTACTCAGTTTACCTGATGCTGCTTAGCTTATGTATGGTCCAAGAAATTGGGACAGTGTGTATGTTATTTGTACTATCTTGTTCTGTCTTTTCTTGTCATCTTTGAGGCTACATTTGCTTATTGCTGCATTAATAACATACTGGATTTGGATTGAAACTTATTCCTTTAAGAATTATCAGAATTAAATACAAAAGTGTGTAGAGAAAACAGGTGAACTGTTTGCTCTAAAGTAATAACCAAATGTCCCTACGAATAATAACACAAACCAAGAAGAAACCAAAACACAAAATTGCTATACACAAAAGAATTACACAATCCTGTGTGTATGAGCAGAGACAGATTTCGAAAGAATACTCTTTCAGTTTTAGGATTTGTTTGCCTTGCTCTTGAGTCAGAGAGTGTGGGGCATGTTCAATGATGCAAGCTTCTCTGTTATTTTTTTCTCTGCAGTTAGAAACAGAAAACAAGGGCATTCAGGAAAGATGCCAAAGTTCATCAGTTCTTGGTATGCATATTTTTCTTACATCCGCCAAAAGATGATTAATTGAATGTACTATCTTAGTAGTGTATAGAAGATGTGGATATGGTAGATGGTAAAGAGATAAGTTGCTCTATTGAGGTTGTGAGAGCAAAACAGATATTAGACAAAGAATGGATGGAAAGATTAAAAATAAAATAAAAAGCTAATTACGACAAGAAATTAACAATATCAAATAGTATTAATATTTAGTAACGAGAGGTGTCAGGGAGAGGTGTGTCGTTGAGGAAGTGAATGAATAGTGAGAGAGAACGTTTTGGCTGGAAGCTAGGAACTTGATGACCAGCCCCTCTCACGGTGGCAAAGGTCAACTTTCCTTTGTACTCCTCTGTGTATCCTCCCACCTCCCCTCCTAGGTACCACGGATGCCAAGCCGTTTTGGCCGTTAGATTCATCTTCTTGAGCGAGTATTTGGTGGACGTGACCGGAATTCTTCCGTCCGTATCTCCGCTAAACACCCAGACGCGGATGCCCTGAACCATCAGCTCCTTGAGTAGAGGAATCACTGTGGTGGGACTGTCGTTCCACTTCTTTATCACACTGCTGCATGGCAACCACTCATAAGGCAGCTTCGTAGCGTTTGCATGCAGAGCCGCCTGGACCTCTGGCCTATTTAGGTAAGCCTGCACGTAATAGTCACTGCATGGATCGAAGTCTCTTATTGTGGTTCCTCTCTTGGGTCTGCGAGTCAGCGTGGAGTTGAGGCACAAGGGAGCGTATATGTTGTAGATGTCCAAGTAATAGGTGTCCATGTCGATTTGGTCTGACACCACCGCGCACTCCTCCGTCATTACACTCGCAGACTCCGTCTTGAGATCGCAGTTGTTCTTGAGTTTAACCAAAGAATCCTCGGAGATCAGCGCGTGACTCTCGAAAAAGTCGTACATGCCCATCAAGTCGGTCTCGTCGTTGATCACAGCATTTCCTATTAGAATGCCCTTGAGATTGAGGAAGCTCGTCGGGTGGTGGAGCATGATAGTATGGGCTAGCTGGGGAACATAATGGCCGGCATAGCTCTCACCAGCGATGTACAAGTCCCTGCCCTTGAACTCCGGGAACCTCTCTAGCCACTTAACCAAAAAGATATAGTTATCGGCCGCTGTGTTCCTGTCCCCGTGCTTGTCGAGGTCTGACGTTGTGTTGGTGTACGAGAAGCCCACTCCCGCTGGCGATTCTAAGAACAACACGTTCGCAACATTGTTCCATGAATACCGGTTTCTGAAAAGCGTTTTGCCATCGCTATGAACTCTAAACGGCCCAAGCTCTTGTAATGCTCCATACGCCAGTGACGAGCATCCCGGTCCTGTTTATTTCACCAACACGTTACACATAACACATATAATTTAAAATGTCGATTTTGTTAACTGCTGAGACTGATCTATTAATTATCTTGTTGAACGAATATAAATACTAATAGTCTATGTACCATATATAAGTATTTAATAGACGTAGAGCTGTGCAACAAAGCACGCCTAGAATTCCTCGGCATGTGACATTTGAAACCCATCGGAAAGGCCAATCAATTTTGTTCCTAGTTGTCTTTTTCTTTTCCTCAATTTTTTTTAACTCGGGAAGTGTCTTTACATAATAATCAAAAAACAGGTAGGCTTTATTTATGGTATGGTCGTCTCAGTTATTATATTGTGTTGTTTAAAAACACAAGGACAGTTTCGAAAATCGTCAAGATCAAACTAACGTTCATGTTCATGTTCATCTTTCTTTTCGTTTGCTATATGCACTTGGATAACATATTCATAAACTCGCCGGTACTATAAATATGATTATTGTAAACCGAAATAACAAATACGTATAATCCAAGAAAAAAAACATGCAGAAATGGGAATGATGATGATAGCATAGAAAGTTAAAAACGTACCGCCGTTGAGCCAGAGAAGCAAAGGAGAAGAATCCTTGGTAGTCGGGGAGGCTTCCACAAAATAATAGAAAAAAGAACGCCCCGCGGATTGGTCCACGGTGACATAACCGCCGTACTGATTGAAATCAACGGGAGGCTGTCCGGGCAATCTCCGTATCAGATCTCTCTTTCTTAACTCCTTCTGGTTAACAACACTCGGGT
>KE154764.1:762-12705 GCA_000411075.1 Sisymbrium irio | reverse complement strand
TGTATACTATGGACTTGGTATGGCATGGAGGAGACAGGTAGCTAGACTAGAGCTAGAAGTGGACTCGGAGTTGGTAGTGGGGTTCCTAACAAAGGGGATTAGCGAGTCTCACCCTCTGTCTTTCCTGGTACGAATGTGCCAAGGCTTTCTATCTAAGGACTGGATAGTCCGTATTTCTCACGTTTACAGGGAAGCTAACCGTCTCGCAGATGGTTTAGCTAACCTTGCTTTTGAATTACCTTTAGGTTTACATCAATTTGTTACAATTCCAGACAGTGTCGGGCATTTAGTTGAGGATGATGCTCGCGGATCTGCGTATCCAAGACACATCCGAATTTGATTCATTGTTGCTTAGTGTCTTAATAATATATACAAGGGGATAATTGTCCCCGTTTTTCTACCAAAAAAAAATGATTTTTATTTTCCACTAATATATTAGATATCAATTCTCATTAGTCAAATATAAAAGACACTCGTAAAACTCATTCAAGCAAACATCTCATTAAATATCTTGTGGGCATGAAAAACCAATAGTTCAAATTAGAACTTATAATCCAATCCAATCAAACATTATATCACCATAAAGAACATCACGTGTGATTTGTTTTGTGTTCCTTTTTTTGTCCAAATAAAAGAGAGTTTTGTGCTGCTTTCCTTTTTTCTACTTTTTTAGTGTTGTATTCTCTGAGTTGTCTTTATAAATACATCTCTCTTCCATTACAAGAAAACAAAAAAAAAATCAAAAAAAAAAAATAGGAAACTTTTGTTTTCCACAATTCCGAAATAGAATTACCCACGCGTTGTATTTGGTTTGGTATCAAAGAGAATGAATTTCCTGGTTCGTCATAAATCCATACGCAGGTTATGCCACCGAAAAAAAAAAGAATAAAATGTTCCTTCAAACGAAGCTCCAACCCGTGAATATGAGTTGGCCTCTCCTGGACATATACATTGCTTGCAATGCAGGAAAAACTAAAATCAAACAATTCAAGTTTCAATGCCCATTGCAGTTCAAGAGACTGTCGATGCATCATATCAACTTCTAAAGTCAAAGTTCCACAATAGACGTTAAGATACTAGGAGTGCAACAGCATTACTACAATGCAAGACAGTTTCGATCACCAAAGACTAAATTAGTTATAACGCAAAACACAATCAAGGACACCCATGATTGTAGTCCTTTGCCCAGCCAGCAAAAATTCAAAACTACTAACAAAAAGATCACGATTGTACACATTTTCAGAAGTAAAATAACTGTCTTAACACATCAAAAAGTAACAAAATATAATTTTTTTTTAAAAAAAACTTGAAATATCTGAGATCACAACAGATTCTCTAAGTTTTTTTATTTCATCTCTTATGCCTCATTAATGGGATACTCAAAGACGACATCTTTGCCGGTCAGCTTCTTGTAAACCGCAGAGAAAGCCTCAAGCTTGTACTCGGTGTTGTTCCTTTCCTTTGTGTCCAAGAAGACCTTCAAAAAACATATTCCATTCCGGTTAACAAAAAAAGTTTCCAACATATTTATAAAATAGGAAGATTATGAATATGATCTTTGGACTTTACTGGATTTTACTTACCTTCATGACCTTGGTGCCGTCGACTCTGTACCTAGTTCGCTTCCCAACAATCTCAGCGGGTAAGACCACATCATCAAGAATGGCTTCATGGACTGATGTCAGAGTACGGTTACGTGGTCTCTTTGCAGCTGAGCCTTTCTTTGGTGGCCTCACAATCCTCCTTGTAGCAATGAGGATCACATCCTAAGGATATATACCCAAAGAGAAACGGAGAAGATAAATAAAAAGAAGCTGAATCAAAACTACACTATTAACTCGATATAACCCAAGAGAATGTACAACTCCAAACCTATGACAAACTAGATTTGCATCAATGATTCAATCAAAACCATGAAGATAATCAAAAAGCTTAATGAAACACTGATTGGCACAAGACAAAAAGGTAAAAGAATCACCTTTCCACTGAACTTCTTCTCGAGTTCACGGACAAGCCTAACATGGATTTTCCTGTAAGCTTTTCTAAGTCTGTAAGGAACACTGATAACAATAGCCTTGCGTCCTCCTGAGATATCAACTTGACTGTACAAACAAAAAAAAAAGAATCCGCTTCAGTTGTTCTGCATCTTAATTTCCAAAGGTAACACAAACGGCTAGCGAGAGAGAGAGAGAGAGAGACAAGAGATAAATTCCAACTCACATGGCAGAGTTGACATACAAATCCTTCAACTCACTTTTCAACTCTTGGTTGCTGTTCTCCAAATCAAAGAAAGCCTAAGAAAGTAAACAGATACGCAACCAAAAGCATTAGAAAAAGAAAAAAACTCAAAGTTCCAACATTTCTAAACCCAAAACAGAATTACAAGTAGATTAAAGATCAAACCTGAGCAACTTGCTCATCCCACTCAGAAAGTCCCTCTCCCTTATCCTTATGAATCTTGTGCTGTGCAGAAAACATCTTTCCTCTCAAAATCAAACCTCCCAACTCCTTAAAATTCGATCTCTGGAGATACAAAACAAAGAGAACACATTTCAATATCCAACAAACAAAAAAAAGAACGCCTTTTTTTCACAAGTCTCAACATTCGATTTCAAATCATATCATACAGAGAAGTCCACAACCTAAATGTACTGATTCTCAACGAAACAACAATTAAAGTATACAACTTTACGGCGAAAATACAGCAATTCTAAAACAAACAAACCAGTTGAGTACCGAAACGATTCGATAGAAGAGGAGTGATTCGAGATGAAACCAAACGAACCTGAAGCAGAAAGCCGAAAACGATACTGAAGAGAAAACCCTAAAGCTTTGAGGAACCTTTATAAAGGAAGATCGGACGGTCATAAATTTTAATATGACACGTGTACGGGTTAAGATTGTATGTAACTTCAAGCCGTTTGATTAGATCGGATCCGACGTGTCATAATTATAATTATGACACGTGTTGCTGACGTGGTACTGGTTGTATCTTATCATTATTTCCTCGAATAGACAAAACAAAGAAACAACCGATTCGGAGAATCCTTGCCGTCTCACTTTCTCCGACTTCTCTCCTCTGTTGTGTCACTTTTTCGATAAACCCCAACTCAAGGAAGAATCTAGGAGGAAGAAGAGCTCATAAAACCCTAAAGCTTAGTTGATAACTGCGGAAACGAAAGCGTGTATGGATTGTATGAGAACAGTCTGAAGTGTGAAAGTTAGCTACTTTCTTGGTGGGTTTGTTGAGAAAACATCTTACTCTTCAGTAGTTTGGATAGCTAAGAATGTTCACAAATTAGTCAGACTCTTTGTATGACTCTCTGCTTCTCTCATTCTAAAGCTTAGATTTTGATCAATACGTGGGATTTGCCTGACTGTTTTGAAATGATTGTAGCTGCTTGGACAAGACAAGTGAGGAGATCTTCAAGTATGTCGAGCAAAACCCTGGACGTGCTAGAAGGTCTTGTGAAAGATAGTTCGCTCAATTGGTTGCTTGGGAAGCAAAGTTCTGAAGAAATCGAGGAGATTGAGAATTCTCCTTCTGCTGGGGCCAATTGGATACCTGAGCTTTCTCCAGTGGCAAATGTTGTTATCCGCAGGTGTTCAAAGTAAGAGTCACTCGTCTCTTCTTAGTTACTTTGTTCAATCCATACAATGATTTGGCTTTAAAGGGTTTAGTCCTGTATCAAAAATTTCGAGTCTTTGATGTGCTAATGGAATCCTTTAGTTGTTAATGTTAGATTAGAATTAGCTTCTGATTTAGTTCTATATAGTGATGGGAAACATTTTGATGCAGAATACTTGGTGTTTCAGTAAGTGAGCTACAGGATAGTTTCAAACAAGAGGCGTCTGAATCTGTAAAGCAACCTTCAGTGTTTGCAAGAAACTTTTTAGAGTACTGCTGTTTCAGGGCACTTGCACTCTCTGTGGGAGTGACGGGTCATCTAAGCGATAAAACGTTTCGGCGTTTAACATTTGACATGATGGTTGCTTGGGAGGTCCCTTCCGCTGCTAGCCAGGCGTTACTCAGTGTAAGCCACTTTGATTTCTGCGTTTGCGATCCGTTTAGTCATGACCTGATATGTTCGTGTTATATATTTCAACCATGGAAGCAGGTAGATGATGATCCAACCGTCGGTTTAGAAGCCTTTTCTCGGATTGCTCCAGCAGTTCCAATAATAGCTGATGTGATCATATGTGAAAATTTGTTTGGGGTGCTTGCTTCTTCTTCATCAAATGGTGTACGGCTTCAGTTCTCTGTTTATGACAAGTATTTGTATGGACTTGAAAGGTAAATAAAAGCTTCCATCTTTAGAAACATACTTCACGAGAAACTTAGTGAAATCTGAAGCTTTTAAATCCGTGACCACTGTCTAGAGCAATAAAGAAGATGAAGAGCCAGTCCGAGTCATCTCTTCTTTCTGGTGTTCGAACGAAAGGAGAAAAGATTCTTGAGCTCGACGGGACAGTTACTACCCAACCAGTTCTTGAACATATTGGAATGTCTGCATGGCCAGGTATGTTTTTCCCCGACGCAGCACAAGATGTGGTCATTTGCCAAACTCTCCTCTATTCGGTTAATACAAATTGGATATTGTTAAATGCAGGTCGCTTGATTCTAAGTGATCATGCTCTCTACTTTGAGGCTATAAAGGTTGTGTCTTTCGACACACCAAAGCGTTATAGCCTATCTGAAGATCTGAAGCAAGTCATTAAATCCGAGTTAACCGGTCCTTGGGGCACTCGACTTTTCGATAAGGCCGTCTCTTACAAATCTATTGCTCTGTAAGTAATGACTTATTACGTCAATATAAAAGCTCTGTCCTGTATCAATTTCTTACCTGACTGAGTCGGTTACATATCATCCAATGGCTCTTGTTGTGTAGACCAGAACCAGTAGTAATGGAGTTCCCCGAGCTCAAGGGCCACACGCGACGAGATTACTGGCTCGCGATAATCCTAGAAGTATTGTATGTTCACAAATACATAAACAAGTTCAAGATCATCACCGATGTGGCAAAAGATGAAGCTATCTCAAAAGCTGTTCTTGGCATTTTACGCGTGCAAGCCATTCAAGAACTCGGTTTAACAAACCCAGTGCGTTACGAGAATGTTCTCCCTTTCAATCTCTGTGATCAGCTTCCTGGTGGAGATCATATTCTTGAGACGCTTGCAGAGATGTCTAGCTCGAGAGTGCTTGACCGGACAAACAAAGCCAAAGAAGGTAACATTGATTACATGTTATGTAAAATGTATCTTCCTGATCTTACAGAATTGTGTGTTGATAATTCTTTTTTAACAGGGGCATTGTACTCGATCTCCGCCTCAGATATGGTTTCGCAATTGGGTTTGGTGTTTGGAACAAGTCCAAGGAGTAGTAGTAGTAGTCTTGTGGTAGGTGAACTAGTGGTTGGAGATGTGAATCCATTGGAGAAAGCAGTTAAGCAGTCAAGAAAGAACTATGAGAAAGTGGTTCTTGCACAAGAGACGGTCAATGGAGTTAAAGTTGATGGAATTGACACCAACTTAGCAGTGATGAAGGTAAAAAGCATTCACAGAGCGATTCTAACATTTTGCATTTGCTCAACAGACTTTTAAGACTGTTTCTCTGGCAGGAATTGCTACTTCCGGTAATGGAAATCGGGAACTGGCTTTTGTCATTAGCGTATTGGGAGGATCCATTGAAGTCTTTTGTTTTCTGTCTCTTCTCAACGTTCATAATCTATAGGTAACATACTTAAGAGTTTTTATACGTGCGTGTTGTTTGTTAGCTTGGTTACAATTCTCTGATTTCTTTTCTTGTTTCGGTTTTTAATTGTTCTTATTTAGGGGATGGATTGGCTATGTATCCGCGTTTGTGTCTCTTTTTTTAGCGGGTTTCATAGTTCTTACAAGATGTTTTAGCAATAGAGAGAAAGTAATGATCGAGCTGAAAGTTGTTGCGCCTCCTCCTATGAACACAATGGAGCAACTTTTAGCAGTTCAAAACGCTATTTCGCAGCTAGAACAGTTAGTCCAAGATGCAAACATTGTTCTCCTCAAGTTCAGAGCTTTGTTACTCTCGCTTTTCCCACAGGTCCTCTATCTCTCTTTCCTCACATTTCCTCCTTTTTTTTAGCGGTTTGCAACTACTTAACATTATATTGGAAAATACAGGCGAGTGAGAAGTTTGCGGTTGCGATTGTGGTCGCTACAACTCTGATGCTATTGTTGTCTTGGAAAATTTTGATCCTCGTGGTGTTTCTTGAGCTGTTCACTAGATATTCACCGCCGCGTAGAGCAAGCACGGAGCGAGTCATGCGGCGGCTTAAAGAGTGGTGGTTCAGCATTCCGGCTGCACCAGTTGTTCTCGAGCAACAGAACAAAGACGATAACAAGAAAACAAAGTAAACTAATAAACTGTGTAATGTGTATAAGATATACATGTATGTACATATGTGTAGTAGCAAAGTGTCTCGATTATAGATAGTGTAAAACCTTCATTAACGAAAATAGAAAATCTTTCCATCTGATGTAGAACTTATTAACCAAAATGAGAATTCAAATCAAATGTCACTAAGACACTAACAAAAGCCAAAAACTGTGATGTCATCTAAGCAATTTGTATAGAAAATACTAAATGAGTTAACGTTCCGTGGTAAAAATCACATCCGAATTAAACATAGGATACAGAAGTAAATCATCTTACAAAAAAATAATGTTTTCTTTCTCTGAGCAACAAAATTAAACATTTTTATTCATAATAATCACACAACAAAAGCAAAGCTTCCCTGTCTCACTCTTTATCTTCTTGAGGTTTATTTTTCTTACAAAGCAGCAGCATTTTGCGGCTGCTCGACCTCGACAGGGGAAGCTGTCCGAAGAGGCTCCTGTAACTCGGAATTTATTGGGAACAAATGGCACTGTGCGTATTGCGCCATCAGTTGATCCACAAGAACTAAAGCCACCATTGCTTCTACCATTGGCACAGCTGCAACAAAAACCAAAAGATCAAAATCCTGAGTACTAAAAGTAAAATCTGTTCAATGATTTCAGGTTTAGATAATAACCTCGTGGAACAACACAAGGGTCATGACGTCCACGCGCAATCATCTCAGTTTCTTTCTTATCTCTGGTTACAGTGTTCTGCTTCCTCTGCACATTGGAAGGATAACGCCAATGTGTTAATTGCTTATTATCAAGCAATTGTTATTATGTTCATATGGAAGCTGGGGTTTTTTCATCACAAACTTACTCCAATTGTAGATGTTGGCTTGAAAGCTACTCTCATGTTTATTATTTCACCGTTGGATATCCCTCCCTACGCAAATTGACCAATATCAGCAATCTCTCAGGAGGAAACTAGTTTACTGAATGTATTAAACACAAGGCTTAACCAACCTGGATTCCACCGGATCGGTTTGTTTTTGTCCGTATTCTTCCATTTTCATCAGTGTAGAACTCATCATTGTGTTCAAGACCAGTCAGAAAGGTACCTGCAGATTGATGACGTATGGTTTTTTACTTCTCAAGACGGGGTTACTTTTCGGTAAACAAGAGCAAAGTTTAACTTTATATACCTGCAAAACCACTCCCAAACTCAAAGCCCTTTGTTGCAGGTAACGACATACAAGCTTTTGCTAGTTCTGCCTCAAGTTTATCGAAAACCGGTGTACCAAGCCCCTGCGAACAGTAGTTTTAAATAATCATTTGCTGAAGTTCATGCAATCGAACTTCAGGAGAAAAACACAGATTAAACTACTTTAATGGTACAGTGAGTTCATACACGTGGAGCGTTCCGAACAATGCAGGTCACAACACCACCAACTGAGTTCCCTTTTGTCCTCACAGCATCAATCGCAGCTATCATCTTCTCCGCATACTCGGGATTAGGGCACCTGACTATGTTATTTTCTATCTGGAAGTCAAACAAAATGAGGTAAGAAAGTTACTAATAGAAAATCAATAAAAAGCGGCAATACTTGAGTAACAAGGAGGAAATTGATTAAAATGTAGCAAGAATCAGGTCACCGAAATGGGGTTTCCCACAGTAAAAGTATGAAATTTACTCACAAAACGAAATGTAAGCTATACTTTCAAAATAGACGCGCACCTGTTCAAGTGTCAAATTCTCGTGGTCTACCAAATCCTCTGGAAGTATAACCTGGTGGACTTGAGAGACATAGGCAAGAATCTATTGACACGACAAGAAAAAAAAATACAAATGTAAGCAAAGATGAAAGAGTAGCGTGAATCTGTTGAAAATTGGGTTAATGAATTAAAATACTAAGATAGTAAAAACAGAGAGATGCAAGAGTGAACCAAACGTCAGAAGGGATATACAGAATTCGATATTAAATTGATCCGAGAGCAGTGCTATTTGCAAAATCAGAAAGTAAACACACCTCAGTCCCTGCAAATTGCTTCAAAATTTTCTTGGCCAAAGCTCCAGGAGCAACTCTTCCAATGGTTTCTCTAGCTGAAGATCTGCCACCACCCTTTAAAGTAAAAAACCCTTAAAAGTAAGTTGAGCTGAAAAATGTCTTCGACCTACATTAAAACTATTAACATATATGTAATTGAAACAAAAGATAAGTAAGTTGTTACCTGTACTGATCTGACACCATATTTCATGTCATAAGTGGCATCAGCATGTGATGGCCTATAGGCAACCGACATTTCACTGTAATCCTGAAAATACAATGCACTCTCAAAAAATTACGATCTACACAAATATCTCGAAGCTTTCTATTATATTCTACTTTATTGTCTTTCCTAATGCCAATGGCAAACATCAGTTTGGCACAAACACATGGAGATGTCAAAAAGCTTACAAGTCCTCTCTGATCTGTGTTTGGCACAAACACGTGGATAGGTGTTCCTGTCGTCATTCCTGCATTTAATCGATGTCGACAGTTAGAACAAGAGCGTGCAACTAAATCAAACTCAAATTTTTTGAAAAGGAGTAAAAGCAGACCTTCGGAGACACCAGAAGATATCCGGCAAGTATCAGTCTCTTTCCTAGGAGTGGTGATCCGGCTCTGACCGGGTCTCCTGATAAAGCAAATCAACATTATCAGATATATAAACTCTAACAAAAAACGTTTACAATTGCTTCCTTGCTAAAAAAGTACCTCCTGTCAAGATCAAATTGCAAATCAGACTCAGAGAGTGGAATCCGAGGAGGACATCCATCGATAATACAACCAACTCCTCCTCCATGTGATTCTCCAAAGGTGGAAACTCGAAAATGAGTCCCATATGAGCTTCCAGTAGCTTGTATCTCTGCACAATTTAGACAAAAACTCTTAAAGCTTATTACTTTTTCATCTCTATGGTAATAATGTATAATTCTCCCAAGACATGACCCATTATCAATTTGAAAGCCAACGACAACAATGTTGTATAATCCTCAATAGAGCAAAGTGGGTATCCCTAAAGGTTCAAACTTTAACATTCTCTCTTCCGCTAGACACAAAGGCAAAGGCTTTAAAATCCGACGTTGGAGGTCACGTAGATGAAAGGAAAGAGAAAACTCACGGAGGTTCTTCTTGGTTTGGGTTCGGATAGAGATCTGAACGGCGGGAGAAGAGAGATGACGGAGCTCCGGAGACAGAGAAGAAGAAGAACCGAGTTTGGTGGATCCGAGAATTGATTTGGAAGTGAGAGAAGACGCCATGATCAAGGGAGGGATACGAAACAAGAGAGAGAGAGAGATGAGAGGAAAAGGTTTTAAAAAGGTGGAAAATTTGGGAGTTGGTGAAGAAACTTGAGAGGAAGGGGGTTGGTGGGCTAAATTGTAATGGCTTTGTGGTCTTCTTCCTTCTGCAACTGGAGGCGCTAATACAATCCTCCTCCACCTACCAACACTAACCCAGACGGACAATGACCCAAACCTCTCAATGGACAAATGTTTTTTTTTGTTGTTGGTTAAAAGCTCAATATTGAATCAAACCCGAAAGTTTAACCGGGATTGAACCAAACCATTATTAGTTTTGGTTATCTTCGGTTCTGGTTTATTTTCCAACTGGTGGGAAAAAATTGCAACCTACACAAATAGGTTTTGTTTTTGAGATGATAACTGGATTACTTTATATATTTGTTTTTATATTGTAGAGACTTTGGTGTATTAGATGATTTTTTTTTTATGTATAATGTCAAGAAGGAAAAATTTGATTAACTGTTATATTTTTTCTCTGTTCTCTTTATTACAGTTATCATTTTTATTTTTGAACAACCAAAAAATGGACTTTTCGTTTTCTTAAAACTTTCGAAAATATGTAGAAAATTTGTAGAGAGTAAGAGAATTTCTGTGGAGATATACGAAACATGGAGGTGTTTATATATCCTATATTGAATTTGAATTTTTAAATTAAGTTGAAAATTATAAAATATACCAAATGTACAATCCTTAAAATGGCTCAATAAAAACCTACAATTCATGTTCGTTCTATACTTCTATGGTACATTCTTTACGAAAATTTCATACCCATTGTATATATAATTTGTATGTTAATTTGAGAGATTTGTTGAATTTTCTATAAGAGGATGAATTTTGAACTTAGGAATTGAGATTACGAAGCATGTACAGAATTTTAAATTATTGGCATTTAAAACTTTATATATATATATATATATATATATTATTTGGATTAAACACATGAATTCAGTTTATACTGAGCACTGGGATTCGTTCGCATTTACATAATTAGCCTTTGGTTTAAACAAAGATTAGATGAATGATCTAATTAATCTTTGCAGTTACAACGAAGTTCACAAAATTACTCTTCCCGGACGCAACATCGTTGCCTTTGTTCAACGATATTGAATAGGTTTAATTATATTTCCATAGTATTTGCTTAACCATGTGTTAATATATTTCCTAATAATGTTTTGACTTTGAAGAAGATCACCAACTAAAAATCCTATAAATATGCATAGGATTCACCACTTTATATCAATCACCAAATCATTTATCCTAATTCCAAAATATTCAATCAAATAAAGAACGAGTGATGTCGACGTCCAAGAAAATTGTGTTGAAGAGCTCAGAGGGCGAGATCTTTGAGGTTGAAGAAGCGGTGGCTGTCCAGTCGCAGACCATAGCTCACATAATTGAAGATGGCTGCATCCAAACCGTAGTCCCTTTGGCCAACGTCACCAGCGTGATCCTCGCCAAAGTGATCGAGTACTGCAAGAAACATGATGTCGTCCTCAATGGTGATGGTAGTTCCTCTTCGTCCTCTTCCGATAAGGAGCTCAAGAATTGGGACAAGGAGTTTATGAGTAATGTCATCGACTCATCGATGCTCTGTGACCTGATTATGGCTGCTAATTATCTAAACGTCAAAGATCTTCTTGATCTCACTTGCCAAACAGTGGCTGATATGATGATAGGTAAAACCCCACAAGAGATGCGTGCTATACTCAACATCGAGAACGATTTCACTCCCGAGGAAGAAGCGCAGATTCGTGCTGAAAACCCATGGCCTTTTGGATTAAATTAATGGTTCATGATTATGGTTGTCCAGGACAACTTGTCCTCTTGCATTTGTGTTTCTTTGGTTTACATTAATAAACGACAAAACAATGTTTTGTTTTTCAATTTAAACATCTCCATATCGTTAATAATTTTTACATTTCATTGAAATCTATATTAAAAGTAATTTTGAGGGAATAAAACTCCTCATTTATTTTTAAATAAAAAGTCGAAATTAAACTACTACATTCAATGAATTGTTTCACTATATATATATATATATACTAGAAGATAACTCTGTGTATTGTACGGAATAAATTAAATTATAAATTATTAAAATATTAAAATTATATTATTATGTGATTATTAAAAATTAATTATAAATTAAAATAAAATTAGTTAAATTATGTTTTAGTTATATTTGATAAATTGAAATATGAGAGAATTTATTAAGTTACAAATTTGTTTCTGAATCACTAAAC
>KE154755.1:5639-22242 GCA_000411075.1 Sisymbrium irio | reverse complement strand
GATCTGAACAGCAAACATGAGGCGGTTTGGACACACATGAAGAAGCTGGATTTGTAAATAGCTCAGACTGCTGAGGCTGTAAAGAGATCAGTTGGGACTCTTCCTGGAAAAGGAGAAAAAAATCCTAGGGAGTATGTGAATGTCGTTGACCTGAGAAGTGGGAAAAGTCTGCAACCTGCAGCACCAAGAAGCGTTGGTTCTGAGAAAGGGAAAGAAAAGGTGGTGGAGCAACTGCTCCAAGGAGGAGCTCCTGCTTCTGGCGAACAAAATACGAGAGAGCAAGCCTCTTCATCCGGAGCACCTGCTCCCGACTCCGAGCTGCCTGCTCCTGGTTTAACTTTGACGATGGAGCAACCTGAGACTGAAGCGGAGCACCTGCTCCAGCCAAACATGCAGAAAATCCTCCTATGCGTGTCTACATACCTAAGGTTCCCTACCCGGTTCCACCTAAGAAGTCTCGCGAAGACTTAGAGGAGGCAAAGTACATAGAGATGTTAAAAGACTTGACATTTAAACTCCCCCTAGCTGATGCTGTTCAGATGATTCCCTCTCTTAAGAGATACATGAAGGGGTTAGTTTCTGGAAAAGTTTTCGAAGAAGAGAGTGTGATGCTGGTTTTCAAAGAGTGTAGCGCTGTGTTACAAAATAAGGTGATGAAGAAAAGAGATCATTCCTTTGCACAGCTGGTGCAATCATTGATGTTAAAGAGGGTATAATTGATCTCCAGCTGGGAGACATGATTGCAAGGTTTGAAATGAACAAACTCCTCAAGAAGCCCATGCTGGATTGACAAACATTTGTGGTGGAAGATGGTTTAGAAATTGCAGATGAGGCAGACGAGGAGATTCTTGCTCTTGATCCCTTGGAAACTGCTCTGACAAAAGCTGAAGGAGAGTTTGGGTTTCTGAGTGAGGAAGCTGAGAGGCTTGCAAGGATAATGTATGCGAGTATGAGGATGGATAATCTGGTGGCTAGTATGAGCTTGGAGGAAGATAAGTTGCAGAGCGAAGGAGCACCTGCTCCGACTTTGGGAGCACCTGCTCCAGCCAACAAAGTTCATGGTCTATGGAGCGAGCTGAGATCTTCTTAGATAGAGTTGAAAACTCTTCCTTCCGGGTTAAGGTACGCGTTTCTAGGACCTAAATCTACTTACCCTGTGATGGTGAACTCTGAGCTGAACAATGTAGAGATAGCCTTGCTCCTTTGTGAACTTAGGAATTATAGGAAAGCTCTAGGATATTCACTAGATGATATCCCAGGGATCTCACCTGACCTTTGCATGCATAAGATCCACTTAAAGAATGAATCTATGACCTCTGTAGAGCATCAAAGGAGGTTAAATCCAAATCTGAAAGGAAATAATGAAACTTTTAAAGGCTGGTGTGATCTATGCAATCTCTGATAGTAATTGGGTTAGTCCAGTTCATGTAGTTCCTAAGAAGGGTGGTTTCACTGTGGTTAGAATGAGAGGAACGAATTAATACCCACTAGGACTGTCACTGGACATAGAATGTGCATAGACTACATGAAGTTGAATGCTGCTACTAGAAAAGATCACTTCCCTTTGCCTTTTATTGACCAGATGCTTGAGAGATTAGTTAACCATCCATACTACTGCTTTTTAGGTGGTTACTCAGGTTTCTTTCAGTTACCGATCCACCCCGATGACCAGGAGAAGATGACTTTCACCTGTCCTTATGGCACATTTGCCTACAGGAGGATGCCGTTTGGGCTGTGCAACGCCCCAACTACCTTCCACCGCTGCATGATGTCAATTTTCACTGACCTTATTGAAGACATTCTTGAAGTTTTCATGGACGATTTTTCTGTCTATAGGGGCTCCTTTAATGTTTGTTTGACTAACCTGTGCAGGGTTATGCATCGCTGTGAGGAGAAGCATCTGGTGCTGAAATGGGAGAAGTACCACTTCATGGTCAGAGATAGGATCGTGTTGGGACACAAGATCTCAGAGAGGGGGAAAGAGGTGGACAAGGTCAAGATTGAGGTTATGATGAGCTTGCAGCCACCTACTTCAGTCAAGGAAATCTGCAGATTTCTGGGGCATGTTGGATTCTACAGGCGGTTCATCAAGGATTTCTCCAAGATATCCATGCCATTGACAAGGCTGCTTTGCAAGGAGACAAGATTTGTGTTTGATAGTGCCTGCTTGGAAGCCTTTCACACGATCAAAGGAGCCTTGGTTAGTGCTCCAATTATGCATCCATCAGACTGGGACCTCCCTTTTGAGGTCATGACAGATACAAGTGACTATGCTGTAGACGCAGTTCTGGGTCAGCGAAAAGAGAAGAAGCTACATGTCATCTACTAGGCCAGTCACACTCTTGATGAGGCTCAGTGCAGATATGCCACAACCGAGAATTAACTTCTAGGTATTGTCTTTGCCTTTGAGAAGTTCAGATCCTATCTGGTTGGGTCAAAGGTGATTGTCCATACTGATCATGCTGCACTGAAGTGTAAAAACAGAGAGACCAATAGAATACAAATAACACAAACACTCTGGATCTTATTAGAATTCACTTGAACACAAACACAAAGTGTTCAATCAGAATAACACGATTACAACCTTATAACCGAGACTGACCAAATCCTAAACTACCCAGAGCATCAAACGTCCAACTAGCTTGTCCGTTCTTATCTCTTGCAGAACTACAAAGATCACTCACCAATCTCACACAATGTTCTCTCACAAGTGTGTTCTTAAACCTAGGCGGCACACCCTTTAAGTACTAGGTCAGCCTCGCATATCCTAACCAATGTAGAATATTTCCTCCTTCCTTTTAGGACAGTTATTTCCAAATCTTGCTAAGTGGAAATCTTCCTTCCTTGCTCCACACGTTTCTTACGTCACACAGCTCCTGTCCTCTTGTACACGTAATCTCATCCTCTTCAATCTCCCCCATTTTGTCTGAATGTGTGACTCCAAGCAACCTGCAAAAAAGAGCACACAAACAACCACAACACAGAGACACATCAAGGCAACACAACACAATTGCATTCAACAACAACAACTAGTTCAATAGCCAAGAGTTCAACATGTTCCAAGAATTAAAACTACTAAACCCAAAAGTCTTAGGGATTCATCCGATTATTTCAACATTTAAAAACGTTTGAGACAAAAACAAAAATAGATCCCAACACACAGTAACACACTTCAGACTTGATCCTTGCGGTATTCTCCCCCTGCTTGGTCACAATCAGACAAAATTTGAATGAGAATAACAGAACCAACACTTAATCGAAAGACAAGTAAAGCTTACTCTGCAGATGCAGTTGCATGGACGAGAGTTGACGAATCAGTTCACTCAGATCCTCCATAAGAGATGGTGAGCGCTCATCTGATGCAGTTGGTGACAGAGGTTCGCTCGACTCATCAGAGATTTCAGCGGGAGGAGACGAGGCAACTTTGGATTTGCCGGCACGAGCGGAGGATTTTCTCTTGACATCAGGCAAGGAACCTTTTCCAGCTTTAGGATCCATCCAACCAGCTTAGGGATGCCACACAAGCCTTCATCATGCAAAGCTGGAGACAACATGCGCTGATACACGAGTACTTGATAGATCAGATTGGGAAAGATAATCTTACGCCCCTGCTGAGGATTCTGAGCCATGTCGAGAACCTGATCAAACACAAGCTGACCAAAGTTTGGGACCTGACGTTGGCGAAGCATGTAGAGAAACCGCAGCTTGTCCTGAACGAGAGTGGAGACATTCGCAGAAGGAAACCAGTTGGCACAGCAGATCTTGTATAAGACCTGATTATCAGCAGACAGATGTCTTGAGCCAATACCACCCCAACGCGTCTTACGACCTTCAGTCAATGAGAAGACAGCAGCATCAAGGTCTTTGTCCTTCCAGTCAGGATAGTCTGAGTACTCAGGTATCATGAATACCTTGTTGATCAGAGCTGGGGAGAACTCAAACATGCACCCACGAACAAGAACCACAGAAGTCTTGTTTCTTTCCTCAGACTCAGGCAGATTAGCAATAAATTGCCGCACAACATCAGGCTGAAATGGAGAGATATGCAAGACCGTGTAGATTAAACCTGCGTTCGAGATGACACGCTGAACTTCAGAGAGCTTGTCATCGTCTGGAGAGAGACGCAACTGGTTCAGAAAGTCTCAAGATTTGAGAGTAGAGACACGCATGCGGGCATCGACCGTGAAGTGTTTTCCTCGGTACGTGGGGTTTCGTGACTTCGGTAAGCTCTGGATACATCTCGTCACGATCCTGATACACCTGACGATGCTGATTGTAGTACGTGTCTTGGGACACAAACGTTGGTTCAGGACGTTCCTCCTATGCCACAGGGGAAACTGGGTGATCGACATGCACAGGAACTCGATCCCACTCAAGCAGAAAGCAATCACCAATTTGAATCGGAGACTGAGGTGGAGTGACGGACTGAGTGGGGAGAGCAACAGTCTCTTGAACACCGGACCGAGAGCGTTTCGCGGGGGATTCATCTGACAGATCAACGAACTCAGGGGATGCACCACGTCTCCGGCGAGACTCCATTACAATTTTCTTAACTTAAGATCGGGTGGTTCGACGAGCAGACTCCATGGAAGATGAATGAACAGGGTATCACACGAAACAAGAGATGTAGAACCTCAATCGACAGGCACTTCTTTTTATGAAGCTACAGGATTAGGGTTGCCTTACACACGCAAAGGATTTAGTACATGCACGACTTGGGCTGGATGGGTCCCGAGAAAAGAATAGAGGCCCACAGCCATAACTTGTCCAACTTTTAGCGCAAAAGACAGGCAAACATATCCAAGCCCATTGTAACAACACTTTGGCAGCACGAGACAACAAAACACAACTTAGCTAAGGCAGAACGCCTATAAAGCATGGACCAAACCACATTTTGACCACACCTGTAATACATGATTTTCGAGTATAGCCGCCACACAGATGTTAGTATTTGAACAAAACCAGCAGCTTTCCTCAGCCGAGATGCTGTCACCGGTTTAAAATCAATACATATGAGCTTTTTACACAAGTTCAGTCATACTCTCAGGCTGTCCAAGAGGTGTATCTATAGCACCGAGATGATTAACACATCTCCTCTTTACTCCTTTTTTCCTTTTTTTTTTATTGTTTAACACAAGGGGAATCATCTCGTGCTGATCATCATTATGACCTGTACACACTCATGGTAAACAATGGGGTCAGTGATCAGTCTCAAAATACAAACTGTGTTAGCAGCTTGATCCAAGATGAGTGACCATTTACTCGACCAACCTGATGAGATTCATGAAAGCGTGACTTGTCACAATATGTAAGACTGTTCAACACAAACAAAATGATAGTGCATCAGCAGGAATATCATGGTACAGGATGGTGCATAACTAGTGGCTCAGAATTCACAAACACCAAGCGCTTTTCGTAGAAAAGTGAAGGTGTTGTAATCCAGGGGCTTTGTAAAGATATCAGCTAATTGATTCTCCGAGGAGACATGTTTTATGATAGCAACTTTTTCATCTACCAAGTCTCTAACAAAGTGATGCCTAATGTCAACATGCTTAGTGCGTGAGTGTTGAACCGGGTTTTTGGATATGTCAATCGCACTTTTGTTGTCACAATGAACTAAAAAGGAGGAAGTGTTAATACCATAGTCTTTGAGCATATGTTTCATCCACAACAATTGTGTGCAGCAGCTCCCAAGTGCAATGTATTCTGCTTTGGCCGTCGAGAGAGAGACACAATTCTGTTTTTTGCTGTGCCATGAAACCATGTTATTTCCAAGAAAAAAACATCCACCTGAGGTACTTTTCCGATCGTCTAAGCACCCTGCCCAGTCAGCATCACAGAAGCCTGCAAGGTTTGTATTGGTTTCCATGGAGAAGTGCAGTCCATATCCAAGAGTACCCCTGATGTACTTGATGACACGCTTATTGCTTTGAGATGAGACAGCCGAGGAGAAGCCTTATATCGTGCACACAAGCCAACTCTCAAGCAGATATCTGGACGGCTGGCTGTGAGATAAAGAAGACTACCAATCATTGCACGATACAGTTTGTCATCAACACGTTCGCCATCCTGATCTTTGGACAACTTATCCGTTGTGCTCATGGGAGTTTTAACTGCTTTACAAGTTTCCATGTCAAACCGCTTTATGAGATTTCGGGCATATGTACTCTGTGAGACAAAGATTCCATCCTCGGATTGCTTGATTTGTAGACCCAGAAAATAGCTTAACTCGCCAACCATGCTCATCACAAATTCTTTGGTCATGGTGTTCACAAAGTAGTTGACCAAGTTGGTATGAGTAGCTCCAAAGATGATATCGTCCACATAAATCTGAACTACTAACATATCAGCTTCCTTCTCAAGAATGAATAGGGTTTTGTCTACGCCACCACGTTTGAATCCCTTTAGTAATAGAAACTGAGTTAGTCTTTCATACCATGCTCGCGGAGTTTTCTTAAGACCATACAGTGCTCTTTTGAGTTTGACACATGGTTGGGCAATTTGGGATCTTCAAAGCCTTTTGGTTGTGCCACATACACTTCTTCTTGTAGTACACCATTTAAGAAGGCACTTTTAACATCCATTTGATATAGCTTGATTCAGAGTTTACAAGCTATGCCCAACAGGAGCCTGATTGACTCCAGTCTTGCAACGGGAGCAAAGGTCTCATCAAAGTCAATTCCCTCAATCTGGGAATATCCTTGTGCTACCAGTCTTGCCTTGTTTCTGACCACATTCCCTTCATCATCGATCTTATTTTTGAATATCCACCAAGTGCCAACAACATTGATATCTTCTGGACATGGAACCAATTCCCAAACGTCAAGATGCTCAAATTGCTCTAGCTCCTCATGGCATGCATTCGTCCAATACTCATCATCTAATGCTTCAATGATGGTTTTTGGCTCAATGTGAGACACGAAACACGCAAGTTGAACCATGGTCTTGAAATCGATTTGTTTATTTTGAGTTCTCCAGGGATCAAGGAAATTTCCTATTACATCGTCTGGAGAGTGATTTCGATGAACTTGAACAGCTTCACTTCCAGCAGAAACAGCCGCCTCTGTGTCAGGATCATCCAATTTGATGAATTCTTCTTCCTTTAGGAGATTTCTTTCACCAATGCCATCCTCTGAGATTTTTTCTAGTATGTAACTGGTTTTGTCATCAAAGACAACATTGACAGATTCGCACACTGTTTTGGTGCGCCTGTTGTACACTCGGTAAGCCATACTGTTTGTTGAGTAACCCAGAAACATCCCTTCATCGCTCTTTGAGTCAAAATTTCCCAAATGGTCTTTGTCATTTAAAATGTAGCATGTACAGCCAAAGACATGAAAGTAACTTAGGTTTGGTGTTTTCCCTTTCCAGATTTCATATGATGTCATCCTGGTGCCAGGTCGAATGTATACACGATTGATGACATAACATGCAATATTTACCGCCTCTGCCCAAAATCTTGGAGCAACCTGATTTCCATGAAGCATGGCTCTGGCCATTTCTTGTAGCGTTCTGTTTTTGCATTCTACAACGCTATTTTGTTGAGGAGTCCTTGGAGCAGAATATTGATGATAGATCCCTTGACTCCGACAGAAACCATCAAACACTTCACTCTGGAATTCCCCTCCATGATCACTTCTTATCTGATGAATGCCCCGACGGCTGTTCTTCAGTTCAAGAGCCAGTATCTTGAAGCTCTCAGCTGCTTCTGACTTTTCTCGGAGAAATCTAACCCATGTGAATCGTGAGTAATCATCAACCAACACAAATATGTACCTGTTTCGTGTGATGCTCTCTGGTTGAACTGGCCCCATTAAGTCAATGTGCAGAAGTTCTAGCACCTGCTTTGATCGGATCTCAGGTAGGGGCTTGTGTTGTATTTTGACTTGTTTCCCTTCACAGCATCCTTTACACACGGTATTAGTTGAGTTTTCAAGCTTAGGCACTCCTCTAACAACCTCTGCTTTCACAATGCGGAGCAAACCATTAATGTTCATGTGTCCAAGTTTCTTGTGCCACAAATCTAGAAGTGATTCTGATGCGACAAGACATTTAGCAGCTTGTTCCCACATGTAGCAGTTGTTACTGGCTCTAACTCCTCTGAGAATCACTACATTTTTGTCGTTGATAGCCTCGCAAGTGGTCTTGGTGAACACAACTTTCAGCCCTTCATCACACAGTTGGCTGATGCTGATAAGATTTGCTTGTAGGCCTCGTACCAGATAGACATTCGAGAGCTGGGGTTGTCCTTCAGAGATCATACTTCCAACACCTTCAATTTTGCCTTGAGCTTCATCTCCAAAGGTTACGTCTCCTCCCTTGATAGTGTTAATGTCACTAAGAAGTTTGTGGTTCCCAATCATGTGTCTAGAGCATCCACTATCAAAGTACCAACCAGTTTCATTTGTTCTTTCAGCCGAAGTATAGGCAACACGGCAACTCTCCTCTGTGGGAATATTGATTCTTACTAAGTTGCAGAACAGTTCTTCAGGGTCTGCATGAGTGGTGATTACTCGGGCATATGGATATAAAGTCTGTTTTGAGATCCACACCATACCAGTATGCTTAGGCTCTATGTAGCACTTGTTATTTCTACAGGCATACCAGACTCTGTTTTGGAACTTCCAGCACTTGTAACTTTTGTGTCCCTCCTTGCCACACACAAAGCATGAGTTCTTAGTTCTACGTTTGGTTGCTACTTCTTTTGGTTGAACTGGAGTGCTTGAGACAAAGTTGATGTTACGAGAAGTATTGCCCGAGCTTGAGCTTGTTCCATCATTGTAACCAAGACCCCAGTTAGCTTTTGGTGGCTGTCCCATAGCCAGAAGCTGGTCTAAGCTTTTAGTTCCGGTACTCAACATCCGAATTTTCTTGTGATTCTCAGTTAAATCACGTTCGAGACTCTTGTTCTTCTCTTGTTCTCTACAGAGTGCTGTCCATATCTCACCAACTTGTGCTTCAAGTTTCTTGATTTTTTCTTGTTCATGTTGCAGGACTTTGTGCAGTGATGCATCCTCCGAACCACACTCGTTTTCTTTTCTTTCAGATTCGTGTGTCTGACTCTTCTTCCCGTCGGTTAAGGCCTGTTCCATTTGAAGAATGTTAACAGTTGCCTTCAACAGGGCTTTATCTTTAACCAGTTGAAGATTTTCTTGGCTCATTTTCACCCAGTTATCATACAACTCTCGATAACCTTTCTTCATATCGATCTCCTCTTGATCAGATTCATCATCAGACACACTTTGCACTTTCTGAACATCTTTCTCTTCATCTCGAATGATAGCAACGAAGTTTAATAGGAGTTCATCTCTGTCATCTTCACACTCTGAGTCTGTGTCGTCAAAACAGATCATTGACTTGTCCCTTCCGCTAGCACTTGGACACTCAGCTCGAGTATGACCAAATCATTTGCATTCAAATCATTTTAGTTCCTTACGCTTGACAAGAGGACACTCGTTTCTGAAGTGACCAGTACCTTCACACTCGTGACATTTTAGATCCTTTTTCTTGTACACTCGGTCACTTGAAGATCGAGATGATTGTCTTTCAGCATCCTTATTGAAACTCCGATTGCTTCCTTTCTCAACTCTTTTGAGCATCTTGTTAAAGTTTCGAGCAAGCAGGCTAATGTTGTCTTCGATCTTCTTCACCCTCTCATCTCCTTGATTAGCCGAGAATGCTACTCCATGCTTAGGAGCATTGTTGTTGCCTGCAACTTCCATTTTTTGAGATTTAAGCATACCAACCAGTCTATCATACTTCATCTCATCTGTGTTCATGGAACACTGCAATATTTCCTTGTGAGTTGAAAACCTACTTGGCAAGCATCTGATCAATTTCTTCACCAGTTTCTTTTCATTGTATTTCTTTCCATGCACGGATGCTTCATTTGAAAGAGAACTTAGTTTGGCTGTGAAGCTTCCTATCGATTCATCAGGATCCATCCTGAGATTTTCAAACTGAGATGCAAGTTGATCCAGTCAGGTTCTCTTGACACTAGCATCTCCCTCAAAGTGATTAACCAGTGCATCCCAAGCTGCTTTGGCAGATTCACACCCCTGAATGATCTTGAATTGATCAGTGTTGACAGCCGACATGATTGTAGATATTGCCCTTGAGTTGTATTTGCACGCAGTCTTTTCATCATCACTCCATTCTTTCAATGGTTTTGGGAGGTCTGTTTTTGGATCAGTTGGTTCTTCCCATCCATTTAGAACATCATTCCATGCCGCTTCATCAATTGACCTGATGATGTGTCTCATGCGTACATTCCAGTGTCCAAAGGTTCCTTCATCAAACATGATGGGTTTCTGAACAGCTATGTATTCCTTAGCCTCCATGATTCCTGCAGGATCTCAACCTGTAAGTTGGGTTGACTCGCTCTGATACCAAATGTAAAAACAGAGAGACCAATAGAATACAAATAACACAAACACTCTTGATCTTTTTAGAATTCAATTGAACACAAACACAAAGTGTTCAATCAGAATAACACGATTACAACCTTATGACCGAGACTGACCAAATCCTAAACTACCCAGAGCATCAAACGTCCAACTAGCTTGTCCGTTCTTAGCTCTTGCACAACTACAAAGATCACTCACCAATCTCACAAAATGTTCTCTCACAAGTGTGTTCTTAAACCTAGGCGGCACACCCTTTAAGTACTAGGTCAGCCTCGCATATCCTAACCAATGTAGAATATTTCCTCCTTCCTTTTAGGACAGTTATTTCCAAATCTTGCTAAGTGGAAATCTTCCTTCCTTGCTCCACATGTTTCTTACGTCACACAGCTCCTGTCCTCTTGTACACGTAATCTCATCCTCTTCATGAACTACCTGTTGGTTAAGAAAGATGCAAAGCCAAGGATGCTTAAATGGATTCTTCTGCTACAAGAATTCAATTTGGAGATTAAGGATAAGAAAGGGATTGACAATGTTGTCAAGGATGAGAGTGGAGGATGAAGTTCCACTAGATGACAGCCTCCCTGAAGAACAAGTCTACACTGTTGAAGCACTGAGCTGCAAGGAGCACCTGTTCCAACAGGTGGCACCTGCTTTGATGCTTTTGGACTGCAACAAAATTCAGAACCAGCGATAGCCTTTTTCTCCTTGGTTAAGAGACATCACCAACTACCTTGCTGCTGAGATGGAACCCAAAAAATTTGTGGGTAGTGACAAAAAGAAGTTTCTAAGGGACATAAGGCACTACTATTGGGATAAGCCTTACCTCTACAAGCAGTGCTCATATGGTATTTTTATAAGGTATTTAGCTGATGAGGAGATTCCAGGAGTTCTGTTCCACTGCCATAGCTCTCCATATGCTGGACACTTTGCAACCTTCAAGACTGTTTATAAGGTACTATAAGCTGGGTATTGGTGGCCTACTATGTTTCGTGATGCACAGAACTTCATTGCTAGATGTGATGCATGTCAGAGGCAATGGAACATAAGTAAGATGAATGAGATGCCACATAATTTCATCCTGGAAGTTGAGGTATTTGATGTATGAGGTATCGATTTTAGGGGACCATTCCCATCCTCCTATGGAAATGAATACATCTTGGTGGCAGTTGACTATGTGTCCAAATGGGTGGAAGCCTTAGCCAGCCCAACAAAAAATGCAAGAGTGGGGTGAAGATGTTCAAATCAGTCATATTCCTAAGATTTGGAGTACTACGAGTTGTCACTAGTGATGAAGGTTTTCACTTAATCAATAAGGTATTTGAGAATTTGATGAGGAAGAATGGGGTGAAGCATAAGGTAGCAAATCCCTACCATCATCAGCCTAGTGGACAGGTTGAAGTCTCCAACAGGGAGATAAAAAACATCTTACAGAAAACTGTCAACACACAAGGAAGGAATGGTCTAAGAAGCTTGATGATGCTCTGTGGGCTTATAGAACCCGCCTACAAAACGCCACTAGGGACAACACCATTCCATTTGGTGTATGGAAAAGCATGCCATCTACCTGTAGAGTTCGAGTATAAGGCTGCCTGGACAGTAAAGATACTGAACTTCGATGCTTAGAGTGCACATGAGAGGAGAAAGATGCAGCTTCATCAGTTGGAGGAGATTAGGCACCTGGCGTATGACAGTTCAAGGATCTACAAGGAGAGAACTAAGATATATCACAACAAGAGCATCCTCACAAGGAACTTTTCTCCAAATGACCAAGTGCTACTGTTCAATTCTCGTTGAAGCTGTTTCCTGGGAAGTTGAGATCAAGATGGTCAGGACCTTTCAACATCAACGAGGTCAGACCCTATGGAGTTGTGGTGTTGCTGGACACCAAATGAGGGGAATTTTTTTATCAATGGACAGAGACTCAAGCCATACTTAGCCTGTTCAGAAGTCGCAAAGGGTGAGGCTCTCACCTTGGGCGATGCTCCTCCAGCCTAACTTGGCAACAACATCAAGTTAATGACGTTAAAGAAGAATTTGGTGGGAGGCAACCCTCTGGTAAGAGTCTCTAACTTTTAAATTTTATTTTTACTAACTTTTGGTTTTGTTTTTCATGTAAAAAAAAGAGAGTGTACATGGTGTTCATCTTTGAGAAGACGATTTGGAGAAGGAAAGAAAAGAGCAACCCATCGGAGCACCTGCACCGAGCACTGCCCGGGTTGCTCCAGGTGGAGTGCTGACGAGGGAGCAATCTCCTCAAGGAGCGAGCACCTGCTCGACCACTTGCTCCCGGTGGAGAACTGACGAGCGAGCAACTGAAACTCGGCCGGAGCACCTGCTCCACCACTTGCTCCCATCCAGGTAAGTTTTCTGGGTCTAAAAATCGAGTTGAATCAGGTCCAATTGCAACATTTAAAAACCTTTTGGGGCCCGATTGCAATTTCTGAAAATTATAACCTTTTTTAAAAAACCAACTCCTTCTTCTTCTTCTCGATCGTCGCCAACCTCTCTCTCTCTCTCTCTCTCACGATTTTCTCTAAAGCACCTACTCCCAAACATAGCTTTTTTAAAACTTAACGATTTTGAGTGATTCTTTGGTTGAAATCGATCGCCTTCTCACCAACACCACGAATATCCAATCGATTTAGAAGGACAGCAAATGTATGAACTCGAAAACCCCCTATTTCCATTTGCCTCCAACTTGAAAAGGTGAAGTTCTGGGTTGATTTTTGCTCGATTTGCAAGCTTAGCTTTGTCATTAAATGAATCCATGTCGAATTTGGTTGATACGTGTTGATTTCATGGCTTGTTTTTCACATGAAAAATTTAGTAAAAATCTTGAAAAGCCATTAATGGCGGATTTGAATGCTTGCATGCGGATTACTTGATGGTTGTGTGGGTGATTAGTTGAGAAACGAGCTATTTGATGCAAATAGAGGACTATGGAACAAGTTTTGAGTTTTTAGTTCAATGCTTTCTAGTCGATATGCTGCTCATGCCTCTCATGTTCAATAATTTTTGCAGAGAGATGCCTCCCAGATCGAGGTTCACGGGAAGAAAAGACAAATCTGATGCCTCCACCTCTACACCACCTGCTCCTGTCCCCGCGACACACCTGTGGCCAATAGCAGAGGGGGAACCGTTCACACTGCCCAATGACTCGATTCCGCATAGCTCCGATGATCGCTGGGATCAAGCGGCTTGCTTCTACTACAACACACTGCTGGGCGTAAAGATGGCACCAACGCGAACAATGTGCAAGGAGACGCTAGTGAAGCTGGGGCTTTGGGAACCTGTTCAAAACATTCTGCTCAATGCCAAGCTTCTCATGCATGCTTTCGAGTCAGACTATCTATACCCCGAGCTCGTCATGCAGTGTGTTGCCACTGCACGCCTCACATACGCTGATCCGAGGAACCCGAAGGTTGAGGAAGCCACGTTCTCCTTCTTTGCTAACGGGACAAAATACAACATTCCCATGGAGACTTTCTGTGATCTTTACGGGTTTCACACTGAGGACAAGGCCATCGCTTTCTCCAAGAAGTTCCCAATTGCGAACCAATTCTGGAGCACCATCGCGGTACCCTGAAATGCGCATCGAATCGGCTATTAGGCACCCTGCAGATGCTGTTCAACCGCGACGCTGGAAGCAAGATGCATTCCGGTTGAGCATGACGTCAACCTGGGCATTCAGCTTGGCAACACCATATGCGCAGTCAAGGAGAAGGTCTGAACATCAGCTTTTGGCAGGACTAAGCGCATTGGTACACTCCTCACCACACTCCTCTCTCACGTTAAGATCCCACTACGATACGAGACCAAAATTGATAAGAAGGAGCTTATAGACATGGTGCACCTGATCAGCGTCAAAGTCCTCAGGAATAGAGAGAAGTATGTTATACAGACCGGTTTGGAGCTACCACGTCTTGCATCCTCCCGAACCCTGAGCTGACTCGTTTAAACATGGAGGAGGATCTGCGCTTCGTGCATGGCACTCCACGCCTGACTGACGTTCCACACAACGAGCTTCCCGCACACGCACGCGTTAGCTCTTTTAGAGCTGATGAGCCTCACCGGGAGGATATGGAGTCTGCTGACCCACCCACTGATGGCGAGTTCAATCTCCCACCCATATCAGATGATCCCGAGCCAGCTGAGTACAAACGCTGGATGATTGCCTTGACGAGGAAGAACAACACGCTGATGCAGAGGATCATGCACATGCTGTCCCGAGGCTGCTGCAGCACCACCGACACATGCCACCATTCGCGCACACGATGCACAGCGGGACGGTCAGGGAGTGAGAGCCTAGACGACACCACTCGTGATCACGAGTAACACCCTCTACCCTTCATTGTATTATCCATTGGATTTACTTTTTTTTTGCGGGAAAATTTTACCAGTAGTTTTTATTTATACAGAGACTGTGTAACATAGGTCTGGGGGAGGAGTGCCTTGCACTTGTGTTTTCGAGTCAGTCTTTTGCTTCTCATTGAGTTAGCTTGTTGTCTTTCATTGAGTCAGTTTTTATGGGTTTTGAGTAATGTCAAAGCATATTTGTGGGAATTAGGACCTTGATTATAAGAACCAAACACCCGAACCAAAATTCTGTAGGAACCTATATGGGAATGAAATTCTTGAAATTCTTATACCCAAAAAAACCGAAACCGATTGGACCCGGCCCGAATCTGACCCGAGGACCCAAATGCCCAACCCTAATTGGGAGGTATGTTTATTGTCACATATGATTTATATTTTCTATAATTAATCCCTTAATTTTGTTTAATTTTAACTTTCATTTATTTTATTTGTAATAGTTAAGAGCTTTCACTTATGAAGAGAAATATCACTGAAAGTATCATGTCTACATTGCTGCATATTGGGAAATCATAGGATCGATTAAATATTCATGAAGATCTTCAAGTTTTTGGAATTAATAAGGATTTTCACCCTAAATCCCAGGGGAAAAGAACATACTTTCCCATAGCACCTTGGTCTTTATCCATGGAAGAGGAGAGAATAATTTACCAGCAGTTGACTTCAATGATCAGGATGGCTACAATTCTAATATATCGAACTGCATGTCCTTAAAGGAATGTAAGGTAATTGGACTCAAATCACACGCGATTATCACATTTTGATTCAATAGCTTCTCCCGGTTGCACTTAGAGGTTTGTTGGTATCAGATCTTGCACTCCCAATGTGAATCCAACAGATCACTTCAAAGATCAGTATGTTTCATCAATCAAAGGAATCACTGGATAACTCACCTCCGAACTACCTTGAAGAGGAGGAACAAGAAAGTCAGACTTCCCCTAACATCCCGAAGTAGAAAACGAGCATGGAACAATATACTACGAAAAACGCTGTAACTGATGTATTTAGAGGTAAGTCTTCATTTTTATTGCTTAGAACGTATAAATAATTGGTATAAATAGGAGCCTCAAATTATTGGGAGAGATGTATCTTTTTGGACACATAAACCCGACGATCAAACAAAATAATTCAAAATTTTTCTCTAAGTTCGTATACTTATTTCTTTGCTTTTTGCTTTAGTTCTTACTTTTCGTTTCCTAGTTCTCATACTTCTTCTCAAGTTCTCATATTTTCTCTTTGACTGAACTGAAAGAAACCATCTGTGTGAGAGTCGAAACTCGCAAAATCAAAACTTATAAAATATGGGGGCTCGAAAATCTGTTTAAACAAGAACTCAAAGACCAAGATTGCAAATACCTGTCTTTATTGATCTTTATCCGAAATACAAAGGAATCCATATAAGCTTTAAAAGTCTTATAATACGCATGTAAAGTATTCAGAATGAGATGGTTAAAACCTATTACATGCTATCCTAAATATACTGGACGTCTTAGGGTGATGAAAGAAGCTGCTACCGATGTGGAACTTCGCTAAACTCCTTATTTTGCCGACTTAGATGTTTTGACGGCCTTTGGCCCAGTCCACGGTCCATCTTCTTCAGCACGTCGCCGTTTAGTCTTTCCTGATCCAGCTCGTCTTCGGTCCGGTTTGATCTAAGTAACTTGTGATCACCAATTCGCTCCGGTCCAATTTTCTTGGTTTATGAACAGTACGTGACAGTGTTCTGAAGACGAAAATGCTGAAATGATCCAAAAACTTGCCGATTCAGTCTAAACTTCTCCTAGAAGCATGCAAAGGATCCTGATCGCCGTTTAATGTTGAAT
>KE154753.1:92307-105545 GCA_000411075.1 Sisymbrium irio | reverse complement strand
GTATTTGTCGGATCCGTGGGGCGGATCCACACATGACTTCCAGCACGTTCGACAACATGAGTTTCGGACCCCGATATCGTCGAGGTTTGAATGATCGGCGTTCCTGGCGCAGAAGAAACGGTGGTCGTCAGAGTTTCTGAGCTTGTGACAGACGCGTTTTTCTGGGCCAGAGCGCAATCTGCGGCTGTCAGGTTTTGAGGTGGGATGACAGGGGCGGTTCCCGAAGTGGTTTTTGAGGTCTTGGGATCCATTCGTGTCGATCGGACCTTTGAACTGTCTCTTTAGGCAAAAGAAATCTATTTATTCTCTCCCCACAAACAGCGTCAATTTGTGAGACCGAAACCTCACAAGGTATTTCAGGTTGAATGTGTTTATGGGATTTAGGTGGGAAGAAACTAATGTGAATAGAATTATTTGAGAAAGATCGATCAACTGACAAATGGATTGTATAAATCGAGTTTATATTAGTACAAAAGTGTTTTTGCGTAAAAAGGTAGATCTCTTTCTCCCGAGCCGAGCTCCTTTTATAGTCTATCTCCACTTGTTCGCGATCTTCCCCGAATCTCGCACTTCGTTGGTTCGCCCTTCCTTCTCTTTCGGGATCTTTGCTGACTTAGTTTGAATTATGGACGGCGAACCAATGTAGGCTATCCTCTTGACCTTGACCCAATCCGTATACTAGGCCCAGCCGAGGCCCATAAATCCGAGTTGCAGACTTATGGCCTAACAACCAGTATCAAATTTATTGAGACCTAGCAACATGTATTAGCAACGGCTAGTCCAAATCGGGCATGAGAACGGTGTATGGTAAATACGTACGACAGGTGAACTGTATAGTAATTGGTTACCAAAACTAAATAATGTACATAATTAAGTATTGCTAGATATAAGCATATAATGATATTGCTCATGTCTCCGGTAACGACTATGATCAATAGTCGATAGTTGAGATATTATGCTACAAGTGATCTACATTTTGCAAGTTTATTACCGATCAAACGTGTGAGGTTATTGAGACGACACGTTTGGAACAATTGTGCATGTATAGAAGTCTCTCGAAGACTATATTTAACGTAAGAAATTCTTGTTATTCCTTAATTACACCCACTTTGCCTACAAATATACTCATTCAAATGAAGTCTGTGATTAATTATATCGTAACAAGATCTCATGCCATGGACCAGTACAACTATATGGCTGTATTCATTAGAAATCGTATCATAAATCTCTGTGAAACTCTTCGTTGTTCGCACCAATCTGATTACACATCAGATCTGTTTTTCTAGAATGAGATCGAAAGAAAGAGACAATAAAGGATGTCAAATGATAATTCGGTTCTGCCATAATTCACTCGTACGTGTCACAATTATTTATGTTTTGAAGAAAATATATATTTTAAGCCAACGAGGGAAAAACCTCTATAGATCAGCACAAGTGATTTTTTTCAGTAAATATAATTTAAATTTTAAATTTCACGTTTTGGTATATTCCAATAAAAATAATAACTCTATAATTCAGAAATTAGTATATAAGGGGAAGAAAGGCAAGAAGAGCAACATGCTTGAAGCTTCTCTAGTTTCATAAGTCCTTACAAAGCAAATCTTTTTCGATTCGTAAAAGTTGAAGCCATGGCTGCATCTTTCTCTGTCCCCTCTATGGTATAACAGCACTAAATCATCTCATAATGTTCCGTTGATATATTCTTAGTTATTAATTATGCTGGTTACAACATTGATCAAGTCCATTACTAACATAGATTAACTTGCGAGTGGTAAATCAGATAATGGAAGAGGAAGGGAGATTTGAGGCGGAAGTTGCGGAAGTGCAGACTTGGTGGAGCTCAGAGAGGTTCAAGCTAACAAGGCGCCCTTACACCGCCCGTGACGTGGTGGCTCTACGTGGTCATCTCAAGCAAGGTTATGCTTCGAACGAGATGGCTAAGAAGCTGTGGAGAACGCTCAAGAGCCACCAAGCCAACGGCACGGCGTCTCGCACTTTCGGTGCGTTGGACCCTGTTCAGGTGACCATGATGGCTAAACATTTGGACACCATTTATGTCTCTGGTTGGCAGTGCTCGTCTACTCACACCTCAACTAACGAGCCTGGTCCGGATCTAGCTGACTATCCATATGATACCGTTCCTAACAAGGTCGAACATCTCTTCTTCGCTCAGCAGTACCATGACAGGTAAATTTAGTTACAAAATTATTGTATTACATTTTTACTATATGGTAGTGTATATATATATTTCTTAATTACCAGAATCTCGATATTCATGCTATGAAAATAAGTTATGAACTGAGAAGTTTTTGAGAAGTTTTCATGTCACGAATACCTCGTGTGATAAAATAGTTGAAAGTAATTATATTTATCATCGGTATCTCTTGATCATAAAATTGCTTCTTTCGAGGTTTTTTGTTGCCACGTCTTGAGATAATTTGATTGTCTGTCAAACTTCAGTTTCTACACGTTCTTAATAAGACCCTTTTTTTGTCGACAAATAAGACCAATTTCCCAATCGTAATTCTCCGGAAAATATGATCGAATCTTTTTATTTGCAGGATCAAATAAAATTTTGGATCAATCCGACTGTTTAGTCTCGAAATTTATGTTTAGAGACCATTAATTAAATCAATTATGGATAACGTGAGAAACTTCCATATTTAGGTTGTAACGTTGCATGCATCCGGGGTCAATCTCCAAAAATACGTTTTTAACCGTTAAAAGCCAATCATGTATTTTGCAAGACACTTTAATTGTGTTATGATAGGTTTAATTATAATTACAATAATAAGTAAATAACGCTTAATAATCTAATTTCATACCATTAATATTATGTATCTTTTTGCAGAAAGCAGAGGGAGGCAAGAATGAGCATGAGCAGAGAAGAAAGAACAAAAACTCCGTTCGTAGACTACCTGAAGCCCATCATCGCCGACGGAGACACCGGCTTCGGTGGCACCACCGCTACCGTCAAACTCTGCAAGCTCTTCGTCGAAAGAGGCGCCGCTGGGGTTCACATTGAGGACCAGTCCTCCGTCACCAAGAAGTGTGGCCACATGGCCGGAAAGGTCCTTGTGGCTGTCAGTGAACACATCAACCGCCTTGTCGCGGCTCGGCTCCAGTTCGATGTGATGGGCACAGAGACCGTTCTGGTCGCTAGAACGGACGCAGTGGCAGCAACTTTGATCCAGTCGAACATTGACTCGAGGGACCATCAGTTCATCCTCGGTGTCACTAACCCGGGCCTTAGAGGCAAGAGTTTGTCCTCGCTTCTAGCCGAGGGAATGGCTGTAGGGAAGAACGGCCCGGCTTTGCAAGCGATTGAGGATCAATGGCTTAGCTCGGCCCGTCTCATGACTTTCTCGGACGCTGTCGTGGAGGCTCTCAAGCGCATGAACCTCAATGAAAATGAGAAGACCCGGAGAGTGAACGAGTGGCTAAACCATGCAAGGTAAAATATCATATATCTTTGGTTAATTAACTGTTATAGCTTAGAACTTTTATCAAATGAACCTTTTTTTAACCCAAATTACGAATTTGGTTTTATGTAGGTTAGTAGTGATAATTAAATAAAGAAGCGGTAGTATTTTCTTCTGAAATACAAAAAAAAAAAAAAATTGTTAGACTTAACCAACAAAATAAACATTTTTGTGCATTAATTTTTTTTTTGAAGTGTCGTTTATTTTAGCACCAACTGTTAGGTTCTTTACAAACAATATTCTTATCTAATTTTACAATGATTTTGATGTTTATCAATAGCGTTACAGTTGTACACTAGCTAATGCACATTGAAACCCATTGGACTAATCAGGTACGAGAACTGCCTGTCAAACGAGCAAGGCCGAGAATTAGCAGCAAAACTCGGCGTGACAGATCTTTTCTGGGACTGGGACTTGCCCAGAACCAGGGAAGGATTCTACCGGTTCCAAGGGTCGGTCGCAGCAGCGGTGGTCCGTGGCTGGGCCTTTGCACAGATCGCTGACATCATCTGGATGGAAACCGCAAGCCCTGACCTCAACGAATGCACCCAATTCGCAGAAGGAGTCAAATCCAAGACACCAGAGGTCATGCTCGCCTACAATCTCTCCCCGTCCTTCAACTGGGACGCTTCAGGTATGACGGATCAGCAGATGATGGAGTTCATTCCGAAAATCGCTAGGCTCGGTTATTGCTGGCAGTTCATAACCCTTGCGGGTTTCCATGCGGATGCTCTTGTGGTCGATACGTTTGCAAAGGATTACGCGAGGAGAGGGATGCTGGCTTATGTGGAGAGGATACAGAGAGAAGAGAGGAGCAATGGGGTTGACACATTGGCTCATCAGAAATGGTCAGGTGCTAATTACTATGATCGTTATCTTAAAACTGTCCAAGGTGGAATCTCCTCCACTGCAGCCATGGGCAAAGGTAACGTTTCTTTTTGTTAATTTTCACACATACGTAGTACCATCAAACTAGAGTTTATTTATTTAGATGGCGACATGGCGTATGCGAATTTACATGGGAGATCAAAAATTCCACTTATTAGAATAATGAAAAGAAGTTAATATATCGCATTTATATATATCGACCAATCATAATATGGCTGAGTTGTTGAAGTTTCGTCCTGTTGGTCAAGACAAGTGATCTCTTTTGCACTTGTATAATAGTCATTGTAGATACTTAAAATTGCGTAGTGAAAAAATACTGACTTTTACGTCCATAACATTATATTTAGCATGTAGTTACGTTCGCTTACTCTGTATCCAACTTTACAAATTTATTTTTTTTTTTTTCATAAAACTGATGTTTTTTTTTCCTGGCATATAGGTGTGACTGAGGAACAGTTCAAAGAGAGCTGGACGAGGCCGGGAGCTACCGGGATGGGCGAAGGGACTAGCCTTGTGGTCGCCAAGTCCAGAATGTAAGACAGACGTTCATTGCGGAGGTGAGGCCAAGATGGTTCCGCATCTTCGCAGAAAAACTTGAAAACCACACTATCTTTAGTATATCTTTGGATACCCGAGTAAAAGAAAAAAAAAAAAGAAAAAGACATATAATAAATGTATCTTTGTTATTGTGTTCGCTTTCTTTCTACGTAATAATTGGATTGAAAAGTTTGGGGCAATATTTTATTGGGTTTGCTTCTTTGTATTGATATTTGGATTTGGTGTTATTGGCTTTGATTATACAAGATATATTCTTATTATGTTTGTTTTTCACTTTCGTTGTAAAACCAGATGAGAAATGTTGCAACATTCTAATTACCACAATACCGAAAGACCTTACGGCTCTCGAGGTCAAGTAATAGGCTTAGTTAAGAAATGGGCAATGTGCTTTAGTCAACGATTATGGGCCGAAGCGATAAGGTTATATACGAATAAGCTTAGGACTTTGGCAAACGTTAAAAACAAAGAAGAGGTATCAGGAGTCCCAGTGTCCGACCGACTAATTGTTTGCGTTTGCGTTTGCATTTGCGTTTACTCTTATATCTTTGAAATTGAATCATGCTTCATGACTTCTTGGTTGCAGCAATTTCTTGATATTAGAAAATAAGCCACAGTTCTCTCAGTGAGATAGTCTAGTCGAAGTATAAACTCACGTCATTTGAAGAGGAATGTTTTATCTATAAAAACCCAACATGAAACAGTTCCATCTTAGAGTCATGCTTACCCCTGGGCATAATACCCAAGACCCGAACCTATATCCAGATCCGTACAAAAAAGTCTGGTTCCGATCTGAACCTATCTAAAACAATTCTTAAATGGAGCATATAATTAGATATTTTGGATTTTGGATAATATTTGAACCGAACCGAAATTCAAACGAGTATCAGAAAAGTCTGAAATTAAACAATTTTTTAATTTCATATAATTTAAACACTTTCGAATATTTTTAAAAATTCAATTTTATGACTTATTATTATTTTTATGTTTATAATATATGAATTTTGACATATTTTATAAAATTTAATAATATATTATTAGTTATATATTTATTTTTATGTGTTTTTAAATAAAATATGTTATTTTTAAAATAGATATCCAGACCAAAGTGGTATTATCTGAATCCGAATTAAGTTTAGATATAAAATAGAACTTATATAATATTACAAAATAGATCCGTACCTAAAAAAATTATTCACTATATCCAATCTAAAAATTTCTAAAATCCAATGAATTCTATAAAGTTGAATCCGAAAATCCATAAATCCGAAAAATTCTATCCAAACCCGAAACCCGAACGCCCAAGACTGTCATGCTTCTTGGTTACATAAAGTCTTCACCTTATCTAAAGATAAATCTTTGACCTAGAGACCCAAAATGATACAGTTTCCAATAGTTTCGAGAACAAAGTAACACATCCATGAATAATGAGAACTGACAGGAGAAAGATGACTAGCATTTTTCTTAGACAATAATGTCGGAAACGCTGCGACAAACGACTCGACGGTTGCGATGATTCTTTTCGTCTCACTGCCGTATCATCTTTTTCTATATTTCATCATCTATTTCTTCTTGTCGCTCGCAGGAACTACGGCTATTATGCGCGCGCGGAACAAGACTGTTTTGTTTACCGTGTTGTGTATTGAGGCGCAAATAAATTCATGTTGTTCTGTGTAACTGGTGAGATTTTGATAAATTTAAGGTTTGATTAAATAATGATGGCCTTTTTAATTTATAGAAACATAAATGTCAAAAAAGTAGACGTAGATATATAGTCGGTTGTTATATTGACACAGAAAATATTGATTCGTTCATGTTGTTTATAACTTTTGGTTTGTAAATTGTAACAATCAAACCAAAACTCCAATGCATGATATGGGACAAATTAATTTGTCGAATGTAAACGGAATCAACCTTTGACAATAAAGCAAAGTTGGGTGCTTTGCACATGGGATTAACTAACATAATATAAAAAGATTAGAAAAGGTATCGTACCAAAAAAAGATTAGAAGAGGTAAAATTAACTTTAGAATATAAATTGCGAAGCTTGATCAAAAAAAAAAAATATATAAATTGCGAAGAAGTGGGTCCCATATATCGGACCATAATCCCAACTAAATTCTCCCCGGTAATCACGCGTTTTATTCCTTCGTTTCATTCCTTTTTCTGATTTTAATTTTTTATTACTTTATCCGATTATATTAGGATTCATGAATTGTTGTTACAATCAACAAGATGAGTTCAGTTCGCATTATGACTTTGTTGCATTTTACATTGATATGTCACGAATTTCTTTTTCTTAAGCTTGGCTTCTATATTTTTATACTAAATGAGAGTTAGTCCTGAGATGCATTGAATCGCTCTAATTGCGATCTATTGAGTAGACTCACGAGGATTTGCAGATTTTTTTTTTTAATAATGTCTTGATTTTCTTAGAGTTGGTTAACCAAATAATGTTTTCCCAGGTCATAATTAACTAGATTTAGCTTCCAGTAGCCCTGGGCATTCGGATAATCGGTTCGGTTTCGGGTAGGAATCGATCGGTTTCGGGTAGGAATCGATCGGTTTCGGTTCTTTCAGTTTTACATATTTTATATCCATATAGATACCGAAACTATTTTGATTCGGTTTCAGATCGGTTCCTATCGGTTATGGTTCGGTTTCGGTTGGAACCGATTAGGAACCGATATCCGAAACAGTAGTAATATAACCGACTAATGGTAACCGAAATAATTTAAAAATACCCGAAATTGTAGCAAATTACCCGAATTCATAAAAATATCCGAAAATACAACCTAAAACCGAAAAAAAACAATCAAAGTTTCAACTTTTAAGTGAAGCCGCAAGCATAAGTGATAACTGATAAGACATAAAAACAAGCAAATTACACAGTCTTTAGTTCATAACTTCATGATCAAACACCAGATTGGGATTGTCTTCACTCTTCAGTCTTCACTCTATTAAATCAAATCAATTAACCAATGATAGAATTAGAGATTAAAGATTGTAGTTTGACGAAATGTTAATTGTCAAATACGAATGTTACCTCACTCTTATGGTCCTGGGAATTGGAATGTATCATCATACTCTGAAAAAAAAAACATATTAAGTGGACATTAGAGAAGCTTAACAATAGAAAAAATCAACTAAGAAAGCACGTTTGAAATTTCAAACTTACCTCTCATTAGCTCATCTTGCAACTCGATTTCTGCAAGAAGTTGTTCATTTCTTATGACTCCTTTCTCATTGATGTGAATTTCACATTTCAACCATTGCTCCAAGCACATCAACACTTCAATCATGTAGTGTGTCAAACAGCTTCTCGAAGGATCTAGTACTCTCCCACTCGTACTAAAAGCGGATTCTGAAGCTACTGAAGACACTTGCATTGCGTCAGTGAAAGCCCTGGATACTTTGGACTGTTTCTCCTCCACCATGACAAAATATCAAAATCTTGACCAGACATTAGTTTTGGCTTCTCCACATTTTCTTTCAAGTATAATTCCAACTCACTACTTGAATTTGCATCTTGAAATCCTGACTGATGTACATACTCTTCATAGATGTTATCCATTCTCTCATACCCGAGACCATTAGCTAGAACAGTTCTCTCAAACACTTCACCTCTAGGCTGCTCTTCAGATTGACTTGATGATCCTCCTTCAGATTGACTCGAACATGGTCCAGCACAACTATTCTTGTTTGCTATACCACTATACTCATCAAACAAACGCTTCAAGATATTTGAAACTAACTCATTCAGATGTTTAGCCTCCATGCTATCTTTTCCATAAAGCTTTTCAAAGCATAGCTGAGAAAATTTCATCTTTTTCCTTGGATCAAAAACGCTAGCAACTATCAGAAGCTTATTCATTTCACGATCATTCGGATCATCAAAAGGATTCCAATACTTCTCCAACTTTTCTAGCATAGAAGTAGCCTGCTTCTGTAACTCAATATCATCACCCGAACTAGTGCTAATCCTCATGATGTTCCTAGTGATAGTGACTATCTCATTGTATATCTTATGTGATGCCACTGATGTTGAAGCCGAAAGAATCAACGTTGAATTGTAAAAGATAATGAGGAACTGAACCAACCTCTCAATTGCATTCCAATCGACTGAATATGGAGGTCCAACCCTTTGTTTCCCATCTACTAGTTCCATGAAGTAGTCGTTGTATGGTTTGTCTTCAGCCTCCATCTTCTCAAAAGCTGGTTTAAACTTCAATGCTTGCTCTAGCATGGGATAGGTAGAGTTCCATCTGGTTGAGACATCTAATGGAAGGCTGCCTCTTGTCATTTTCCCTGTTTCTACACGGAACTCAAATGACTTCACTCTGATTGTGGAAGACCTCACATAAGTAATCGCATTTCGTACCCCAGCCACACTGCTTTTAATCTCTTGCAATCCCTGCTTCACAATCAAGTTGAGGATATGAGTAGCACACCTTAAGTGAAGAAATTCACCACTTAATACTAACGCATCATCTCCTAAAAGTGTGAACGCTTCCTTAAACTTCTTCATTGTTGAGGTGTTCGCTGTGGCATTATCTACGGTCATGGCAAATACCTTCTTGATTCCCCACTCGGATAAACAATCAAGCAAGCAATTAGAGATTGTTGAAACTTTATGATCCGGAACATTCTTGAAACCAATGATAAGCTTCTTCAACATCCAATTAGAATCAATGAAATGGGCAGTAATTACCATATAGCTTGAGGCTGTGTGTGGAGCAACCCAAATATCTGTAGTCAATGACAATCTCTGCTTATTCTGCTCAAGAATCTTCTTCATAGCTGCTTTCTTTGCTACAAACATCTCCACAATATCTCGTGTCCCTGTTCTCCGAGACACAGGCTTGCACAGCTTAACTTTCGAGCAGAAATGCTTCCAGCCTATGCCCTCAACAAACGCCAATGGTAGCTCTGCTAACACCATCAGTTCATTAGTTGCTTCCCTCACAACTGAATCAGAAACCTTGCATACAGTACCCGTAGAAGCATTTATATGTGTCTGAGTTTTATCCTTCTTCGCTTCTTGCAATGCTACAAATTCTTTGCAGGCCTCTATATGCTTCTTCAAGTTAGACATACCAGAAGAGGTAAGACAATTATACTCCTTGCCACAGTAATTACAACAACATCTGTCATAGTTACTTGTCACTCTAGTGAAGTGTTCCCAAATCGGAGACCTTGTTTTCTTCCTTATCTTTGGGACAGACTCACTCGCTCCCTCACCCTCCTTCCTCTTCCCCTTATTTTCTGATGGATTTTCTGGTTGTTCAGAACGTGGTGCTTCAATATCATCCTCTAATTCATCATCACCCATTTGGAAATCATTGATTCTTGAATGATTTCTTGGAGAGTTAGAAGACGCCATCTGCATATGAACTGAAGCAAATCAGTACAAAAGTTATGAACGTAATTTAATGCATTCATACAAAACATTATCAATATTTAAAGATCAAATCATGTCCTCTTCTCGTTAATTTAAACAATTCTGCAAACATGAACTGATAAACATTATAATAGAAAATCACTTATCTAAAGATTTTGCATTTTTTCAACGCGAGGAGACAAACAAAGAATGGGTTTGTGGTATATCGAAAATGAACTTAATACAAACACATAATAATCATGCACTCTCAGATACAGTTAGCTACAAAGGTAGATTTCAAGAGATAGATACCCACAGGCCACATAGACGATTCAAGGTATTTAAGCCAAACTCGTATTATGAAATGAAAGAAAGATTCAAAGAAAAAAAGAACAATTTGACTCAAGTACGAAGAGATCTTATATCATTTAAAGGAACAAAACCTCAAATGGGTTGTGAGTAGTGAGTACATTAAAGTACTAAATCAAATCAAAACTTATCAGCAAACCATGTGCTTAGATGATACAGTTACGTAAAAACCAATGAGTAGTGAGTACATTAAAGTACTAAATCAAATCAAAAATTAAAAGAAACAATCAAAACTGAGCTTGCTCATGCTTTCCACAACACAAAATTGGCAAGAAAACCAGCTTATCTTTCCTTAAAACTCTTGCATTTCAATTCAAGTAAAGATAATTTGTTATAACAAACAAGCCAAAGTAGAGATCTTCATTTATATATAAGAAAAGAACTAAAAAAAAAACTCTCACACACAAACATAATCAAATATTCAAAGTCGTAAGACAAGACGAACTCGATCTTACACAGTACACACACGTGCAATCGCTTTGTCTTCTCAATTTGGTGTTGAAACTGAATGCTTTGAAACTTTTATCAATTGGATTCTAAGTTTATAACTATAAATTACAGATGAAAAATCATTTAACTTCTATCAATTCAATCATTTAAAACTCAAACCTTTGTTTAATCGTGAAAATAATTTAACAACAGAAGCAAAAAGAGATATACCTCCGACTGAATTCGCGAAGTGGCTGAAGGTGTTGACGAAAAGGAACCGGCGATTTGAGTTTTCGACTCCAGTTTTGTTGGTAGAGTTTGTGTCGGAGATAATAAACGAAGAAAAGGGAAATCGAATTGACGAAGGAAAGAAAATATATGATAAAGTATTAGAGATAAGCGTAGGATAATTTTATTAGGGATTTATGAAATCGGATCTTCGGGTAACCGATGGATCTCGGTTAAAATCTGGAACCGAACCGATACCCACAGTTCTAGAGATATATTATCCATCGGGTATTTTTCTTAATACCGAAACCGATCCGAACCGGTCATTTCGGTTCGGTTTCGGTTCGGGTAATCGGTTCCAAGTAATTATGCCTAGGGCTAGCTTCCAGTTAAGAGTAAACTCGGTTTAGTTTAATTAAGTCAATTTAGAGCTGACAAGAACCTATTTTCAGCTGGCGAAACATGATGTGTCACATTTTATTGATTTTTAATAGTTTTTATTTTTATTTTTAACAGTTGTTTCAGTTTTTATGTGTGTTTTTATCAAGTTAAAATCATATGTTTAAAGTTAATTATTTTATAATTGTTGGTTTCGGAAATTGCAAATTGATTTCTTTATTTAAACGTTAATGATGAAGCTTGATCAACTAACTAACTCTAGATTTAGGTTACAAACAGTAACACATTAAACGTGTACATGTGTTTGTCTAAATTTCAAGAAAACCCATATGATGAGAAATTCATTATTGGTGTTAATGCAAATTGAAGTTGGTGAAAAATTATGAGCTAATCAAACCTTCTTGGATTGAAATAACAATCTAGGATTTTATAGATTTTAGGCGTTGAGATTAGTGGTTAGAAAGAAATTTAATCTAGTTTTCTGATTTAAATTAAGAACGGATCTTAATATGTGTTCATGATTTATTTTGCATGCATGAATTCATATATATGAATTATTGTGACAAGGAAAGAATTCATGTGAAGTCCATGACGTCCAATACTTTTCCTCTTTTTAGTTCTCACTTAATTAGTTTCTTTCATTTACTTGCTGACTTTATACAAACCAACGATTCATCTTTTTATCGTAGCTAATCGATTTTTGGAGATTGATTGTCACTTTGATCCTTTCTTTTGAATTCGATGATACTTGTTTTACTGCAATTTAGCTATGCACTTGCAATATATATTAAGCTTTTAGTGATGGCAAAAGTCATTTACCACTTGCCGCAGGCAATCATGCATGTCACAACCGACAGACAGTCCTTGTCATTGGTTTAGATCCTTAATAATTATTGGTTAACTATTGACGGTCAGTCGTGAATCGTGATAATTGGCTAATCACTGACGTCCAGTCCTTACTATTGGACAACCATTGACGGTCAATGATATTACAGTTAACGGTGAATCCATCATATTAGATAATTAGTAACGGTCAATTGTTAGTATTGGTTTAGCACTAACGAAGTAGTCATTACTACCTTATTACTAGTGTATACTAGTATCGGTGGGAAGTCCTAACCTAAAATAATTTGAGATATGTAACTACCGGAAACTCGTTATCCAAAAAGATGTGGTTTAGTGCGATCAAAGATTAATCCTATAGAAAACACAAAAGTATTTTCAAACATGAAAAGCCGGCAGGTTAACGACGTGTCTTAAAATAGGCAACACGGCTGTCATTGACAAAGGAGATTGCGTCCCAGATGCAACTTCTCCAAATGTTACTGGATAAAAATTCAAGACATGCATGCTCATTGTAAGCATCATGCTTATCCTTCTAATATAACCAAATATAATTGGAAATTTCTACATATAAGCATGATCGCATCTATACAAAATTACTTTTATAATTTCTATGGAATTAAGCAAGCTTTATCTCCAGTCAAAAACCCTAAATGGCGAACATA
>KE154753.1:62381-82382 GCA_000411075.1 Sisymbrium irio | reverse complement strand
GTAAAGCAAATCTGAGTAAATCCCCAATATTCGTTGAATGAACAATAGAGCATCAGCCGGCGACCCTATAGCTGTACATGACTCTATATGAAGATGGAGACAGTAAATATAGTGTAGGATTGATAGACTTACAAGTAGATCGGGCGGGCGGAGAGAAGAAGTGAGACCAGCGACGGAGGAGAGACCTCTCCGAAAAAGAAAACAACTGTTTCGGCGGAGAGAAATGAGCGTACAGCTTTAGGAAATGGAAAGAGAAAAAGGGTGAAGATAATTGATTTGATCGGACTAGTCTCGAGAGAATAATATGTCAGATACCAAATCTTCTCTAAATGCCATTACAAAGAAAATGAAAAGTAAAAAGGAGATAACACAGAGACAAAAGGTTAATTTTTTATGATATTTTAAAAGTGACACACAATCTAATTATTCGTGAATATTATTTCTTTAATAAAAGTTGGGGACTACATTAGTTTTTCCAAATCAAAGAATTGTACTGTCTTTCACCACCAGTGCCCAACGTTCGATTCTCGATGCTTGTTACTGCTAGCTAGAATAAGGAGTTCAATTTATTTTGGCTTACTTTTTGACATTGAGAGTAGAACTCTCTTATATCGAGGGTCGTACGTAGATACAAATATTGAAACTCCGATATATGCCATTGTTTTGATACATAAGTAAGTATTTACTTAAAAATTTATTTCATAAACGCTTGCATAACTTTGTTTGAGACTCTGCCAAAACACAAATTGTCTTTAGTCAACCGAAGAAATAATAAGTCGTAATTGTTGACAAAAAAGGGCGCCAGTGTAACGTGGCGGCCATTATTGGCTTCTCCAGCTATTTACTTTATTTATGACTATTTGGTGATTTATATCCTTTGTATTTTTATTTTTTTGGTGATTCAGATCAATTTTTTTTGTTCTTGTCAAGGTTTATGTTAACAACAAGTGGAAAGGGTATCGAGAATTTCTCTAGTTTTTTCATGTAACTAGAATTTTTCTTCCATTATGTGTTTCAAAATTCTTATAATGGTTTGTTATATATCTATATAAGAACCAGTCTGTATGTCTATTGATTTTATCGATTCTAGTACTTTTTCAGTGTCTCAACTCTCAACGCAAACAAGCTAGGCTTATTTTATATATGTGGTTGTGGTACTTTCTTCAACACCTAATTTCAGTTTTATTAAGCCCATGATATATGGGCCAGTGCTGGCCCTGCAATTTTGTGTGAATACAAGTCCCTTGATTTCTTACCATTTCCTTTTTACATTCAGGAATAAACAACCAAAGTCGCATTCAAAAATGAGAACTGAGAGACATTTACTTCCAACCGAACAAAATATCAGTAGATTAAAAGTTGTCAGCACGTACTTTATAACCAAAAAAAAAAAAACAAGATCTATCCAATCTAAGAAATTAAGATTTTGGAGAGGCATATGCTCAGTAATAATAAAGCAAGAACCATTTCAATTAGGCATACAGAAATACATTACCTAGCTTTTATTTAATTTAAACACATAAATTACTGAAAGCCTAGTTTGAAGATTAAAAGATACAATCCATATCATACAGTATCCATATTAACCGTTGTCAAATCAAAGAAAAAGGTACCAGCTCACCGGCTATTTTTAGCAATTGCATTGATTTGCAATTGCCTTGGCTATCATCCGGGGACCACTCTTTGTTTTTTATTGCCCCATTTGTCCAGTCTTTTGGAAGCTTTGTCCACCTGACATACACAGTGAAAAAAAAATCGATTATTATTAAAGACACTATCAAATCAATGAAATATAGATGAAGACACGGAAGCAAACCCGGTGTGGCACATGATTGATAATAGTTACCTCTTTTACCCAGTCTGTTCTAAACGTAACCCACGCCAAAACAACCGTTTGTAGAAGGGTACCACAAATCATCCCTGTCCATATACCCTGTAAAATTAACAAATTTAAATGCATGATTAGTCTATAACTAGTCTCATTATTAAATCCAAGAATCTGTTAACTATATGAAATGAAAAAAAAAGCACAGAAAAAATATCTTGCCTTGGCATCAAATTTGAAGTAAAATCCAAAGAGAATTCCACTAGGAATTCCGATAATGTAGTAACATCCGACGTTAACTTTGGCAACAAATGTTTGCCAACCGCAACCAACAGCAACACCTGAAATCATTACACACAAAAAGAAGTTTCTAAACAACTTTTATCTCAATCACTTTACAAAATAAGACAATTTCACTATATGGCACTTTTACCAGAGAGGACAGGTTGGATTCCATTGAGGACCACCGTTACAGCAAGAAAAGGGCAGAGGTCAGAAACAGCGGCTGAGACTTCTTCACCCTCAGTGAACGCATAGCTCAAAATGTTACGGCAAGCCAATATAACAATGGCTAAAATCACAGATGCGACTAGTGAATATGTGTTGGCGATGATTACAGAAAACGCGGCTGATTTAGGGTTACCAGCTCCAAGTTCATTGCTCACTCTGACACTGGATCAACATCACAGCATTCAAAAATTTACACATTGTAGTTAAATTTATTGGACAAGAAGAGTTCACGAACCAATGTGATTAATCATACATATATTAAAGTGGGTGGGTGGGGGGCCTAAATTGTAACAATCAAAATAGTTTTTAGGAGGATACACTGGATAAAGACATTTCCAGTTTTCTATTATTCTATTCTATCCATTTTAGATTAAGTCTTTTAAAATTTTCACACAATGTACTAAGAAAAAGTTTTGATATGAAAATGTCTAAAAATTCCGTTATATATAGGACCAATTCTTAATAAATGTATATTATACATATTGAAAGATTCCTTAATATGAGTTTAATATATACAGGGAGTACATGAGTTATCCATGATAAAATTATATCGAGCTTATTAGTAAGTTAATTAAAACAACAGGGAAACTAAGATTTTGTTTAAAAATATGTATTTAAAATATAGAAGACAAAACATTTTGTGAAAACAAAATTAAAGTGATTAAAAACGACATTTATTATAAAATAGATAAGATATAAAAATAAAATAAAAAGCGGAGTTGGGGGACAAAATTAAGAGACCTTGTTGCTGCATTAAATCCAGCGGATACCATATACGTCCAACCTGAAATCATCATGCTGTTTAAAACAAACAGAAACGAAATCTTATAAGATCTAAAAAGATCAATGAGATACTTATAATCTGAAAGTTCTTGTAGAGGACAAGAACACCTCTATCTATAGTTTCTCATAGAATATAATATCTCAGATTCAAAGAAAAAGAAAGTTAAAACAAAATTAGAAGAGAGAGAGAGAAGAGAAGTTCTTGTTTAAGAAATTCTCTGCTCTAAGAATTTAAAAAGAAAGAACAAAAACATTTAATTTGTTTTGAAAAAATATAACTCCTTTCAAGAAAAGACTTACCAAATGGACAAAGAGTCAAGAGCAAGTTGGGGGTTATCAAGGAGCCCGGCGATGAGAACCACGATTTGAAAATACCACATCTGAAGGCAAAGCATTACAGCGGAGGCGGCAGAAAGTTTGAAGAAACTCGGTAAACCAGAGAACGCTTGTAAACTAAATCCTCTCCACGTCTCATGAAACCGATCACTTGTCACGATGTAAACGAATTGACCCACCACTATGATCCACCATGAGATGCTGAGCGCTAGCGAGGCTCCGAGTAGCCCCATACCGAGCTTGTAAACAGCGAGCCAGCTTAAGAGAAGATGAAGGAAGAGAGTGGCGGTTGAAATGTAAGCACTCGGAGCAACGATGCTTTGCGACTGAAGGAACTTCTGGATGGGGAAGTTTACTGCGTACGCAAAGATTTGAGGGATTAGACCGTAGACAAAGAGACACGCCGCCGAAGCTATCTCCGGTGATTCTCCAAGTAAGAGCAAAAGCTGCTCGGAGAAGACGTAGATTACGGCGAGGGGGACGCCAATGAGAGTGAGCAATACGGTAGCTCTCTGAAGATAAACGCCAAGCATATCGTGTTTTCCTCCTCCGTACGCTTGCCCGCATAGCGTCTCAACCGCACTCCCCATTCCTAGCTAGAGTTTTCAAAGTTTTGAGTTTCAAAAAGAATCTTGAACTCCGACAACGGTTTAGACATGCACATACGTACCATGAGGCCATAAGCAAAGACTTGTATTCCCGTGTTTCCGAGAGAAGCAGCGGCGAGTTCTAGGTTTCCGAGATGGCCGGAGAAGATTTGAGTGGACATGGACATGAAGTAGTTTATCAAGTAGACAATGACGGCAGGCGCAGCAACCTTGAAGAGCAACTTCGATTCAATCATCGTCCCCTTACGAATACGGTTAAAGAGCGGAGTTTCTACGTTGGACAGTAGTCTCTCTAGTTCGCATTTGCTCGATTCCGTTCCATCAACGTGAGGGTGGAGAAGTGGTTGGTATACGGCTTCGTTTTGAGACGAGTCCATCAAGAAGCCGGAGATTTTGCTCTCTCTCAGTCTCTCTGGTGTGTTTTATTCGATCTCTACTTTGTTTCGTTCTGCTGGCTAACAAACTTAATAAAGGAAGCATTAATTCGATCTATTTTTGAGTTACAAAAAGACACGACAATAACAAACATTTCCACGTTTATATTTTTTTTGTTGGTTAGCCAGATAATATCTCTACCAAGACACTTTTACTCCACCTCGTGTTTCTCGTTGTGATGATTGAAATCAAACGAATTGTGATTTCTTTCATAGTAAGAAAATTTAATTGCATTATATTATACAATAAATATATATGCTATTTTTAATAAACATATATATATATATATGCTAAGTTTATTAATATAAATGTATTATCTCTATTTAGTATGTGGAAATATATATCTATGAGCAAAAAGATGAATACCATGCTTGTGATATTTTTAGTGAGGATCGGCATGTTTTATCCAGTTATAATAATTTAGATATATATGGGAAGCAAAGAAGACCTAAAATAAGATGTGAGATGACTAACTCTACTCTTAGGACATTTCAGTTTTGATGATTACCATCACATATCTCCGCTTAATGGATTGACTTACCGCGTAACTATTCAATATCTTGGAATTATGAGGTGATCCTCCTTCTGATTGGAGAGATGGATCAATCTGTTTCGATCGATGAACATCCCCGAGTGTCAGTGAATTTCTTGTTGGAGCTTCATATTTGGATCAAGAATGTACAAGAGAAAAAGGAAAGTGAGATTGTTGAGAAGAAGATGAGAATATAAAGAAAAAGAAATAAGAAGAATCTTAGGCAAAAGAAGAACATGTTCGTATTCGTACAAACAGAATAGTTCACCAAAGTCAAAGGGGAAAGTAGATGAGGTAAAAAAACCGGCTAAGGTGGAAAGGAAAGTCATTGGACCATTAGTAGTTTAAGCCCAATGAAAATATTCGATAAAACACCATGTACTAACAATATTGGTCAGAACTAAGAAGCGTTAATAGAACACATTAATATTGTGCTAAACTGATAAAAATCAAACCAATCACCTTTTAACTCGATGATTTTTGGGTTATCATGTTTAATTAAGTAAACACATGAACTCAAATTTATTTTTTGGGTACATTGGGATCATTGGTTCAACAAGTCATAATAAAATGTAACCAAATAATTAATTGGGATTTTGTATCCTTTTACCATTCCATGTAATTTGTTATTATGATCCATATCATGCAAGATACATTACCTAATATATTACCTATTTTAAGGAAGCAGATACATTAATAAAAGCTTAGATTGAATTGTAGAGGTTTAAGGGATAATTCCACGTCCTATTGTATCAGCTCACCGGTTAACTTGAGCGCATTCAGATTGGTTTTCCATTTAAACTGGTGAATCCAATTGGTTTATTCGGGAACCACTTCTAGTTTCTTGTTGCTCCATTTGTCCAATCTTTTAGAAGCCTCTTCCACCTGAACCAAACATAATATCCGATTATTTTGAAGTCCATCAAATAAATGAAATATAGATACAAATACGTAGGGAAACACAACTTTACCTCTTTTGTCCAGTCTGTTCGAAATGTGACCCACGCTAATATAACCGTTTGTATAACGGTACCACATATCATTCCCGTCCATATACCCTATAACATCAACAAATTTAATAAACGATATGATTAGTTTCATTAATAACACGAGAATCATTGGACAAATATTTAAATTTTGAAGTGAAAGGGCAAGAACACTATCTTGCCTTGGCATCGAACTTGAAGTAAAACCCAAAGAGAGCCCCAAGAGGAATTCCGACAATGTAGTAACATCCGACGTTAACCTTCGCCACAAACGTTTGCCAACCGCATCCAACCGCCACACCTTAAATAGAAATTTCCAACTTTTTTATAAGAAAACAATTTTTTTCTTTATTTCGGTTTGTAAAATTGCGGTGTTATATAAAACAAAACGATTGTACCAGAAAGGACAGGTTGGATTCCATTGAGGACAAGAGTTAAGGCAAGAAGGGGGCAGAGATCAGAAACCGCGGCCGAGACTTCTTCACCCTCAGTGAACGCATAGCTCAAGACGTCACGGCACGCCAATATAACAATGGCTAAAATCACACATGTGACTAGTGAATATATATTGACGATGATTACAGAAAACGCTGCTGATTTAGGGTTCCCAGCTCCAAGTTCATTGCTCACTCTTACACTAATATCAACAACACCAATAACACCAATTTTTAACTCTTACTCGGACTTGATCGGACAAAAGAGAGATCAGGGTGCAGTGTGATTTAGCATATTTGAGTGGGTGTAAAATGTATGAGTTTATATGCTTTTTGGGGGAATAATATGGATAGAGAGATTTTCAAAATTTATATAATTTAAAAATTAGACTAAGCCAATGGGGAGCTTGAAAAACAGACCTGATGGCTGCATTGAATCCAACAGATATCATGAACACCCATCCTGAAATCGTCATGCTGGTAACACAAAAAAAAAGTTTATAATATAGTAATACTAAAAATTGTTGATTGTGTTCATAAAACGTTAAACTATCAAGGAAGAGAATTCTATCTTGATTTGGTGCAAGTACCTAAATCTGGTTGGCATCACCTGTTTGGTGAGAAATCAGAACTTTATGAGTAATAATTACGATTCCCCAGAAGCACTACAATCATTATTTGAATAACCTTTCTAATTAGTGAAAGAATATTGTAGAGGTTTCATGAAAAATAAAGCACATTATGCAGAAGTTTATTTAATCCGTTAATTGGACGAAGAAAAATGTTTTGTTCGGATCCAAGTATATAACTTCAAAATTAGAGTTCTACGAATTTTTATAAAAGAATCATATAATTAAATGCTCACATAGAAATTTTAAAAGTAAAATACTATTCTCGCACATAGTAAAATATATATTAAAATTTGATAATAAATATATTATTTTATGTAATTAACAATTTACAATAATTTTAAATTAATAATAACTTAGACTTTTAATTAATTTTATAGAAATTTACTTTTTTCATTAATAATCAATAAAAAGACTATAGAAAACTTAAAAACCTATCTTTTAAAAATATAAAAAAAAAAAACATTTAGCTTCTGAAAATAGAGAGAGTAATATAGAAGAATAAAACAAGAGAGTGGAAATGTAATGTGACCATAAATTGTCTCTAGCTGAAGAAGAGTCAAAAATTGTTCGCCACTAACTTATCTTTCATAGCTACAATCAAACCTTGTTCGGCAGTCCTACAGAAAGTTTTGTTCTGTGCTTTCCATACGGAATTACTACTTACAATGTTTTTTCTTTTTCTTTTGAGAACGACAATACTAACAATGTTATCGAAAGAGTTTAGAAATCATTCATCGGAAAAGTCTATAACCATTCGTTTCGTCGAATCTGAAGATAAAATAAAAAAAACTATACATTTATTAAAATTATTTTGTTTTGTGCAAGAGGCGAATAAAGCATGAACTAAAAGTGTATATTATCAATGTCTACTTGGATAAGAATGACAAAAGGAAAATTATTGTCAATATGTGTTAAGAGGAGTTTTTTTTCTTTATCTTTATGTTATTCTCTATTTATATATATATTCAATCTGTAATTATATATAAACTGTAAAAATAAAGTAAAAGAAAAAACTGAAATGTGTAATTAATTATGTTAACGAAATTAACCAGTCAACTATTTGTTTAAGGAAACATATATTTGGAAAAGAGAACTTACCAAATGGAGAGAGAATCAAGAGCAAGCTCGGGATTATCGAGAAGTCCGGCGAGGAGAACGAGAATCTGAAAATACCAAGTCTCAAGGCAGAGCATCACGGCGGAGGCGGCGGAGAGTTTAAAGAAATTCGGTAGCCCCGAGAACGCTTGCACACTAAAACCTCTCCACGTGTCACGACACCGTTCACTCGTCACGATGTAAACGAACTGAGCCACCACTATAATCCACCACGAGAGACTTAGCACGAGGGACGCCCCAAGAAGCCCCATACCAAGCTTGTAAACAGCGAGCCAACTTAAGAGAAGGTGAACGAAGAGAGTGGCCGTTGAGATGTAAGCACTCGGCGCAACGATGCTTTGCGACTGGAGGAACTTCTGGATAGGGAAGTTAACGGCATATGCAAAGATTTGAGGGATCAAACCATATACAAAGATAGACGCGGCTGAAGCTATTTCCGGCGACTCTCCCAAGAAAAGCAGAATAGGTTTGGAGAAGACGTATATTAACGTTAGGAGAACACCCGTGAGAGTGAGCAATACGGTGGATCTCTGGAGATAAATGCCAAGCATCTCGTATTTTCTACCTCCAAACGCTTGACCGCACAACGTCTCTACCGCACTACCCATTCCTAGCTACGAAAAAAAAAATATATATTTATTTTCTCAAAAACACATACACATGCAAAACAGAACATAAAGACATAGATGAGATCAATCCATATATGTTGTGGAATTTTGGTTTACCATGAGACCGTATGCAAATATTTGGATTCCGGTGTTACCAAGAGAAGCGGCTGCAAGTTCTAGGTTACCGAGATGGCCGGAGAAGATTTGAGTGGACATGGACATGAGGTAGTTTATCATGTAAACGATGACGGCAGGCGCAGCAAGCTTGAAGAGCAGCTTGGATTCAATCATCGTGGCCTTACGAAAGCGGGGAAATAAGGGAGTTTCAACGTCGGAAAGCACTCTCTCTAACTCGCCGTTGCTTGACTCCATCGATGGAGAAAGCGGTGCCGTTCCATCAGCCGGAGGGTAGAGAAGCGGTTGGTATACGCCATCGTTTTGAGACGAGGCCATGAAGAAGCCGTAAATTTGCTCTCTCTCTCTTTTCTTTTTTGGGTGGGGTGGGGTGTTCTGTTATCACTAGGGATTATCGCCTGAGGATGTGTGTGGCTTATGTATTCTAGTGTTGGTCTTTTGGAGGGTGGCTAGTGGCGGCTAAAGGCAATTTACAAATAGGTTTATGTTTTTTTTTTTTTTTGGTTTGTTAGTCAGATGGTTTTTCTACCGAGAAATGGTAACCCATGTCATTTTTCTTCTCATGATCAGCCATTAATTATTTTTGGATTCAACTGTTCTTTCCCTCATGTTAAATTATAGTTTGACTGTTTTATTGGGAAAGTAAGCAACTTTGGTATCATATGACTAGAATCTTATAATGTCCCTTTATTTTTTAATAAGTATTATTATTCATTTTAAAAATAATGCATAAATGTCATTTTACAAAACTGTTTGTCATAAATTTTCTTAAAACGTTTAAGTATAATCACCAAACATAATTTCTTGTAAAACGATATAATTGTTAGTTATAAAAGTCATTGATATAATTAATATTTTTCAATTTGCAACAGAATAATAAAGCAATATGAACAAAATAATGCATATGTTGAGGCAAAAATAATCTTTCCGTTTATTGAATATCAAACTTAACATCGACACGCTGTGGACACCTAACTTACAAATACTTTCATCGTTCGGAAATTACTTCTGGTTTCTTGTTGCTCCATATGTCCAACCTTTTGGAAGCTTCTGCCACCTGAAACAAGCATAATTAACATTTGAAGTGTAAAAAAGAAAAGAAATATAGATACAATGGCAGACACATAGACAAATGCAAAAGCGATCGGGGTGGCTTAAATGGTTGAGAATGCAAACTTACTTCTTTTGTCCAGTCTGTTCTAAACGTGACCCAAGCTAAAATAACCGTTTGTATAAACGTGCCACAAATCATTCCGGTCCATATACCCTGAAAACATCAAAAAATTCAAATGCTATCATTAGTCTTTAATCAGTTACTCTCATAACTAATCAGTATAAAACAAGCGAATGTTATTAACTGTTTGAAATGGTAAAAAGAACCAAAAGAAGTATCTTGCCTTGGCACCAAACTTGAAGTAAAACCCAAAAAGAGCCCCAAGAGGAATTCCAATAACGTAGTAACATCCAACATTAACTTTCGCGACAAACGTTTGCCAACCGCATCCAACCGCCACACCTTGAAAGAAAATATTCCAATTACAAAAAATGTCCTCTATATATTTTTGTTTGCGTTGTATGAAACATAAGTATTTACCGGAGAGGACAGGTTGGATTCCATTGAGGACAAGCGTTACGGCTAAAAGTGGGCAGAGATCAGAAACTGCAGCTGAGACTTCTTCACCTTCAGTGAACGCATAGCTCAAAACATCACGGCACGCCAAAATAACGATCGCTAATAGTACACTTGTGATTAGCGAATATATGTTGACGATGACTACAGAAAACGCTGCGGATTTAGGATTCCCAGCTCCAAGTTCATTACTCACTCTTACACTGAATCAACATAGTTAACATCCAAGTTTATTTTTACACTTCGTCAGTTCATTGTGATTTTGGATATTCGAGTGTGTGTAGAATGTAAGAATCCACATATATTTTGGAAGAAATAAATTGGATAAACATTCGATTTTATATAGTTAAATTAAAGAAAGGAAGTTGAGACAAAACAGACCTTATCGCTGCATTGAATCCAACAGATATCATGAACACCCAACCTGAAATCGTCATGCTGAAATACAAAAAGAAATGAATACTGTATTAGTATATTGTATCGTAAGAAGCGGAGCTAATACAAGATTATAAAATTTTAAGTTTTCAGTTTTAATATGCGAATTATATCATGATTTGGTACAAGTCCCGATATTGAATGGCTTCTTCTGTTTGGAGGAATAATAAAAAGCTAGTACGACGGCCGTTACACAATAAATTCATTTAACTAGTGGAAGAATTTGTAAAATATACACAAAAAGAAAAAGATGCGGTTAACCAATAATTGGACGAATAAAGCATGTGTTGTTTGATTCTAAGTAAATAACTTCTTAATCAAAATTCCAACAATTAAGTATTCACTTTTTAAAAATACTCATACAGAAAAACTGTAGGGTAAAATAATAATATATATTCAAGATGAAGATTGAAGACAGAAAGGATGAAATATGATTTGGTAAAGATTGTTTGGTATCGGACAAAAGCAAAACTTTCATATCTACAACCAAACTTCGCTTTGTCTACTCAAAGTTTTGTTCGGTGCTTTTCATACTATGAGTGTTGGCGAATCATTTCTAATCAATCATACGAAAAGTCCGAAAAGTCTATAACCATTCGTACTAACGTCGAATTTCAAGATATAAAATAATATTGTTTGGTTTTGTTGAAGAGACGTGTAGCTATGCTAAGCAATAAAATAAAGAAACTTATATGTGATTGTCTTTTTGGACCAAAAAAGAATATTATTGTCTATTTGGACCAAATAAAAGAATACTATTGTCAGTTTGTTTTTAGGAGGATATTAACAAAACAAAAAGTTGTTAAACTTTAAACTAAGAATAAATCATACACAATTAGGTACTTAATTTTTTTTTAAATGTAAAAATAAAAATATTAATATTTAATTAATTGGAAATTTCAAATATTTAAAATACTGGTATTTGCAATGTATGACAACATATAACTTCAAAATCAGTTTTGTCTCTCTCTAAAACTCTCTCCAAAAAACAATTTTTCTTCAGGAAGTAATCAATCTGCTGTTCTGTCTCTCTCTAAAACTCCCTCTTAAAAATCAATTTTTCTTTATTTATAAATTATTTTCAAACCAGGTTATGATTTTATTAATAATTAAGAACATTTTTATTAAAGGTTTAAGAAGGAGTTCACACATTTTTCAAGACAAAAAAAAATAAATTAATAAGAGGTTTATGGGAGAGTATCATCCCAGTAAACCCGTATTGTTACTGTAGCGCGGAATCCACGCCACGTGGTGATCCGCGTTTGGTCCAACTTTTTTTTTTCTTAAATGAAAGAAAAAGAAATGAAAAAAAAAATTATAGTTTTGAACCCCAAAAAAGGGATTCACTAATGAAAGATGATTTCCTCTCTTTTTTTTGGCAACCAAATTGATTACTTCGTACTTATAACTAGAACTAGAATAGGTGAAATAATTTTAGCAAAGAAAATCAAAGAGTCAAATATATACTTTTAAGGAAATACTTTTGGTAAAAAGACTTACCAAATGGAGAGAGAATCAAGAGCAAGTTCCGGATTCTCAAGAAGTCCGGCGAGAAGAACCAAGATCTGAAAATACCAAGTCTCAAGGCAAAGCATCACCGCGGAGGCGGCGGAGAGTTTGAAAAAACTAGGTAGCCCCGAGAACGCTTGCACACTAAACCCTCTCCACGTCTCACGACACCGATCACTCATCAAGATGTAAACAAACTGAGCCACCACTATAATCCACCACGAAAGACTGAGCACGAGCGACGCTCCGAGTAGTCCCATCCCGAGCTTGTAAACAGCGAGCCAGCTTAAGAGAAGATGAACGAAGAGAGTGGCGGCTGCAATGTAAGCACTCGGAGCAACGATGCTTTGCGACTGAAGGAACTTCTGGATGGGGAAGTTCAAGGCGTAGGCAAAGATTTGAGGGATTAGACCGTAGACGAAGAGAGAAGCAGCGGAAGCTATCTCCGGGGATTCTCCAAGTAAGAGCAAAAGCTGCTCGGAGAAGACGTAGATAAAGGTTAGGAGGACGCCGGTGAGCGTGAGCAACACGGCAGATCTCTGGAGATAAATGCCGAGCATATCGTACTTTCTCCCTCCAAACGCTTGTCCACACAGCGTCTCTACCGCACTCCCCATTCCTAGCTACAGATTTTTTAAACATAAATCATTAATACAAAACATCCCAAAACCCATAAGGGCAAAACAAAAACCAATAGATCATTATTGTTACCATGAGACCGTAGGCGAAGACTTGTATTCCCGTGTTTCCGAGAGAAGCGGCAGCGAGCTCTAGGTTTCCGAGATGGCCGGAGAAGATTTGAGTAGACATGGACATGAAGTAGTTTATCATGTAGACAATGACAGCAGGCGCAGCAATCTTGAAAAGAAGCTTCGATTCAATCGTCGTGGCTTTACGCAGGCGGCTAACCAGAGGAGTTTCAACGTCGCATAGCACTCTCTCTAACTCGCCGTTGTTTGACTCCGTAGACGGAGAAAGCTCAGGCTGGAGAAGTGGTTGGTACGCACCATCGTTTTGGGACGAGTCCATGAGATTTCGCTCTCGCTTAAGGATGTGTTTGGTTCGGTTAAGTCTAGTGTAAGTCTTTTGAAGGGTGGCGAATGACAGCTTATATGTACACTCGTGATTCACGCTTGAGTATGTTTTTTTTTTTTCAGTCAGATATTTCTACCGCTTTAGGATTCTAGTGCTTGTGCAAGCGTCCACGTCAATACATTTCATTGCATATCAATTTTTCTTTTCAATTTTTTTCCCCCAAAGGACATACAATTAAGGCTCTACATACTTTTTTATTTCATCTGATAGATTAATATTAAAAATAAAACAAATTTTACAATAGTCGAAAAGAGAGAATCAAAACCAGAAAAATAGAGATATCACGAAAACAAAACAGGCAGAAATAGATTTTTTCGAAGATTAAATCCATAACTAAAAAAATATCATGATAAGACTAAAAACATAAATAATTAAAAATTATAAGTAAATGATTTTTTGTGAAATTCATAAGCGAGATTTATTATTGTCACTTTCGACCCATCGAACGATAACATCAATTTCTAATAACATGAATTTATGATAACGAAGGAACAAAAAATTTATAATATCTCAGGTTTTACATAATGTTAAAAAAAAATTCTCTGATTTTTTTTTTTAATTGATGAAAATAATATGAGACCTAACGACTAAAATAAATAGTAATTATATTAATAAATATACAAAATTGACCAGTCAATTAAAAAGTAGTTTAGCATAATTAATACTTAAATATCTAGTAAATTTATTTCAATTGGAGTCAGTTGTACACCTACCTAATTATAGCTTAACTACTTTGTTCCAATTAATTAAATATCTAGCATTTGATAACTTAGTTATGTGATAAAATAGGAGGAATAATAGAGAGATAAGAAGAACAATAGGGTTTTTAGAGAAAAAACTTATTTTTCAGTTATTCGTGTATATAAGTTGCAAATTCTCTAAACATCTGATAATTTGGTTATATAAACGACTATGCAATTTAGTTTCTGTGTAAGTTACATTATTGACTGCTATAAGATGCAATTTCTCCACAAAATACAATTATGTTTAAAAGAATTATTCTAGCTTGTTATACCAGAGCCATATCCAAAGACTTCACACTTTTTGAGAAGTGTAGCCACATAGCATTAACTGTTTTGATCTGATTGGTTATATAAAATAGTAATAACATTTTAACGGAAGAAACTGTTGGTCCAGCAAAAAAAAAGGATATTTATGGACAGGGTTCAATAGAATTCTTTATCAGTATGCTCAGCATGCAAGTACATACCTTGCCTTTATGTTTTTTTAGTTACAAATTGATAGTGGGCGAGTGATCTCGTGTTACTGAAGATTTGTTTTGTTAATCTACACAAGGAAACAGACCCCCTCACGCATAAAACTATATCACCGTGTCCCGCGGTCACCCATAAACATGTTAAAAGGTAAAAATATTCGGATTTTTTTATGGATTTTAATAATTAGTTGAATTTTTGGTATATATGATTCCGTTATAACAAAAACTTAGTCAGTTTATTCTTACGTAGCCATCTATCTAACATAAGAAATTTAATTTCTATCCTAAGGTCTAAAACACTTCAATGAATATACATACTGTTTTCGTTATCTGTATATTCATCGAAGAAAACAATATACTGTTTTGATTATTACGTAGCCAGCATGAGTATAATCAAATTAATTTATACGATACAAAAAGAATTCATAATATAGTAATAGTACACACAACACACAACAAATTGGACGACGTCATCATAATGTGTTAGCGTCTGTGAGAAAAGGATCCCTCCTTTCAAGTCTTATTTCTACAACTACCACGTACATAAATATATAATAGCGTTTCCATAAATCAACCACAAACATGAATGGAATTGTGGACAGCCTTGATTTGATTTGCAAACTTTAGCTGAAATTATTAAACCCCAACCAACGTAGTAGGTGGGTGCAATTTATGATCTAATAGAACAACAATTTGAGGAGTTCCCACTTGGAACATAACCTCTAATGCTATAGCTTTGTTCTTCGTTAGCGAGAGTTTAGTGATATTTTTCATGGTTTTAAAATTATGTATTTAGAGTATTTTAATCTTAAATTTTGTATTTAGGTATCATTAGGACTGTATACACATGTATTTGTCTATATTAGGTCTTGTAATTGTTTTCTTGGAGTTTTGATAGTATTTGGAAGATTTGAGGTTTGATGATATAAAGAATTCAAAAATTATGTTTCAAAAAGAATGATTTGGATGAAGACTTTAATGATCTCTTATATATGGAGTTGACATATGCATGAAAATCATAAGAAATTGAGTTATCTTTTCAATGAAGTTAATTTCAAGTCATTTGGAGTTGTATTACGGAAGTTACAGCTGCTTTACTGAACCCATATCAACCTTGTGGCGAAAGAGATCGCCACCGGCCGGATGAAGCCTGCCAGCGGCCAACCCCAACAGGTGAACACCAACCTTCATCATAACTACAGCGGCCAAGATGCAGCAAGCATCAGCAGACTGCTGCATTCCACCAGCAGAGCAGACTGCTGCACTCCACCAGCAGAGCAGACTGCTGCACTCCACCAGCTAGCGACCACTTCCAGCGGGTGAACGCTGACCGTTGGGTGTCCTATTCTGCATCCAAACTGTGCATTGACATTCGTCGACTTCGTGTTTTAGGTTCATTTTAACATAGTTGAAGCCCAGATTTTTCTAGGATTATAAATAATCTTCTTAAAGGAAATCAAAACCCTAAGTTACCTAAGCCTAGTTTTCTTAATCTTTTTGTTCTTCCACTAAAAACCCTTAGTAATTCTTGCATTCTTAATTTCTCTTGATTTCTCTTTATCTACTATTTTCTAACATTAATATTCAAGGATTAGTGATTACTCTTTGGGTTTTCATGATTTTTAGTGAATATATATTTTTAGGATCTAATGATGAGGTAGATTATGATGACTGGAGGGTTGATATTTGATGCTTAGAGATTATAATGTTTAATTTCTTTCATATTTAGTGTTCTTAATGCTTGGTTAGCCTTGTTTATATTGATTTAGATCTTAGGGAATTTCACACCCACAAGGTGTTTGTTGAATTTCTCCAAAGAACTAAATATAAGATTTACATGTTTAACTCATGAAAGTGATTGTCTAAAGTATTTATCGGTGATTAGAACTGATTCTTAATGCTTGTTAATTGTTTTTTAATTGAAACTTTGGTTTGATTACATAATTAGCAAAGGGATTAGTGAAATGAGAGTGGATTAATCTTATTTAGAGTTCTAAACCTAAGGATTAACAGTTGTTTGATTGTTTGAACATCATAGATTAGCTCTAAAGTCACCCAAAGTCATTGTCCTCATCCTTGGATTCATTTTTAGTCTTTGTTAATCTTGATTATTTTCATTTTGCTCTGTTATTGGTGTTTGATCATTTGCAGCATTTTGTTTGAATTTATTATCGTAATTGATCTTTTGTTTGGTCTTTAAATTGTTAGATATAAAAATGTGTTTAGATAAGATAGTTTTATGCAATCTTAGTATTACCAACTTTACCTCTTTTGATTAATCTTCAAATACTATAATAACATGAATATGTTTGAGTAATTGAAGTAGATAAGCAAAATCCTACTATCACTTAGCTATTGAAATATTCTTCTTAGCGGGAAACTTAGTACGAGATACATGGAAAAATACTGTTTTATTAATGAATATAAAAGCAAAATATCCAAATGAATACAAACTTTGCATTATTTAGATTTTTTTTGTTCATTTGGTTAATTAAGCATTTTTGACAGAAATCTGTTTCAAACTATTTGTAGATCATGTTTAAATATATATTTAACTAGGATTTTCTCAATCTTCCTATGGGGTTAAATTTTTTAATCTATATTTGTATGGAATAACAATTTATAATAAGAGCAGAAAATTCTAATTTTATAAAAATGAAATTACTAAAATTAAGTTTAGAATAATGTTATTGAATTTTAAAATCTTATGATATATAATCGTTTGGATTCATATTCTCGTAAGAAAAATATATATAATGAATACAAAACTTTTATATATTTTTTATTATACAAAACCCTTACACATTTTAATATTTACTAATTAGACCATTCTAGTAATTATTCCATGTTAGCGCAGAACAAAATTTTATTTATATTTTTCCAATTTAATATCAAAATTTTAAATAAAAAATACTAATAAAATATGATGCATTTTTAGATAAAAGCTACTAATATAAAAGATATGTTTCTTAATGCAATGAAATGACCATATATAGTCAGAAATTTTTAACTATAGAATATTTTGCTTAGTTTATTGTGAATAATTTAGAGCTATGTTGAAAATATTTAAATGATTTTTTTTTAATTCGGAAAAATCCAAATGATCTGAATTGGAAATATTCTAATATTTTTTCATTAATATAATATTTTTATTAATTAAAGTGTTTATCCATAATTGTTTAGATTTAGTTTATGAAGTAGTATGTACTAATAACGAATCTTAAAAAATAATAACTATTTAAAACAATTTCGGTGATGATAATTTAGCATAAAAATTATTTCTTTATTTTTGAAAAATTGAAAATATTTAAGATATTCATTTCTTATTTTAATTTAATCAATTTTATGAATATAATCATTATCTATTACAATAAACAAATAAATATTTAGTTTGATTTTTGGGGAAATTTATTTAATTTTTATTTCTAAAACAGAAAATCTTTAATTTTTTAAAATATTATAGCATATTCTACTGCAAAATATTAGTGTACTTGGTTAAATACTTCAAATCCCATCGATCCAACCCAAAAATGCATAATTCTGGATCAATCCTAGAAAAACCCGTTTACAGAATCTATTTAGAGCCCATCTTGGCTCTAGACATATGGAGTTCTCTACCATAGATGAAATTACTTGTAAGGCCCAAATATAGACAAAAGTCTATCATCTATCCGATCTTCTTCTTGCACAAATGTTAAATTTGTTATACATACAAAAGAAAAATATTTACAAGAAACTGAAGAGAATAGAAAACTAAAATGGTACTTATGTATCCGATCTTTTGTGGGTTGAAAATTTGAAATAACACAAGTTGTCACAATCCACATGTATAATTATTGCTTTGGTGAATTTAATATTATCCAACTATAAAAGCTATTATAGCATTTATTGATTTTCTTAAGTATATCTCATTTATGCAATGTATTAATAATTTAATGAATTGATTATATAAATTAATTTGTATAATTCATTTAATCGATTTTAGTACAAAAAAAGAGACGACTAAATGAAATCAATATTTTTCAGTTTTTATAAATTTAACATTCTTTAATTATAGATTTAAATTGTACTCATTATATTCTATATTACTTCCTCCGATTTTCAATAATTGTCGTTTTAGAGATTTTATTTTATTTTAAATTAGTTGATATTTTCAAATTTTAATACAAAATTTAATGATTTTAACATATTTATAATATGTAGAATATTATATTATTTATTAATTTGTATTTAAGTGTATAAATAATTATGTTTTTTTTTTGAAAAACTAACAAATTAATTATTTCCTTAATTTGTATACATCTTTCTAAAATGACAACTAAATAAATATGGAGGAAGTAATATATTTTCTAAATTTTTTACATAGATTAAAAAAAAGTTAATATTTAATAACTAATGCATCAATTTTTATAAAATAAATAACTTTTCACAAATTTTAACTAATAATAATCTAACTACCATAATTATTATTCTAAAAATTAACAATTTTTTGGAAAATATGTAAAAATATAGAAATTAAATCTTTTCGAAAGAAAAAATACTAGTTTATTAATATGAAAGAGAAGAAGTATATTGTATGGTACATTATTCTTCACATGCAATGAGCTCTAAAGTGCCATGAAAATTATTGTGAAATTGACCTAATCCCATGTGGTAGACACTCTTCACGAATTGTCAGCTCTTTTCCGCGTCCCGGCCTCTACATTTCTTTCTTTGTATAGCAATATGCATGACCCATTTTCAAAAATAAAAATTATACGTCAATAGTCAATGTTGTGTATAAAAAAAGTTACTAAATGGAAATGGAGATATTTTTTTGTGTGACAATAATGGACTGGAGATTATTTGTTTAATTAGCTTTAGTTTTTTTAAATGCATGGTATTTCATTCGTTAACAAAACGGAGGGGTCTATATGGAAAGAGATCGGTGGTTAGAATTGGATTTAATTTGGTCCTAAATCAAAATTAAACAAAATCCAAATTTCTTCGACGAGCTTTGTTTATCTTCGATGTAGTCGTAGACATTACACCATAATTTTTATTCCATATGGAAACTTTTATAAACATTTGACTCGTCATCATAAACCAAAATATGGTTAACTCTACTCGTATGTGTTAAAAAGAAAAAGGTTAACCCTACTCGTTAGAGAAGAACACTTCAGTTATGCCAGACCTA
>KE154753.1:36483-54536 GCA_000411075.1 Sisymbrium irio | reverse complement strand
CGGCGGGTGGTTAGGCGCTGGTTTAATCTTAGGTACAATCTCTAGTCTCCATATTATCACAAAAAGACTAAAGTTTACTCTGTTTCTAAGTTCTGTCTTTTTTTTCTTTTAATTAAAAAAAAAAACATTCTCTGTTTCTAAGCATCTATGTTTGGTTTCTTTTAACTAAATGTGAAGGGAGTGAGCTATCGGAGAGAATATGCGTGATGGGGATATCGATGAATCTAGTGACGTACCTTGTTGGAGATTTACACATCTCATCAGCAAAATCAGCGACCATAGTCACAAACTTCATGGGAACACTCAACCTCTTAGGACTTCTTGGTGGTTTCTTGGCTGACGCTAAACTCGGTCGCTACAAGATGGTCGCAATCTCAGCCTCTGTCACAGCTCTGGTAAAACCTTAAAAACATGTCGTTGTAGCTCGACTGGCTCGAAAGTTTTCTTCTACCTCTGACACTTTGTCTCTGTGAATATAGGGAGTGTTGTTACTGACAGTGGCTACAACCATCCCAAGCATGAGACCACCAACATGTGACGATTTCAGGAAACTTCACCATCAGTGCGTAGAAGCAAACGGTCATCAGTTAGCTCTTCTCTACGTCGCTCTCTATACTATAGCTCTAGGTGGAGGAGGAATCAAATCCAACGTCTCCGGTTTTGGGTCTGACCAGTTCGACACGAGTGATCCGAAAGAACAGAAACAGATGATCTTCTTCTTCAACAGATTCTACTTCTCCATCAGCCTTGGATCTCTCTTCGCCGTGATTGCTCTGGTTTACGTCCAGGACAACGTCGGAAGAGGATGGGGTTACGGGATCTCGGCCGCGACTATGGTGATTGCGGCAGTTGTTTTGATCTGCGGAACGAGACGGTACCGTTTCAAGAAACCTAAAGGGAGCCCTTTCACGGTTATATGGAGGGTTGCTTTCTTGGCTTGGAAGAAAAGAAACGAGAGTTACCCTGCACATCCGAGTCTTTTAAACGGTTTTGACAACACAACAGTTCCTCACACAGAGAGGCTAAAGTGTTTAGACAAAGCCGCGGTTGTCACAGAAGAGAGCTCTCCTAGTTCCAAAGAGTTTAGAGAGAAGGATCCATGGATCGTATCGACGGTTACACAGGTTGAAGAAGTGAAGCTAGTTGTGAAGTTGATTCCCATTTGGGCAACAAACATTCTCTTCTGGACGATTTACTCTCAAATGACGACTTTCACGGTCGAACAAGCCACGTTTATGGAACGAAGAATCGGGTCTTTCGAAGTTCCTGCAGGCTCCTACTCTGCTTTCCTCATCCTCACGATTCTCCTCTTCACTTCCCTTAACGAGAGAGTCTTTGTGCCTTTGACAAGAATGCTCACAAAGAAACCTCAAGGAATCACTAGCTTACAGAGAATTGGAGTAGGGCTTGTGTTGTCAATGGCTGCAATGGCGGTAGCAGCGATTGTAGAGAAGGCTAGACGTGAGGCAGAGGTTACCAACGATATGAAGATAAGCGCGTTTTGGTTGATTCCACAGTATTTCTTGGTTGGTGCAGGTGAAGCGTTTGCTTACGTCGGACAGCTTGAGTTCTTCATAAGAGAAGCACCAGAGAGGATGAAATCAATGAGCACGGGGTTTTTTCTAAGCACGATATCGATGGGTTTCTTTGTGAGCAGCTTGCTTGTTTCGCTTGTGGATAAGGTTACACACAAGACGTGGCTTAGAAGCAACCTAAACAAAGCGAGACTGAACTACTTCTACTGGTTACTTGTTGTCTTGGGAGCATTCAATTTCTTGGTTTTTCTAGTGTTTGCGATGAAGCATCAGTATAAAGGCGATGTGATTAGTGTTGATCTTGATGATTCAGTGGAGAAAGAGAAGACTAACGAGAACGGAAAATCTGAGTATGAGCTTAAGGACATCCCATAAAACCAGAGATTTCTTCCATTTTCTTGAACACTTGCTTCTTGTTGCTTTAAAGATTTCTTTTCTTTTGTGTATTTTTTTATATTGTGTGTACGAAATACAAGCGTTTCTACATATAGTTTGGATTGTAATTTTGTAAAATTTGAAGGAAAAAAAATTGGTCACCACTATATAATGTTAGCTTTTTCTTTTGGCTCTTTCAAGAAATCTATAAAACGACGCGTTTCGTTCTCTTTTAGAGGTTTTATATATCAACGGAAGTTTTACCGGGTGAGTTTCAAAAGAAGACAGACGAGCGAAAGATTCCGGAAAACACGTCTGTTTCCGATGAATGGTGATAAATTGCCGCCGTCGTTGGCAGAGATGAGAGAGAGAATGATCAGCTCCTTTATGGAGCAGACATCTTCGTCGAGAGAAGAAGCTAAACTCTTTCTTGAAAGTCATCAAGGGAACATCATCAGCGCCGTCCGAGACTTCAAGGATAACGATTTCACTGAAGGCATCGTCGCCGAAGAGGAAAATGTCACTAATCCTATCAACACTACAAGAACTCGGTACTTTAACCTTCGAATACATATCTCTGTTTCATCTCATTCTCAGTCGAACTCCTTCTGTTTACATTCCGTCTCCGTCACGGTAATGGTTACGTTCACAGTCTCAGTCGAATCTTTCTCGTGACATGTACCCTTTCAGTGAATGTTCGGCTGATGAACCGTGTGAGAGCGACAAACCTGCGCTCGCTGAAATCTCCGGTGGAAGTAATGATCGCGACTCTAATGATGACGACTCTGGAAGGTTCTTGTCTCTTGTTCAAGAACCTTTTCTGTTTTTGCATTGATACCGTAACGATGTTGCGTTAAGAGTCTTTTGGTTTAGATAGCAAAGGTTGTGAACAAGAATGTGTTAACTTAACTGTATAGTGGGAGGACGATCATGCAAGAACTTGAGGAAGGTGAATATGTTGAACAAAGGCGTGTACAAACATCTTTTAGAATTGTTCCAGAGGACCCAGAAATGGCCGTGGTGTTCGTCGTAACTATCTGGAGGAATGGTTTCACTGTCGACAATGGTCCGTTAATTACGATGGTTAATCCGGCAAATAAAGACTTTATTGAGGTTTACTACTAATCTCGATTATCTTTATTTGTGTTGTTACATCTCTTTACTTTATTCACTTATATATATATGTTACATGTCTACATGCTAGTTTGTAGAAAGTTTGGAGTCCCCACGTGATCTCAATCCCATGGACAACCATATCCGTCATCGTATTAACCTCATCAGGCGTCAAGAAGAAGACTTCATTGTATATAACACATGCCTCTTCCCACTTTCTTTACTGTTTTTTATGTTCTCTTATTCAAATGAGCCAGTCAAGTTTAATGCTTTTGTGCTTATATTTAAAACAACAGGAGTCACCATTGACTCCATTTCAAGGCGTTGGAAGAACTCTAGCCGGATCAGACTCTTCTGCAGCCACTGAGCCACCGGCTTCATCCGAGTCACTGACCACTACACCGCTACCAACAATGAGCCAAGTGGTAGATACTGCAGCGCCTACAATCTCTATCCATTGTACTGCAACGATCTTGCAACTGTGTTTTCTGTATAGTGGGGTGTGGACGATCTTGCAAGCACTTGAGGAAGAGGAAGGTGACGAAAATAAAGAGTCAGATGTGGCAATGTTTGTAAAATTAGCAAGAACAAATTCAAGAATTGTTTCAGCTGAGCCAGAAATACTCATCCCATCCACTATAACTATCTGGAGGAATGGTTACACTGTCGATGATTGTCCATCTTTTTTACAGAGGCTGGATGATCCGATAAATGCAGAATTTATTGAGGTTTTACTACTAATTTCAATATCTTCTTCCTCATCTTCATCTTGTGTTGTTACATCTCTTTACTTGATTCACTTGGGATAACATATATATGTTTCATGTCGAATGCTAGCATGTACAAAGTTTAGAGCCCCCAGGTGATTACAATCCAGAGGACAACCAGGTCCGTTATCGTTTCAAGATCATCAGGCGTGAAAAAGAAGACTTCAGTGTACAACATGTCCCCTTTCCACTTTCTTTAATGTTTTTATGTTCTCTTGTACATTGAGCCGGTCAAGTTTAAAGCTCTTGTGCTTATATGTAAAACAGCAGGATTCACCAAAATTTATTCCATTTCAAGGCGTTGGAAGAACTCTATCTGAGCCACCATCAATGAGCATAGTGGTAGATCCTGCAGCACCAATAACCTCGATTCAGATCATATTAGCAGATGGTACACGCATTTCCTCCCAGTTTAATACTCACCATACCGTTAGAGACGTCCGAGGCTTCATAGACGCGTCTAGACCACATGGCTCCAACGATTACCAGTTACTCATCAGGGGGATTCCTCCAAAACCACTGCTTGACTTTGACCAAACCATCGAGAAGGCTGGCATCTCCAACTCTGTCCTCATCCAGAAATACTAAACTTTTTCTTTTCTTTTCTTTCAAGTACATAAGTGGATGATTGGTTAGACTGTATTTGTAAATTATTTGTTATAAAATTAAAGCTAAAGACACTTCATACAGCCCAACCAATCATCCACTAAGATCAATTCTTTGGAAACATTTAGTAAATCTCGTTAGGCTAAGTTTCGAAGTGTTTGACCCTTATTGTGGGCAATCAAGGTGGATCAAACCTAGGTATTATTCTACAACTTTGAGTTTCATGGTAGCCATAAAATCTTGAGATTCAAGATGATTACGAACATAAGTGTAAATTTTGAGTTAGAAATCTACGGTTTTTTGTACATGTTTTATGAATAATCACTTCTTTGTTGTCATTTGAATTATAAAAGCTTGAAATTTTAGACGATAATAATAATTCTCTATTCTTTAGGCATCTGCTCTATGAGACAAGATTTGCTCTTAAAACTTATGTGTTTAAAGCAAGGAACACTAGATAGTTGGAACGTTTGACATATACCACATCTTATTAAAACTAAAGAAACTTTCTAACAAAACGTGACGAATTTCTTCTCCTCATCGAGCAAGAAACTTCCATTATGCCAAATTTGATGAGCAGGGCTCACATCCAATGCTAAGACCTCGCTCCACGACTCCACTTGGGTGGTCTGATCATTAATCTTATATGTCACGCACATCTCAGTCTTGCATGTTTCATGACGCTGTAATAGCACATAAAGTTTCTCTTCTCTAACAACTGAAAGACTTCAACCTTCAAAATAATAAGACTGGTGGGGAAGAGGCACATGCAGGTACATATGTCTCTGCTGCAAAATCATATTTGAGCAAGAATATGCTTTCTGCGATTTTTTTTTCAAACCAGTAAGTACTTCCCTTCAAAGACACGCTGAGAAAAGAGTAGCTAATGCAGCCTGGAGCCATGACATCATCAAGAGTCCTCCATGAATCAGAGCTGAACTCGTCGATTTCAAAATCTTTCCTACCACGGTAAAAGCTAAAGACTTTGTAGCTCTTGTCATTGCAGGATTTGGATTTCTTGTTGTGTCAAGAACAGAGGTGCGGCCTTTCACGACACGACTGCTGGGACAGAAGAACCACCTGGTTTCACCAGTAAACGGGTTCCAAACCATGAATGTAGATTCGTCTTTGGAAGTGCATAACAACAAGCCGTCACATTGGAAGATTTGACATAGATCGAATTGAGCTGAATGTGAATCAACTAGGCTTTATATATATATATCCCAAACAAACAAATAACTAACGGTTATAATCAAATTATAAATTATGTGTATACACAGGTCTAATTCGTTTAGATAATAAAAGTTTCTGAATACGAATGTGTTTACTGTATAGTGGGACGATCATGAAATATCCTGAGAAATGTGAGGACATTGATGCGAGTTTCCACAAAGATATGAAGTCAGATGGTAGAAAGAAAAAATACAACTTTTTTTGTATATGTCTCCTTCATCTTTCTCAAATATGTTTATGTTCTCTTATTCAAAAAGCTATATATCTCTTAAGAACCGGAATCACCAAAGATGATAACTCTATTCTACAGTGTCAGAAGAAAGCTATCTCTACTGAGCAACCAGCTTCATTCTACACATTGACCACTACAGTAGGCTAATTGATAATGACGGTGTAGTATCCCGGTTTAGCAGACGGTACATGCATTGTATCCCGGTTCAGCAGACGGTACATGCATTGTATCCCGGTTTGATACCCTCCATACCAGACGTCTGAGACTTCATATTCATATATAGAGACGCGTCTAGGCCAAGTGGCTACAAAGACTATACTGCAAATTTAACTCATCATGGGGTTCCCTCGTAAACCGCTGTCTGACTTAGACCAAGACTATCGAGAAAATCATGTCATGTCCAGCTCCGTCGTAAATTCTTTAGTTACATTTGGTAAATACCAAAAAAAAAAAAGTGTTGACTTTTTTTTCTTTATCTAAGGCTACGTCTTGAAGTGTTTGACCCTCAACTTTGACTCGGCTCATGGTCAACATTGATTCAGTAAACAACTTTTCCAAAGTAGAATTTATAGACTTATAGAATCTCAATCTGGTGTAATACTTGCTGAGTGTGAAGATGTATATATATAAGTTTCAATCGTCAATTTTATATAACCCAATAAGAATGGATCCTTTTACAAGTTTGACCAATTATAAAGCTCCTTGAGCTCTGGAGTTATATTATTGGTAAGTTTTTTGACTCACCTATCTGCCATTCTGTCCCAAAACCGTGCGTGTCCATGTTATTTGATTTTTCTCTCTGTTCTCCTCTTCTTTTTATTTGTGTGATATATATTAAAAACAATTAATATTGGAAAAAAATATCTGGATGTTCAGGTTGTTATTCGATCTCTTCTGATAAGAAGTGTAAATGGATTTACTGTAAACAAAAAAAAAAACATCATCCGTAAAGAGGGATAAGGAGGGACGATTTGTTGTTTTTTTTTTTTATAATTATTTCTTCTTCTATTTTTGTTCATTACAACCTTAAACTCTTGTCTTAAAAATTGTTTCTTTTCTTCTTTTTTTTTCTTACAGATTTTATTTTTGTCTGTCTGGATTTCGTTCCCCCTTTCTTCTCTCCTTACCTTCTGCTCTCTCTCTCTTTCTCGCTCGATTCAATTTGGGCGAGATAGGAGCGAGTTTTCTCTTAGAGGGTTTATCACCGGATCCTAAAGCTTGTACTTTAATAGGGTTTCTTTGATAGGGTTCACCGGATCTCTCTGCGGAAATGTAAGCTTCTCTCTTCTTAATTCATCCCTTATCTCGATTTGCTTGCTTGATCTGATTCTGATATTTGTTTGCATCCCTTCGTGTTTCGCGTGTGATTTGGGTTCAGGGTTCAAGCTCTTTCAATGAACTGAAAGATTAGGGTTTTCATTCAGAAGCTGAATCTGGTTATGCTTTTAGACAATAAAGGTCTGGACTTTCATCTACTTAAAGAGCTGATTTTGTTCCAAGCTTTGGTTTCTTTGTAGAGCTGAGTAAAGGGTTTGTGGTGTTGGCAATAGTTTAAGATAATGATCAAACAGATATTTGGGAAATTGCCTAGGAAGCCTTCGAAATCATTGCATAATGACTCGAATGGTGAAGGAGCTGTTAACTCTTATTACGCTCCGAATCCGAGTAGTGGCATCTCGAAACCATCAGCCTCTGGTTCACGTGTAGCAAATGGGACTCTTGCTAATAACTCATTGAGTTCTAACAAGAAGGTTCAACCTGGTGGTGTATACGAGGCTTTGCCAAGCTTTAGAGATGTTCCCATCTCTGAGAAACCTAATCTCTTCATTGGGAAGTTGAGTATGTGCTGTGTTGTCTTCGACTTTACCGACCCGTCCAAGAATCTTAAAGAGAAAGAGATTAAGAGGCAGACGTTGCTGGAGCTCGTTGACTATGTCGCGTCAGTTGGTGTGAAGTTTAACGATGTTGCAATGCAAGAGCTGACGAAGATGGTTGCGGCGAATCTGTTTAGAACGTTTCCTTCTGCGAATCACGAGACTAAAATCCTGGAGATGCATGATATGGACGATGAGGAGCCTTCGTTGGAGCCAGCTTGGCCTCATATTCAAGTCGTGTATGAGATTCTACTCAGATTCGTGGCGTCTCCCATGACTGACGCAAAGCTTGCAAAGAGATATATTGACCATTCCTTCGTCTTGAAGCTGTTAGACTTGTTTGATTCCGAAGATCAAAGAGAGAGGGAATATCTAAAAACCATTCTTCATCGGGTATACGGGAAGTTCATGGTGCATCGACCTTATATCAGAAAGGCGATAAACAACATCTTCTACAGATTCATCTCCGAGACTGAAAAGCATAATGGTATTGCAGAGTTGCTAGAGATTCTTGGGAGTATAATCAATGGTTTTGCTTTGCCTTTAAAAGAAGAGCACAAGCTCTTCCTTGTCCGTGCTTTAATTCCTCTCCACAAACCTAAATGCGCATCGGTCTATCACCAACAGCTTTGTTATTGCATAGTTCAGTTCGTAGAGAAAGACTTCAAGCTCGCTGATACCGTTATCAGAGGCCTTTTAAAATATTGGCCTGTGACCAACAGTTCAAAGGAAGTAATGTTTCTTGGGGAGTTAGAAGAAGTCTTGGAAGCAACTCAAGCCGCTGAGTTTCAACGCTGCATGGTCCCTTTATTCCGACAAATTGCTCGATGCCTCAACAGTTCACATTTTCAGGTTCGACTCTTTGGTTTTTTTATATAATCTCTCTTGACAATAGTCTTGTTTCTTATTAAGGAAGTTGTACATTTGATTTGCTAGGTTGCTGAGAGAGCATTATTTCTATGGAACAACGATCACATAAGAAACCTGATCACGCAGAACCATAAAGTGATAATGCCTATAGTCCTCCCAGCTCTTGAGAGAAACACGCGTGGACATTGGAACCAAGCCGTTCAGAGTCTGACTCTAAACGTGAGAAAAGTATTCTGCGACATAGACCAAGCTCTCTTCGATGAGTGTTTAGCTAAATTCCAAGTGGAAGAAGAGAACAAAACAGAGGTTAAAGCAAACCGGGAAAGAACATGGAAGCGGTTAGAAGATTTGGCGGCTGCAAAGACCAACGAGGCAGTGCTGGTCCCAAAATTTGTGTCCTCAGTGAATCTTGGAAGCAGCCCTGAGTCCACAGAGTAGGTACTATGGTTTCTGCTCTGTTATATTCAGCTTATTACTTCAAATGGTAAACGTTAAACAGATTCGGGTTTGAGTTGTTAAACGTTGAGGCAAAACCCAGAAGATTTTCGAAAGTGATCAACGAGAGAGGAGAGTGAAGAAGTATCTCAATTCTCATCAGTGAATACTTTTCTTAACAATTTTTTTTTGTATGGTTAATGGGTTTTACTTCTTCTCGGATGCTGCTTTTGATCTTCTTCTTCTATCAGTTCATAAAGAGGAATGGGCAAACAACATATATGTACTGTAAGAAAAACTATAGGGATGGTTCTTGAGAGACGAATGTATAATTATTTTTTTAATTTAATCTTTTCGATCAAATTGAGAATATTTGATCTAATTTTTTGCTTTCTCTACAGTTTCTGAATTAAATTGATCTGCAATTATACAAATTTTCTAGCCAATAAGCAGGCATTGAAAGTAATACCAAAGCTCTATTCAAAAAGGAAGAAAAGTCAAACCGAAATTATCATAAATAAATTAAAAAATAAATAAATTTCGGATAGATGATGCGTTCACATTATGTTCCTTCAACAAAAAATTGGCGGTCTTTCTGTTTGTCTTCTTCTTGAATCTTGGACCAAAGACTTCCAAACTCCAGCAGGTAATAAGTTGCTTTAATTGATCCTAGTAGTATTAAAAATTTAAAACTAAATAACTTTCCAATAATTAATAAAACTCATACATAATCATCATCCTCCGAACAATAGTCAACGTCGAATTAGTCAACCTTTCTCATCTTTGAATCTCTCCTTCTTTCCCAAAGCACACGGAAAAGCACAGAGACCTCTCTGAGAATCAAAGAGCTTTCGAAAGTTTCCTCCTTTCTCTCTAGCGATGAAGCTACGGATTCGAATTATGTCTCTTCTTCTTCTATGCTCGCAGTCGTTTCTGTTCATCACCGTCAAGTCTCAATGCAGAGAAAGCTGCACTTTAGCTTTGGCATCTTACTACGTCGAAAGCGGGACAACTCTCTCCAACATCAACCAAAACCTCGATTCTCCTGCTGCCCCTTTCGACCAAATCAATTTCAACCAGATCCTCCAGTACAACCCCAGCATCCCGGACAAAGACAGGATCCAGATGGGTTCAAGAGTTCTTGTCCCTTTCCCCTGCGAATGTCAACCAGGAGATTTCTTAGCACACGTGTTCAGATACAGTGTCAAACAGACAGATACTTATGGTGAAGTGGCGACTGATCATTACGCCAATCTTACGACGGAAGAGTTCTTGCAGAGGACCAACCGTTACCCGGCGACTAACATCCCTCCTTCCGCTACTTTAAACGTGACGGTGAATTGCTCTTGCGGAAATGAGACTGTCTCCAAAGAGTACGGGTTGTTTGTTACTTACCCTCTTCGTCCTGAAGACACTCTTGACTCGATCGCGATCTCCTCCGGTGTACCGGCGGAGATGATTCAGAGGTATAACCCTGGTGTTAATTTTCGATCAGGGAGTGGGATTGTCTTTGTTCCGGGGAAAGGTAATATCTTTCTCACTTATTTTGAAGGGTTTATAGATTGTTTATTGGATGTAGAGTGACATAGGTTGTGTTTCTTGCAGATCCAAACGGTACATTTCCACGCTTCGTATCAAGGTAGTTTTTGTCGTTTGTCATTTGTCATTGTCTGTTGCTGTTTGGTTTGTCTATGAACTGATGTGTTCTCCTTCTCTTATGTTATTTTGTAGTGACAAAGGTTGGTTCTTTTCTCCATTTCTGAGCTTTTGATGGTAGCAAAGTAGAAACTTGAGAGAAATGTTTTATTGATGTATTTGCATAAAGCAGGTGGTATTGGTGCTGCAGTTATTGCTGGTATATGTGTAGGAGTGTTGGTGGCTTTGTTGTTGATCTCGTTAGTTATATATTATGCTTACCGAAAGAACAAGTCGAAGCATGATTCACTTTCATCTAATATCCCATTGTCTTCTAGGGCTGATCAGGGTAACTTCTTGTGATGGTCATTTATATCTTCACTATAATGTTCCTATTTTGAGCTAAGTTAATCAATCAATGTTCTGCAGCTAGCCTCCAAAGTGGCGACTTGGTTGGTACGGGAGTCGCTCCTGGCATTGCTGCTATAAGCGTGGACAAGTCTGTTGAGTTTACGTTGGAGGAGCTTGCAAAGGCTACTGATAATTTCAATTTGTCTTTTAAGATTGGGCAAGGTGGTTTTGGTGCTGTTTACTACGCAGAGCTGAGAGGAGAAGTAAGCAGAGAATTTTCTTTTGTAAATCATATTAATGTAATTTGTTTTTCTTTGAGGCTACACATGGACATTAGAAGTTGATTTGGTGCGTATCCGTTCATGTATAGAAAGCTGCGATCAAGAAGATGGACATGGAGGCATCGAAACAGTTCTTGGCGGAACTAAAAGTCTTAACACGTGTTCACCATGTTAACCTGGTACAGTAAAGCTCTTCTGTGTTTCCTGAAGAAAACATCTGAGATGAGATAAACATTTCTTGAATATTTTCTGTTTCTAATAACAAACTCAACTGTTTTTTCTTGCAGGTTCGTCTGATTGGTTATTGTGTTGAGGGATCTCTTTTCTTGATCTATGAGTATGTTGAGAACGGCAACCTTGGACAACATTTACATGGATCAGGTACACAATATAAAGTCCCTAAAAACAGAATCACTTTTTGAAGTACTTACTACTAATAAGGAGTTTATATGTAACTAGGACGAGAACCATTACCGTGGGCTAAGAGAGTGCAGATTGCGCTAGATTCAGCTAGAGGTTTAGAATATATCCACGAGCACACGGTTCCAGTATATGTCCACAGGGACATTAAATCTGCCAATATATTGATAGACCAGAGCTTCCGAGCAAAGGTCCAATTTCTCAGTTTCTTATTGTCAATCAAAGGCGTAAATACTGAAACCGCTTTATGTTTTCTTTGTCATGGCACTGAGTCATTTCCATGTTAACAGGTTGCTGATTTTGGTTTAACAAAACTGACAGAAGTTGGAAGCTCAGCTACACGTGGGGCGATGGGTACATTTGGTTACATGGCACCTGAGTAAAGAACTTGATCTCATTTCTCTTTACATATTACAGATTGTTTATATAGTTGCATCATTATAGACTTCTAGTGATGGTATAAATAATGTAACTGCAGGATTGTTTATGGAGAAGTGTCTGCGAAAGTAGATGTATATGCATTTGGAGTTGTCCTTTACGAATTGATTTCAGCGAAAGCTGCTGTTGTCAAGTTGAACCAAGCCAGTGGTGAATTCAGAGGCCTCGTTGGTGTGGTTAGTAGTACTACTATTGCTTCTTCTAACATTTAGTCTTTCTGACATAAGTCTTATACGGTCGGTCACTTCACATATGCTTTTCTTTCTTTATGATGCAGTTCGAAGAAGTATTCAAGGAGACTGACAAAGAAGAAGCACTACGTAAAATTATAGACCCGAGGCTTGGGGATAACTATCCGTTTGATTCAGTATATAAGGTAAATCAATCTCTCTTCATGTTCCAAGTCCTATGTCATTCTAATTTTTGGTATCCATTCCGGTTCAACTTACCGGTTATGGTATCCATTCATACTAAACCAAGCCAATGGGGGTGTTTATGTTTTGTGGGGTTTGTGTGGTTTAGATGGCGGAACTAGGGAAAGCTTGTACGCAAGAGAATGCAAATCTACGTCCAAGTATGAGATACATTGTGGTTGCTTTATCCACTCTGTTTTCTTCAACCGGAAATTGGGACGTGGGAAACTTCCAAAACGATGATATTCTCAGCCTTATGTCAGGCCGGTAGAGTTTTACGGTTTGCTGATTATAGAAATGATTTAACTTCAAAATTGATTTTGTTAAGCAACAATACTTCGGTAATGTGTATATTAATATTCTGTATACGAACTGTCCTGTTGACTTTTGTATAATCTTCTATAATTAATTTGTCATGTTCGACGTCGACAATGTCAGCATCTTACGCTAATGATTAGACTGAAATGTATCAGAACTTTTTTTTTAATTCCCTTTCTAAAATCTTGAAATTGTAATGGATATTCTCTCGAAGCTTAGAACAACTCTGCCATAACTAAAATCTATAAAATTGAGATTTTTTTGGTTCTTATTCAACCAAAAGCGAGAATTTCAATACCATAACTGAAATCTATAAAATTGTGATGGATATGGTCATATGGAGGAAAATATGGCTATTATATGTTTGTAACGATTAACAAGTTAAAAACACAAGGTTACGTTAGATTGAAAATATTAGTCAAAAACTTTCTTCCAAAGGTAGATCGTCCTTAAAAACTTTTTGACACTTTTTGTCTCTAAGCTTTTGAAATTGGGGAATAAAGAATATTGAAAGACGTTAAAACAAGAGCCGACGTCAGAGAAAAGGGAAAGTAATATTATTGTAGCCGTTATGAACATGCGAACGTGGCCTGGCCTATAAGGTTAATAAGTTATTATAACCATTTATTGTAAAATGTACCATGTATTTAATTTTGTTAAGAAACTGAAGAAGAAACATTAAACGGTCAATGCGTATTTACGACAAAACATTTAATTTTTCTTTCCTTTGGATTAATAGCTAATAGTAGTATATAAATTTATCCAACAAAATAATATAATGCCAGGTGCCATGCTACACCAATTAAATGTTTTAAAATCTAGTATAATTTATTACTAATTTATTCATAACACCCAAAACGTATGAATCAACAGAAATCTTGCTTCAGTTGAATCTTGGATCGATTTCCAAAAAAAAAACATATATTGATAAACAATAATCTGTCAGTTTAATATTTTTCCAATTAATGAGTTTCCTTCTTCTTCTGATCCGAGTCCCTTCTTCTTCTTCTTTTCTTCTTCAGACTTCAGCTGCAGAATCTGCAACTTCGTCTCCATCGTCTGAACTTTGTTTAACCTCACTAGGCTCTTGAGAAGGTAACTGAAGCCTAAGTTTTTTCTTTCATTTACTGTTCATTAGATTTGACTGTAATTTGTAAAGATAATGACTAGGACATGATTCTTGATTCCAGTGGAAAAAAAATGAAGAAAAATTCGATAATAAATTTTCTCTATTAAGGATCTTTAGATTAAATTAGTATAAATCTTCTCCCTCTATGAATATGAAATTCTCAATTTGATGGAATTCGTTTTATGACTCTTTTATGTCCTTGTATCGCAAGAAAGACTAGCTAAACTCTTAACCTCGTCCTTGTTTCTTTGTAAAATGCTCAGGAAGATTGTTCTTTCTTGAAAAGTCATGGCTACACTAAACGATATCGGAGTTGCAGCAGCGATCAACATCCTAACGGCATTCGCTTTCTTCATCGCTTTTGCCATCCTTAGGCTTCAACCTGTTAACGATAGAGTCTATTTCCCTAAATGGTATCTCAAAGGTTTAAGGAGTAGCCCCATTAAAGCAGGTGGCTTTGCTAGCAAGTTTGTCAATTTGGACTTTCGATCTTACATTAAGTTCTTGAATTGGATGCCTCAAGCACTGAGAATGCCAGAGCCTGAGCTCGCTGATCATGCTGGATTGGATTCTGTCGTCTACTTGAGGATTTACTTACTCGGGTATATACGCTTATCTTTTCTTGAAATGTTTGTTCGGGGAATCAAGATTTTGATGAATGGAGAGATTTTGAACTGCAGGTTGAAGATCTTTTTCCCAATAGCATGTCTTGCTTTCACAGTGATGGTTCCGGTTAACTGGACCAACACGACGTTGGATAAGTTACAGAATCTAACTTTCAGTGACATTGATAAACTCTCTATATCAAATATACCAAATGGATCACCGAGGTAAAAAAGACGAGTTGTGGCTTTGAGTTTTCGATAGTGTGATGTCGTCCTTGATTCGTTTCTATGCTCAGGTTTTGGGTGCATTTGTGTATGGCTTATGTGATTACCTTCTGGACATGCTTTGTGTTAAAACGAGAGTACAAGATTATTGGTTCCATGAGGCTACAGTTTCTTGCTTCTGATCAAAGGAGACCTGACCAGTTTACAGTTAAAAGAAATTCTCTATCACTTGGTCTTCTCAGTTTTAGTTATAAGTTTGAATGTCATATGTAATTGTGTTTATTTGGATTGATCTAGGTTCTAGTGAGGAACATTCCTCCAGACCCTGATGAATCAGTCAGTGAACTTGTTGAGCATTTCTTTAAGGTCAACCATCCAGACTACTACCTCACTTACCAGGTAACAACTTTGGTTTTCTGACTTAGGATGATCCATTTTAGAGGTCGGTTTTAGGTTTTGATTCATTTTCTGGTTTTGACAAAACAGGCGGTCTACAATGCAAACAAACTGTCGGAATTGGTTCAGAAGAGGAAAAAATGGCAAAATTGGCTTGATTACTATCAAAACAAACACTCTAGGAATCCATCTAAAAGGCCTGAAATCAAGGTAAAGCAGCACATTTCTCTCTTTAGTCTTCTCTTTAGTTGAATCTTTATATATATAATCTCTTACTTCCTTGAGCAGGTGGGTTTCCTTGGTTGTTGGGGTGAAAAAGTTGATGCAATCGATCACTACACGGATAAAATCGAAGGCCTTACGAGAAAAGTAAGGGCATTAAGTCCGAACATATTGTGTTTGACCACCTTTTTGTCTGCCTCTTAATCAAACTTTACTTCTGATGGTTTCAGATAAATATAGAGAAGGAGACAATCACAAGCAGCACAAAAGCTCTCGTGCCTGCAGCTTTCGTATCTTTCAAAAGGCGTTGGGGAGCTGTTGTTTGCGCTCAAACTCAACAGTCAAGAAACCCAACTGAGTGGCTCACCGAGTGGGCTCCAGAGCCACGAGACATCTACTGGGACAATCTAGCATTACCTTATGTCCACCTCACTATCCGAAGACTAGTGATAGCCGTCGCTTTCTTCTTCCTCACTTTCTTCTTCATGATCCCTATAGCATTCGTGCAGACACTCGCCAACATTGAAGGCATAGAGAAGGCAGTACCTTTCTTGAAACCACTCATCGAAATGTATAATAATCTCAAACCTTACTTCTCTTTTCTTTTGGTGTTTGTCTTAAATCTTGATTTCTCTTTCGTATTTGTGGACAGGAAGACAGTAAAGTCATTCATACAAGGTTTCCTTCCAGGTATCGCATTGAAGATATTCCTCATTGTCCTCCCAAGTATACTGATGCTAATGTCCAAGTTCGAAGGTTTCATAAGCAAATCATCGTTAGAGAGAAGATGCGCAAGCAGATACTACATGTTCCAGTTCATCAACGTTTTCCTCTGTAGCATCATCGCTGGTACTGCACTTCAACAGCTTAACAGCTTCTTAAACCAATCTGCAACAGAAATACCAAAGACTATCGGTGTGTCGATACCGATGAAAGCCACTTTCTTTATAACCTACGTAATGGTGGACGGATGGGCTGGTGTTGCTGGTGAGATACTAAGGTTGAAGCCATTAGTAATCTATCATCTCAAGAACTTCTTCCTTGTGAAAACAGAGAAAGATAGAGAAGAAGCAATGGATCCTGGAACCCTAGGGTTCAACACCGGTGAACCACAGATACAACTCTACTTCATTCTTGGTCTTGTTTACGCTGCAGTTAGCCCCATTCTCCTTCCTTTCATCCTCGTCTTCTTCGGCTTAGCTTATGTTGTTTACCGTCATCAGGTCAGTTCCAAATTCAAAAATAGTTGCTCTCTCATTCTACTTCAAGCTCGTTCTCTCATCTTCTTCGTTGCTAGCAGATTATAAATGTGTATAACCAAGAGTACGAGAGTGCTGGAGCGTTTTGGCCTGATGTACATAGACGTGTAGTTATTGCTTTGATCGTATCACAGCTTCTATTGATGGGATTACTTAGCACGAAACGAGCTTCTCGTTCAACTCCTTTGCTTTTTATACTTCCTGTGTTAACCATTGGTTTCCACTTATTCTGCAAAGGACGTTACGAACCAGTCTTTGTCAGATACCCTTTACAAGTTAGTGTCTCTGCTCTATAAGCGACATGAGTCTTCTTTCTTTGTGGTTTTGGTCTTTAATGATGTCATTTTTGTTTCAGGATGCAATGGTTAAAGACACGTTGGAACGCACTAAAGAACCGAATTTAAACTTGAAAACGTTTCTTCAAAATGCGTATGCACATCCAGTGTTCAAGGCGGCTGATAATCTATGGAATGAGACTGTTGTGGAGGAGCCGGCACCTGATCGGACGCCGGATTTAGTGGCCACTAAACGCAGCTCAAGGAGACATACTAGTAGTGGCTCTCTTGAAACCTTTACTTAGTGAAAAGATTCTTATGAGATTTTTTATGTTTTTTTTTCACTAATGATCTTTTATAGGTTTATTATAGAAATTTTTTTCCAAATTTATTGTGGTTTTGATCATATCAATCTCTTTAGTACTGAACTCAGGTGAACTATGTACATATGTGAAGAACTGATTTGGTCAAAAAGCAAAATGCTTACGGTAAATATTTTCGGAAATAAATAAAGTTCAAAATAATCTACTCTTTAGCTTCATTTAGTAACCATATTTCAACAAATAATTAAAAAAAAATTATTATTCCTCAAAATTTATATCAATCAAAAAGAAAGTTTAACCAGTTTTATAAACTATAAGTCCTTCACCATTTTTTTTATTATTAATGAATAAATATTTTATTTCTCAAAATTTGATGAAAAACAAAAATTCCTATTTTTCTCTTTTTTCAATTTTTCAAATGAAATTTTGTTCAATTTTTTTTTTCATTTTTTTCATTCCTAGTTAAGTTACCAATTGAAATCTTACATATTTTTAAAGTTTACAAATTTTTTTATTTAAAAGATAAGAGTTTTAAAATTATCTAATTGAAATGAAATACAATAATAAAAAAATTAAAGTCAAATTTATTTTAACTTTCACAATAAATTGTTTGTTCCTTAAAAATTACGGAATAACAGAAAAGACGAAAGCTTTACCAATCGTGTGTGCATATCTCTCAGCTTTCTCATCGAAGTTTTCGTATTGATCGAAAGCAGAGAGATC
>KE154753.1:11421-36354 GCA_000411075.1 Sisymbrium irio | reverse complement strand
TGAGAGAGAGAGAGAGAGAGAGAGAGATAAACGCCTAATGGACGAGGTGATGACAGTGGCTGACGCCGGCGGAAACAGGGCGTTGTACGGATCTCCTCCGTCTCAGAACCCGTTTCCTCACAACCTTCCGATCTTCTCCGCTTTCCTCGCCTTCGCTCTTGCTCAGTTCCTCAAAGTCTTCACCAATTGGTCCGTTCATTATCTTTACCCTCCTCCTCGTTTCGTTTGTCAGATTGGTTGGTTCGATTTGCTGAAGATCTGTTGGAAAGAGTGACTCTTTTTCTTCCAAAGTTGACAACTTTCTTACTGTTATGGTCTTGTTCTCGATTGGAATGTTTGAAATTTCACAGCTTTTTGCTTACCCTCTTTGTAATTTTTGTTTCAGTAGTTGAAAGTTGGCTTCTTTTCTTGCAGCTATGTTAAGATACTTTAGGTCTTGTTCCTCTTTATATAGCTAATGGAGATAGGGGATTTGAGAGGTGTGGTTTTTCAGAAATAAAATGCTCAGTTGTTTCGTGATGTTATGTTAGATGTTCAGGTACAAAGAAAAGAGATGGGACTCTAAACGGATGATTAGTTCTGGTGGGATGCCTTCTTCTCACTCTGCTACTGTCACTGCCTTAGCTGTTGCTATAGGGTTAGAAGAAGGTGCAGGAGCACCTGCTTTTGCTATCGCTGTTGTCTTGGCTTGCGTTGTGAGTTTTTGTTTTATCATACGTTTTGGTTACTCAATCATTACTTCTTTTTCTTGCGAACAGCCTCGTTGGTTCTCTATCATGCATTTTGATTGCTAAATCTTTCCTCTATCTTTGTAGGTAATGTATGATGCATCTGGGGTCAGGCTTCATGCTGGTCGTCAAGCTGAGGTAAAGCCATGGAAAACTTATTAGTCCCTTTCTCTCTGTTTTTGTTGCCTTTCCCTGTAAGTTCTCTATTAGGATTGTTCCATGCTTTCTATAACTAAAAGCTTTTGCATATGAATGTAAATTTCAGCTCCTGAATCAAATTGTTTGTGAGTTTCCTCCGGAGCATCCGTTATCCACAGTTAGACCCTTGCGTGAGCTACTCGGCCACACTCCTATCCAGGTTTGCTTAACTCATTAGTAATTTTGTTTTACCCTTTCAATCATTAAACATTGTCAAGTCCATGACTACCAAAGGTTCTGATATTTCGTGCCTTCTAGACGTCTGTTATGTTCTTCTAAACAAATCTATCGGTATTGGTAGAAGATGTCAAGCTATAGTGACTGTATCATAGAAAATTTTAGTCAGATTTTCCCATATGCCTCATGTATTAACCAGTGGTATGTTGTTAAATATCATAGAGCTAAGTTATGAGAATGAATTTACAGGTTGCAGCAGGTGGTGTTTTAGGATGCGTGGTAGCGTATTTGATGAGGAGCACAAGCTAGCTAGTCTCTACGCAACAAACGAATGCAAAATTCTTTTGAAATCATAGACCCTTCAGAAACTATGTAGATTCATCAGCAATCAAGCTGAGGGTAGATTGATTATTGGAGTAAATGGAAATTGTTAAATCTGTGTAATATATAGATCATAGTTAGAGAATTGTCCTTTAAGTGAAGTGATCTTGACTTGTCGTCATTGTTTTAAGCTATTCCTTACTCTTATCTCATATTATATAATCTCGATTTTCTCTTCCTACTTATACTATTACCCTTGATGAATAAGCTGTTCGGCAACATTGTTCTCTGTTTGAAAATATCTTTACCATTATTGATAGAAAAATATAGAAGGGTATTGATCCTTGTGAGTCAGCCTAACAGTTCTTTAATTCACTGTGGCAGAGCAGTTAGGAATCAGATTCAAATTCTGTATTTCACGTTCTGCTTTTTCCCCTTTAGTGATTACTGGTTTAAACTCTCTTTTAAAATTTTTCAATAAAAATGCAAGTCTGTAAGGTATTCTCTTGGGTTGTTAGAAAAGTTAGACATGATGTCAATTTTTGGGATTCGGATAAACATTAATTACTTTTGGGATTTTATATGAAATCGGACAAAGTTGTCAATTTAGTAGAGTCGGCTTCTTGCTAACGGCCACGATGCTGAAGTTCACATTAGTCATCATTGTCCCATGTGTTCATATTTCGCATGTATCCAAAGTCTTTTACAGAATAACAACGAATCAAAATTCTGAACAAGGTCAAGACATTACAATAGCTTGAAACAACCAAAGCTATTGTCTAAATATATAGAGAGATAAGTCTAGATATCGACCTATCTTCTTCCGTTAAGCAGTTCCCACATAAGTTGCATAAAAATACACGTGTATGTGTATTTGTGTATACGTGGACACATATTTGTACGTGTAGATGTGTGTAACGTCGTAAAGTATTATTGTTCCCATATCCACCGAAAGTGATTAGGAAAACTGCGGAAGCAAGAATTTATTCGCTCGAAAGAAGATATGACTAAAGTTGCAAATATTCCAACAAAAGCCATAAACGAAATTAGTTTTTCTTTAATAATCTCATCCTCCGTTTCAAGATTACAAAACCTCTTAAGAGAGCGTCTTTGTCAAAACAAAATAGAAGAAAAGAAAGGCAAACAAGAAAATGGGATGTTTCGGACCATCAAAGTCTTCAAGAACAAGAAACCAAGAACGAGACACGACCCGACAAAACCCACCTCCTCAACCTCAACACCAAACCGTGAGAGCGGAAGAGGTTCTCTTACAGATTCTAAGATGTAGAGTCCATCTCATCGACGAGTCAGAGGCCGTGGAGCTCGCCTCCGGTGATTTCAAGCTCGTTAAAGTCTCAGACAAGGGCACGACTCTTGCAATGATCGTGAGAATTGGACATGACCTTCAGTGGCCGGTGATTAGAGATGAGCCAGTGGTGAAACTCGACGCACGTGACTACCTCTTCACTCTTCCGGTTAAAGACGGTGATCCACTTAGTTACGGGGTCACTTTCTCTGGCGACGACAGAGATGTAGCCCTCGTGAATAGCCTGAAGTTGCTTGACGAGTTCTTGAAGGAGAATTCTTGTTTCTCGTATTCGGCTTCGACTAAAGTTAACAATGGAATCGACTGGAAAGAGTTTGCGCCGAGGATTGAAGATTATAACAACGTTGTTGCTAAAGCTATTGCTGGAGGAACAGGACATATCATTAGAGGAATCTTCAGTTGCAGCAATGCTTACACCAACCAGGTTTTAATCACACTTATATATACTTTTTTGTGATATATATATGATTGATGTGGTAACGAGTTTCATGATTGAAAAGGTTCACAAGGGAGGTGAAGTAATGATTAAAAAGGCTGATCAGGAGAAGAGTGGTGCCTCTCAGAGAAATGGAGGTTATAACAGTGGGAGCTCCAGTAGTACTGAGAACAAAAATGGAATCAACACAAAACTTCAACGGTATTTTTCACTCCTTGTTTAATTATTCTCTTATTTCTAAGTTTAACCTGGTTTAAATCTTGATTGTTTTCAAATTCAGTTTCATCGTTTGCGTTTTTATTTACATGAGGGGGTGAAAAAACCATATTCTTGAAATATAAAACATCTTTTTCTATATATGTTTTGCAACTTTCGCTTTATATTTGGCGTTTACACTTTTATAACACAAAATGTTTTTAAGGTTATGTGGATTCATCTTGGAAAAAAATACACAATAAATTAAATATAAATGTAAACGCAATGGGAGATCAAAACAAATAATAGAGACATAATTTTTTCGATATCTTGGCTGCTTTGTTGAATCGATGACATTTAGAGTAAGAAAGCTTTCAAAGGCGACTGAGCAGCTGAGCAAGACTATGTTGAATGGTGCTGGAGTTGTGAGCGGCTCTGTGATGGTTCCTGTGATGAAGTCGAAACCAGGGATGGCCTTCTTCTCCATGGTTCCAGGGGAGGTCCTCTTGGCTTCACTTGATGCCCTTAGTAAGTTACAGAGAGATGAGAATAACTATAAATATAATGAAGATGAAATGTTTTCTCTCTTGGTCAAAACGCAAACAAATAAAAGTTATAAGGTGAAAAAGCTTAATCAGATGTAAATTATGTTTGTGATCCAATAGATAAAATACTAGATGCAACTGAAGCCGCAGAGAGACAAGCTCTGTCTGCTACTTCTAGGGCTGCTACCAGAATGGTCAGCGAGAGGTAACAATTTGACCTTAATTATAATCCTCAAATTTGACATACATTCATGACTAACATGTGTTCATGCATGATATGTCACTAGTGATCATAAGATTTTAAAGTTAATAATAGACTGATGATGACGTTTGCCAAAGCAGGTTTGGAGAGAACGCAGGGGAGGCGACGGAAGACGTATTAGCAACTGCAGGCCACGCGGCTGGAACAGCATGGAATGTTCTCAAGATCCGGAAGACTTTCTATCCTTCATCTTCTCTCAAATCCGGGATCGTAAGGAATGCTCCAAGAAAGTGATCACAATGGCTTTTCAGTTACTTTTATCAGCTTATGGTCGATGCAAAACCTAAACCAAGCTCTCGGTTTCTTATTTAGATTGTCTACGTAGCACGATGAGGAATCATCAGCTATACTTTAATGTGTATTATATTGCCAACATCAATGGTTACTTGACAAACACGTTATTAGGCCTAAGTCTTACTAAACCTGAACATTCTACGTACCAAAGGACCAGCGGTTTAGTCATGTAAAGTTCTCTGATTTCCTCGCTTATACTTTCAAGCCGGTGACTCAAGTGCTCGTCCCCGGAACTATCCTCTGTTTGCGAACAGATCCCATCAACGAGTTTGACTCGTTGGAAGACGTTTTCACCTTTATAACGTAGGGTAGTAATTAGATTTAGAAGTAACAGCTGCATCATCATATCATAACTGTTATTGGGTTTGTTTTTTTCGTGGCATATAAAAAGGCTTTGGAACAGAACAAGCTATACATATTGGATCACCATGACGCATTGATTGATGCCAGACTTTAAGACGGATAAACTCAAAAATAAATAAAACCTATGCGACCCACGAACGCTTATTTTCAAGAAAACAGAACATTGAAGTGTCTCTGAGACCTTGATACTGTGACACTAACACTGTGACACTGAAATAGTGAAAGATCTTAGTTAGTATTTACAGAAGAAAAAATTACAATTATTCAATCAAAATTTTGAATATTAGCCATATTGACAAAAGCAATGTACTATAATTTGTTACTAATTGAGATCATATAACCTATACTCTATTCCAAACGCAAGGACGGGTAGTAGAGTTTAAAATTTATGCTTCACCACCTTCTCACAGAAAAACCTCTTATAAAAGTCTGTTTTCCTCTTTTCCCCTCTTGTATCCACAAAAATCCTCCACATTCTTTTTCTTTCTTTCTGTGGATTCTGAAAATTTTGGAGACCGTTCCTCAACATTACGAGGTGAACCTAGCAGAATCTTTATTTGGTTGCGAGATTTAGGGATTTGTTGTTTAGGTTTGCTATTGGCCTCAAAATTAGTGGAATCTTTGCATTTTGGTTGCGAATTTTAGGTATTTATTGTTTAGAGTTGTTGTTTAGATTTGTTATTATCCCCAAATTTAGTCGAATCTTTCAAATATTGATGAAATTTTGTTTGTCATAATTAGGGTTTTATTGTTTAGGTTTACTATTAGGCCTCTTGATGAATTTTTGATTGTGATATTTAAAGATTTGTTATTTAGATAATTAGGATTTGTTATTGTAGGTTTATTGTCCAATAATTAGGATTTCGTCGATTTTGTAGAGAGCCGCCCATAGTTTATTTGTAATTCGGGCAAACCGAGTCTTTACCGGTTTAAGGACCTGTCATCTTGCTTGCTGATTGGATGCCAATCGTGCCATGGAACGATTTTAATTTCTGCTGCCTAGGTCATCGGAGCTTAGCAGTGGAATTCGCCCAAAGTAAGAGTTCCTTTCACACATACGATGGTTTCAGCGACGGGACCAGAGAGAGTCTCTAGTAGCTAGGTGTCTGGCTCTCAAATTCCAAGCAGTCGAATCTGGAGTGCCACATCTGAAAGTCGATTCCATCTTCTAAATAGTCTCTTGGGCTCAACCAGATGTCTTTTAAATTGAAGATCTAAAAGATAAGCGTGATTTTCTGTTTTACCATGCTCCACCAAAAACTTACAAGGCCATGAAAGACACAGAACTAAAGATGGGGTGAAAAGCAAACTAGAGAAGGAAATTCTTGTTGATGGACAAGAGATGATTAGTGTTACAATCAGCCTTAGAAACCATGGAAAAAAGGAGAAAATCAGAAACGATGTCAGAAAATGAGGAAATGAAAAACTAGGAATTGGGTACTTAATATTTTTGATTATAGAGGCAACAGTCTCTACTGTCTGTCTACATATATTGTGAACGTCAATGAGGACCTTGTTCCAAAGCTGAAGTGTAAGACCATCATCAATGGGATCTTTTAACACTATCTCTTAACATTATCTCTAATTAAAATAAATAAAAATTAAGTAATTAAATAAGATACGTCGCCTATTCAGGAGAAATTAGAAACGTGTCTTCTGGACCATGTGTCAGTTTATTAATTAAAAATGAATTAAAAATCATGTTATCGTATTTGCCATTGAGGATGCTCTAAAAGCATCATTATTGGTTCATACCCATATAAATCTCTTACCAAATATTATATAAATTGATTGAAATTTAGAGACTTAGATGAAAATTCTTTCTTTTTTATCTTTTATTAGTGCATACTCATGTGTGTCTCTTAACCATTTGTTTTTTTATTGTAAATAGAATTTTTTAATAACATACTTAAAATTAGTATATTTTTAATTAAACATACTTAAGATTAATACATTTAAAACATAAAATACATTCTAATAAAACATAAACATAGATTAATACATTTTTAATTAAACATATTAGTACATTTTTAATTAAACATACTTAAGATTGATACATTTAAAACATAAAATAAATTATAATTAAACATAAACATAGATTAATACATTTTTAATTAAACATACTTAATATTAATACATTTTTAACATAATTAAGATTAATACATTTTTAATTAAACATATTTAATACATTTTAAAGATAAAAACATTTTAAACATTAGAACATAAATATTTTAAGCCAAAAAGAACAAAGAAATCTGAAAATACTAATGAAAACCGAACCACAATTCTTTCTCTTGCGAATCCAAAAACCCCTCTTTCTGCAACTTCTGCAACATTAAGCAAAGACATTAGAAAAAAGGAAGAAAACATTAAAGCTTTACCGAAACATTCACTGCATTAAAGATGTGAAGAGAGCAGAGATAACAAAGGCACCCACCAGTAACCAAAAGCAAACCAGAAGCAATTTGCTTGAGGAAGACAACTCTCTTGCCCTTGAATCTACCAGCAAGGATGATCAACACAGTTCCTAGGGCTCGATCTGCAACACATACATACATTCATATAAGAACACACACACACACACTCATTAGAGTCACAACATATACGTCCATTAAATTGACAAAACATAACCCAAAACACAAAATGTGGTTTAGTTGATCCAATCTATAAAATAATAAAGAACAACACAAAACACAAAATGAAACAACAACTTTAACCACTTTATGACAGCAACAAACTCAATATATTAAAATTCAAACACGAAACAACAACACAAATCCACAGATTGAAAAAGAGCATAAAACCCAAAATCCAAAGCTTACATTGATCCAAAGCTCCTCTCTGCATTCTTCCCACATTTCTTTCTCTCTCTCTCTCTCCCTCCCTTCCTCTATCTCTCTCTATTTCTCCAACAAAATTTGATTTTAGATCAGATCAGTCTCTAAGGACCCGAGCTTGACTTTCAGAAGATATTTTCTCCTCCCATTCCAAACGCACCCAGTCCGTCACCAACGAAGAAGAGGCCTTTAAATGGGCTGCCATCGAGAAACTCCCCACCTACAGTTGCCTCCGCATCACTCTCCGTCGTCAAAGACGACTTCTACGACAATCAGCTTCTCAGCAAGGAGGCTGATGTCACCAAGATCGACGGATCCTCAGTTCGACAGAGAGGATCGCCAGAAGTTTATCCACATGGTCTTCAAGATTCACAGAAACAAAATTCACCGAATTCTCCGAAAGAGAAAATTTCAAACAAAAAGACGACGAAACATAAAATTTTAAGTCAAAAAATGATTAAATAAAATAAAATATGAGAACGGAAATTTTGCAAAATATTTCTGTAAAAAAATGAGTTATTTAACGGAAAAATGGCGATTGCAAGTGCGATAGTCGAAAACGGTTATTTTTACTTCGAACCTCCATGTCCGGCCACGATCTCTCCGTTTATGGAAACTCTGTGTGTCGGTTGTCTTCCGCCCTACACGTTCAGTGGCGGTTATCTCCATGGTTCCACCATGATCAGCGGTTTCCACCCCCACTTTGTTCACTTCTCCATATCCAAACCACCATGGCACATTATAAATTCCTCAGATCTTCTTCGTAGATGTTGCAACACCTTTAGTTTCATTACACAAATGGGTTCTGGTATCAGACAAAAAATGCAGAATATCTCACTTGGTCTTGAAGATGCTCCGGTCACTCTTCCCTCGGTTGTGGTCACTCACGCAGCAGTCTCTAACCGGTTCTCCTTGTTGGTGACCCGTCTGAACAAAGACAAACAAAACTTGAGAGCAATGATTGCTCAACTTCTGCGTGCTTGGGGTATGGAATCAGCAACAACTGGTCGGATTATCGGTCCAGATAAGGTGCAATTTATCTTTCATTCCGAGGAAGCCATGAACATGGTGCTGCGCCGATCTCCTTGGTCTTTCGCTGAATGGATGGTGACTGTTGCTCGATGGTTTCCCAATCTTTCCGTGGAGGCAACAAAGATCATTCCCTTTTGGGTGCAAATCCAGGGTATTCCCCTGCAGTTTCTTTCTCGGGACAACTAGCACCTGTTTACGATCTAGACTTTGATGAAAATTCAACCCGTGTTGATTTTGTTCGGGCTCAGATCCTTTGGAATGTGGATAATCCATTACGTTTCCAGAGGAATTTTCATTTCGTCGTGGGAGAGAATACGATCATCACTTTCAAATACAAACATCTTCGTTTGTTCTGTCAACGATGCGGTCATTTAACTCATGACAAGAAAGATTGTCCTCTTCGTTTTGAGGATGATGATGACGGCTATGATGATGGTCATAATGATCCAAATCATGACCAGTCAGAAGTTCCTTCTTCTTCGCCTTCTCGTGGCACTGACTTTCAATCCCCTGCATCGAATGTTGGTGAGGAGATTAATCCAGGGAATGTTGCTAGTTCGTCCATTCCCCTGACGGAGGCAGAGAGGCGTAAGATTAAAGGGAAAGACATACAGATGGAGGATGGTTTTCTCAAAAGAAAGAGAGACTCAGGGGCGCTTAAGATCCACACGCCACCTGCTGATGATGTTGATAGGGCAGTCCTGAGCCCTGTCAAGAAACGTGAACGTTCTGTGGAATCACAGAACTCTTCCTCGATGGATCATTTAATAAACAGAGGCGGGGGGCCGGTACCCACATTGGTTCCCCCATGAAGATCCTCTCATGGAACTGTCAAGGCTTAGGAGGGCCTGCAACAACTCCACGTTTGAAGGAAATAATCCGGAAATCTTCACCTGAATTTGTCTTTCTCATTGAAACTTTGCATTCTTCCAGTCGTGTTTCTAGTCTAGCTCTCTCTTTAGGATATGTACATTATTTATGTGTTCCTCCAGTTGGTAGAAGTGGAGGTTTAGTACTTATGTGGAAGCGGTCAGTGTCTGTTGTTTCTTTGTCTGCGGATGTTCGTATGATTGATGTATCAGTTCAGTGTAATGGAATGGATTTATACTTGTCTTGTGTTTACGGTCATCCTATTCGACATTTGCGACATGGTCTTTGGAATCGTTTGGTCCAGATTGGCTCTTCACGTATTGGTCCATGGGCTATTATTGGGGATTTCAATGATATACTCTCCAATGCAGAGAAGAGGGGTGGTGCAATAAGAGATGCTTGGACCTTTCAGAGACTTCGTCATGTCTATGATTCTTGTGATCTAGTGGATTTAAGATCCTGTGGAAACAGATTATCTTGGGTGGGGGAACGTCATAATCACACGGTTGAAGAGTGTTTGGATCGTGTAGCAGTGAATTCTGAATTTTTGGCTAATTTTCTGGCTTCAGAGGCAGCGTTCTTATCTTTTGCTGGATCTGATCATCACCCGGTCTTACTTCATATTGCTTATATGGCTTCTTCCGGGAGAAAACAATTCCGATTTGATAAAAGACTTCTTCAACAGCCTGGTTTTATGGATCAAGTTCAACGAGGATGGGATTTAGTCACTGATAATCAATCATCAATCACAGAGAGAATTCAAAACTGTCGGAGTACTATCTCTCGTGCTCGGAGAAACTATAACCTGAACTCAGCTCGCAAGATCCATGACCTACAACAAGAATTGGATACTGCAATGACTACTTCCAGACTACGGCATCACATTCCTTTTCTCAGACAACAACTTGCTACGGCGTATAGGGAAGAGGAAGATTATTGGTTCCAAAAGAGTATAAATACTTGGATGCTTCAAGGAGACCGTAATACTAAATTCTACCATGCATGTGCTAAAGAACGTTTTGCTAGGAATGTGATTCTTTCTATTCAAGACTCAGAGGGCTGCAGCTTACGTGGGGACGACGTTATTGGCATTCATGCTCAGGAATTCTTCACAACTATTTATTCGAGTTCTTCTGCACAAAGTTCATCCATGATTTTTGAGGAGTTTCTGCCAACTGTCTCTCCTGAAATAAATGCTTCTCTGACTCGACCTTTCTCTGATATGGAAATCCATACTGCTGTGTGTGCAATTGGAGCTGATAAGTGTCCAGGTCCAGATGGACAAATGGCTTCAGGTGTTAATCACACTAACATATACATATATATGATCCCAAAGATCACGCATCCGATCACGCTCTCGGATTACAGACCCATTGGTCTTTGCAATGTTCTGTATAAGATAATTTTTAAATTGGTGGTGGCTAGACTAAAAGGTTTCCTTAACGATATGATTTCTGAAGAACAATCGGCTTTTATCCCTGGTAGGATGGCTTCTGATAATGTTCTGGTTGCAAATGAACTCATGCATTCTCTACAGTCTCGTAAAAGAGTGTCACAGACCTATATGACGGTGAAGACTGATATTAGTAAAGCTTATGACCGGGTTGAGTGGGATTTCTTGGAAAACACTATGCGTGCTTTTGGTTTCTCTAAGCAATGGATTGTTTGGATCATGGGAACTGTGCGTTCAGTTACATACTCTGTCTTGATAAATGGGTCTCTGAAGGGATACATCACTCCTGCACGTGGTCTCCGCCAAGGAGATCCACTTTCACCATATCTTTTCATTCTTTGTGCTGATGTGCTCAGTCATCTGTTGCGAAGATCGGCTCAAAGAGGTTCTCTGCGTGGTATTAAAATTGGCAATGGAGTTCCGACACTAACTCATCTTCTTTTTGCTGATGATTCCTTGTTCTTCATTCAAGCAAATAACCAAAATTGCCGAGCTTTAAAAGACATCTTTGATCTGTATGAAAGATGTTCTGGTCAGATGATTAACACTGACAAATCTATGATAACCTTTAGCTCACGTATACCGGGAGACCTGCAATGTAGATTTAAGAGTATTCTAGGGATCTCTAATCAGGGAGGAGGGGGAAAATATCTTGGTCCGCCAGAGCAATTTGGAAGAAAAAAATCGGATATGTTTCATGCTATCACTGATAAGGTCAAACGAGTTACATCATCCTGGAAATCTCGATATCTAACTCCTGCTGGGAAAGAAGTTTTGCTCAAATCTGTGGCTCTTTCTATGCCGGTGTATTCAATGTCATGCTTCAAACTTCCGGCTTTGGTAGTTGATGACATTACTAGTTTAATACGACAATGTTGGTGGGAAAAAAATGATCACTCTAAATGTATCTCGTGGGTGGCATGGTCGAAATTGCAGCTTCCTAAGAAGGAAGGTGGTTTAGGCTTCAAGGATTTAGAAAAATTCAATGACGCACTTTTAGCTAAACAGGCTTGGCGACTGATCCAATATCCAAACTCATTGTTGGCGCGTTTGTTTAAAGCAAGATATTATCCTAATGATTCTGTTCTTCATGCCATATCACAGAGGCTACAGTCGTGTGGTTGGTCCTCCATTCTTACAGGACTTGATCTTCTGAAAACTGGTACTTGCTTTAATATTGGTTCGGGTGAGGATATTCGTGTGTATCAAGACAACTGGTTACCTTTATCAGTCCCTAGGCCAGCTATTGGAGATCCTTCTAATTCGGAGTTAAAGGTTTCAGACCTTATACTCTCTTCTGGGAGATCCAGACGATGGAATGAAGCTGCCCTTCAAGAGCATCTTTGTTTGGAGGATGCTTCTCTAGCACGACAAATTTACTTATCTCAGGTTAGGGAGGCTGATACAGTTTTCTGGGCACATACAAACTCTGGAGAATATTCTGTTAAATCAGGTTATCAATTGTCTCGTCTTTTGGATCCGATTGTTGCACACACAGCCCCGCCTCATGGTGATCCTTTGCTTAAAACACGTATATGGAAGCTACTAATCTTGCCCAAGCTTAAGCACTTCCTTTGGCGAATGATATCTTTGTCGCTTCCTACTAAAACAAGGTTAAGTACACGTGCAGTTCATATTGGTTTAACTTGTTGTCTTGTGGTCTGGAGAACGAAACACTTACACATTTGTTCTTCCGTTGTCCTGCTTCTTATGATACTTGGGTGGCTGCTCAACTCCATTCACCTTTGTTGGATAGTCTCAACACTACTTGGGATGAATTCATCAATTGGATTTTTTTGACTTATTTCACGATGATTTGAGATCGGTGGAACAACAACTTATTCATGTCTGGTTACTGTGGTATATATGGAAGTCTCGGAATAATTGCACATTCAATAACAAGGTTCCAACTCCTGCTTTAGATTTTGTCTATGCACTTGCTGAGGTTCGAGATTGGTTACTAGTCTCTGTTTCTGCAACATCAGATTCGACAATCTCTCCGGTGGGGATATGGGAGTGTCCTCCATCTGATACAATTAAATGCAATTTCGATGCGGCCTTTGACTTATCTACTAGACGAGTTACTGCAGGAATACTGTTCAGAGATCATTCAGGTTCTTGCATCCATTGGCTCTCAGCTCAGTTGGGTTATGCTTCATCACCTTTAGAAGCTGAAGCAAAGGTTTTTCTTTTTGCGAGTCAAACAGCATGCTTCAGAGGTTACCAAAGAGTTATTTTTGAAGGGGATTGTGAAGTTTTAATTCAGTGCTTGCAACAAAAGTTAACGGTCTGGAGGCTGCATAACATCATCCAAGAAGCTCAATCATGGTTTCGGAAGTTGGCTTTTTATGAGTTCCATTTTGTGAAACGTCATTTGAATGCCCCTGCTCATGCTTTAGCTCATGCTCCCTTTGATAGTTTATTTACTTCTAGCTCTACGGAGATCCCAAACTGGCTATGGTTACATTTGTATTCAGATGGTTTTCTTCATTAATTAAAGTATTTAAGTTTGCTGGAAAAAAATAAAATATGAGAACCAACAATATTGTTACACGTGTCACTAACAAACGGTCTCTTGTTGTCTCTGTTTAGGAGACGTGCCTTCATTCTTTTCGTGTTTCTGATTTATTTTGATTTATTTTTATTTTGTTTTGGGCTTTAGAGATCCACTAAGATACACCTATAATCATGCTCTAACAAGAGAAATAATAGTCAAAACCCTAATCCAAATCTATATAAAGAAGACTAAGATAAAAAAAAGAATTTTGCAGAATAAGAAACTTTTAGCTGTTAAGAACCAGTTGAGTGGTTGTGTTAAGAGTTTATTTCCCTTTGACCTAACAAAGTATATCCCATATCTTTTTTATTTACATTTTGTTTCACATGAAATAGTGCTGTGAATTAAATTTTGATGATAAAAAAAAAAAAATCATTTCTCGTTGCACAAATTATATTGCCATTGGTGACATACGTATATACAAATCACTTAAATTTATTGGTTTGTGCGATTGTTGGTCAGTTAATTTAACTAATTGATTTAAAATATTAAGAAACACAAATTCAAATGGCTCATATTTATTGAAATTTATAATTTTAAGCATATATAGATTTCAAATAGATAAAAATATAATGTACAAATATGAATGTTTATTTAAATCAAAGTACCAAATTACATAACTATAAAAACGAAACAAAAAAAATAATTATTTTGTGATTTTAGTTTTAATTTATCGTGTTTATTTTATCCTCAACTTAATTTAGATATTGAGTTTGGATTTAAAATAAGGTTTATTGTAACAAATGAGATGGTATTTTTAAGTATCTGTGTGATTTTTCTTTTTGAAATTCAATGAAAAAATTGCCCATAGAAAAAAACATTGCCACACAAGTTGTAGACAAATTCTCAAGATATATGTTTATACGAAAGACTCCTCATGAATCACTTAAATTCATGGGTTTGTACGATTGTTATTTGGTTATTTGAGCTAATCGATTTTAAAATATTTCGAACAAAATAAATTCAAATAACTAAGATTTATTAAAATTTATAATTTAAAACATATATAGATTTCAAATAGATAAAAATATAATATAAAAAAATGAATGTTTATCAAATCAACGTACCAAATTACATAGCTGTAAAACCAAACCAATAAATTACAAAGAACTATTTTTATGGTTTTAGTTTTTATCATTAGATAAAATTATCATAATTTTTTCTGCGTGGTGAGAAAACCACCTAATATATATGTATATGCACGCTATTTTCAATTATATGCATTTGCTTCCTTATGTTTGGTTTTTGAACCAATTAATATGTGAGTTGTGCATATGAGGATCATGAATTATAATGCCTTCACCTTGGTGTAAAAGAAGTAAATAACCATATATGGGAATATTTTACGAGTTTGTTTAATACCCATGAATGTGAATCATTTTACTAGTTCAGTTTTAAATAGTTAAAAATTTCTTAGCTTTTATAGATATATGAATCCAATTCGTGTCATTTTCTGTATTTTTTTGTTTCACTTTTCTAGAATACATTTTACACATTGGAATGCATTTTACACATTGGAATGCATTTTACACTTTGCCAGGAAACTATTAGTCTGCATTTTATTTACTAGTTATGTAATTTGTAAAAAAAAAATAGAGGAAAAACAAAAGTGTTAACACATACAAGAACACATATCACATATGCAAGTTTATGATTAGCAAACAGAGGAAAAACAAAGTTGCATTTCATTATTTAGAAATTTTCCAATAACAGTGGATTTTAAAGTGGGTTTAAAAATCACATATTCAAAAACACTGGATTTTAACACATATTTTAAAATTCATGTTTTAATAACACTGAGTTTGATATTTTTAATATAAATCACATAAAATATAATTTAATACACCTCCATTAAAATAATGGATCCCATTTCTTTAACTAATTAAAAACGAAAAGAAAAAAATATATAGTTGATATTAAATCAAATTATAAATATAATTAAATAAAATAATAAATAAATTCTCTTATAAACTATAAAATCAAATTTTATTAAATAAACACATAAAGAGCATAAAATATATATTTGGTAAATATATACGATAACATAAAAATAGATTCTTTTATTTTAATTTGATATATATATATATTATTTACATAATGAGACATGTTAATATTTTTATAATTATGGATTATAGATTATTTTATTTAAATTATATTTATAAAATCACAATTTGTAAACATAACTATAGTATATTATTCTTAATTTAAATATATAATACCACATTCAAACGATTCATTTTAAAAATATTTCATTCAATTTTACTATTTTTGGTGAAAATAAAATTAAAAAAAAAAAAAAATTGGTCCAGCTTTACTATTTCTTCATATCCTTATTTTATTTATTTTTAAAAAAATAGAATATCTGTCTTTATAAAATTATATTTAAAAATCAAAATAGAAAAATTGGGTTTACTTATAAATCAGAGCCTATTTATTAATTAACAACACAATTTCTCTATTGGACATAACACACAAATCTCAATTTAATTATGCTTTCAGCTTACATAATAGAGCATCAAATCGTTCAAAAAAATTCATGAAATTATAGTTCCATATCATAGACTAACACGAAGTTGAGTTGTTTAAGATGGGGCAATGTGTATTGTTTGGTGGATGTCTTCGTGGAAGTTTGCCCATGACTTTGGGGTTCTAGTACTAGTGTTTGGTTATGACTTAAATCGGTTGTTTAAGAAGGAGGAAGACATAATTCTCAGGACATGAACTCACTCCTCATGAATCACTTAAACTCTACCATTCCCAAGCTCTCCCTCCCCGTCATCTCAATCCCCAAACATTCAATTCTCTGGCGGTGCTCTTCTGTAGACCGTAGGCTTCTCTGTCCGGTCCGAACTCACGGCTTGAAAAGGGTTATCCGGGTTAGAACCACAGTCGAGGGAGATGGAGGAAAAACCGGGAATTGGGTGAACCGGTTACCAATTCCAGGACTTGGAGCCGAAAATGTCTTCAGGTTAATCTCCAGCGCCACGGGAAGTCCCATCGGACAATTCATATCGTCCCCTGTCACTTTCCTTCATTCCGTCGATCCAAGAATCAAATTGGTAACTCAAAGTCTTGCCCTTTTTACCGAATCACAAAGTTGCAATCTTTGACACATTTCCTCAGTCATAGTTTGTGTTGTAAAGTTGTTTGCTTTGGTCTTTGCAAAATTGTCCAGGTGTGGCTATTAACTCTGGTGGTTCTTCCTGCAAGAGCTAATATAGTTGTGCGTTTGGGACTTGTTGTCTGTACAGCTCTTTTGTCAATCTCTGTCCTCCCAAGACAAGTTTGGATGGTTAGTTCTTCATCTCTATCACAAAGCCTGTCGCTTTTGGCTTTTCATCACTCGAATGTTGCAATGAATCGATGTGATATTGTTCATATTTAATGCAGTTTTTGAGTTAGTGCCAACTTCTTGTAGTTACATGTTGCTGTGTTGTGAACTGTCTTCTCTGGCTGAGTTTCCTAACTTTGTTAATGTAAGGATCAATTGGCGAGAGTTTCACTCCTTTCGGGTATCCTCTTCATAACTTTGGGGTTAGGTTCAGATGGTGCACCTCCAATGCTTCAATCAAGAACCCCACCATCTGCAATCACAGGCTTGCCCAATCTTCCCATGTCTTTAAGCGGTTACTCGTACATGTTGCTGAAGCTCGGGCCTTTGCAGTTCACTAGGAAAGGTTTGTCTGTTGGAAGTACAGCTGCATGCTTAACCTTTATTGTAAGTCGCTTTTCTACTTCCTCGGTTTTTTTCTTTTCTTTTGTTGTAAGTTCGCCTAATGAGGAACAGTTGGTTGTTGTCACAGATCTTCCAAAGTGCTAGCATTTGCCTTGCTACCACAACACCAGAGCAGCTTTCCCTGGCTCTGCGCTGGTTCTTGTTCCCGTTGACATATATCGGTGTTCCAGTTGGTGAAATCATCCTCACACTCCTGCTTTCACTGAGATTCATTAATTTGGTTTTCGATGAGGTGCAGACTTTTCACTTTATTTTCTTTAATTTGGTTTATACATCTCCTGCCTTCGCATTCTCTTAACCACATAATGGTTTGTTATGCACATGTTACATTAAAGGTCCGAAGTGTTGCGCTTGGAATTGTATCCCGAAGAGTAGACTGGAAACAGCTTACTGTTCTGGAGACACTTGATAGTAAGAATCTAAGTTTGTTTTCTATTTATTTGAAGCTGAGACCAGAACTTCTCTTACAAGTGACTTCTTTTGTAGTTTTCGCTTCTTTCATACGACGGATCTTCAAGAATATATTCCGCCATGCCGAGCAAATATCGCAGGTGAGATATAGGTGTTTCGGTTACCTTTTCTCATTGATCATCTTTGTCCAAGTTTATTTTGATACCCAAATAGGAACTCTCAGTTTATAGGAACTGTGTAATTTCTGTTTATGTGCAGGCTATGATTGTTAGAGGCTTCAAAGGAGAGAGCAGTAGCCACAAGATCTACTTCTTCTCGGGCTCATCAAATAAATTCGCAGATTTTGCGTCAGTTTTTTGTTTAATCGGTGTAATCTCAACCGCACTCTTGTCCGAATACATCTTTGTCTAATATTATCACTGATTGTCTGAATTTAATTTAATATTTTTTAAAACATTAAACATCTATATAAAACGTTTTTTATATTATTTCTTGAGCTTAATCGACAACCGAGTTTCTTCCACCCCAAGTTATATCTCCTCCTTACAAATAGTACACGAGCACATCTCCTGGCTAAGTCTGGCTTCAGACCTTTAGGCTACAAGAGCTCTATGTCGATCGCCTCTTCCCTAGCCTTCACAGCTCTCTGCACCAACTCCGACGCAACTAGAGTCACACCAATCTCTGATCACAACGCCTCTTTGATGCTTTCCATCCATTTTGGCACTGACAGTAGATTCTCGTTTCTTTCTACCCGAGTGTTGATCAGTTCAGAGATCTTAAGACTGATCTTACTTGTAGAACCAATACAGCTTGCTACAAGGAATTTGATCAATAAACAATTTTAGTAACTTATAAAACCAGTTGTGTGCTACTTTAGAATTCATCTCTAAGTTTCTTGTAGTAAAACTGAGATTTGTTTTTCTAGGTTTCAAGCAAAAGAATGAGCCTTAGATGTTGAGTTTTTTTTGTTACTGCCTTCAAGAACACTAGTTTCACCCTATTTCCATTTCCTTCTTCTTTTTTTTTATTTAAACTTAGTTGGATTTAAAACGAATGTGAACTAAAGGTAGGAGGATGATGAGTGAAGTTCATATTCTCATAATGGCAATATAGAATTGTTGGTGTAAGGAAAAAAAAAATCATTTTTGAAAGAGAACAAATGAGTGATAGGAATAACCAATGGCAAGACTATAGCTAGCTGGAGTCTTAACTTTCAATCTTTCAATTAGATTCGAAAAAAAAAGATACTGAGAAAGTCACCTTTTAGAGTTCAAATGTTTTATTATAATTTATATGTAGAACTGGAACAAAAAATTTAAACCGAAAACCAAACCAAGCTAAAACCCCATTTTGTAAAACGAAAAACTGACAGACAAACAAACTAAATTTAAAATTAAAAAACAATAACAATAATAATTAGTAGAAGAAAAAAAAAGAAGTTGGAGGCTTCGAGGTTACGAGGAAAAGAAGGTCGAACAGAGAAGCCAAATATTTGTCTCCCTCTCTTCCCACCATTTTTATCAAATATTTTCTTCTTCTTCTATTTATTCCCTAATCTCTCATTTCAGACAAAAAAACCAATATAAACTCACCAATTATTCCCAACAACAAAAAAAAACCTGAGCAGGAACCGAAGAAAAGGACCATTTTACCCCTTTTCTTCTTCCTCTCATTCTTCTTCCTCCCCCGGGAAATAAAAACTTATTCAAGATTCTCCCCTTTTAGTCTTCTATCACGATGGGAACCGAACTCATCCGTCCACAGAACTGTCTGGTTGACCGGATGAGAGATTCTCCGGCGACGTTTTTTCATCATCCCCGGAGGAATCATTTTCACCGGAGACCTCCTCTCAGACCTGACCATAGGAGAAGATTCGGTTCCGACGAGTTCAGAACTACGGCAAAAGACGTCGTTAGGAGAAGAGGAGAGTCTTTCGACTCCATATCCAACATCAAGACTCGGAGACCTTCTGCTAAAACTCCACCACCGGACGATATGTACGCCGGCTCATCTATTTTCGTTGTTTCTCCGGCGCCTAGCTCGCTGCCTTTGCCTTCGTTCTCGAGGAGGAATGCGAAAAGCCAGGTGGTTGTTGTGGATGATTCGGCTTCTCAAGATCTCCGGCGACTTCTCCGGCTTGAGTTCTAAGATAAAGATGGGGAAACGTGGCGGGAACGTCAGCTACTCATTTATAACGGTTCATAAACTGTTTTTTTTTATATTAAATCTGTCCTTTCTTTTAATATGGGTGGGTCTGAATGATCGTATTAAAAAGTACGGGGTCAGATTTAGAAATAAATGTTAAATATTAGCTGACTTTTTCAGTGCTTCTGGAAATTTAAAAAAATGATATTTCTTCGGGGTTCAAATGTTAGTTAACTTTTAATATGGGTAATTCTCTGCAGTAGATTTTTATCGGCTGATTTTAAATAATTAGTTTAAGGTGTAGAGGAGAATGTTATGATTAGTTCTTGGCTAAATTTGGATAAGAAATCTATTGCAGAGAAAGCAGTTGGGATATTGTCTATTTCAATGTTGTATGGTTTCGACAACTTAGGAACTATACTGAAATTTCGAAGCAGCGACTATGAACATTATTCGGAGCTCTGTTTTTGACAGTCTTCAAACAAACTTCCTTTTTTTACCAAAAGAGAACTACGAAGCAATAAATGCCCAACATTCTGATATCCTAAATTTTCGATTTTTTTTTGTTTTTAAACATTCAAAATAAGAAATAAATTAATCAAAGAGGGAGCAATATATTTGTTTTTTAAATGCTTTAATTTACATCAACCGGAACGTTTGGATGTGGAGGAATATTTTTGCACTTTTAATTAATCTTCTTTAACTGAAAAATGTAATTGAAAATATCACAAAAGTACATATTACTTAGCATATTTCGTGGATTAAATTATTGAAACTTATTTTTACGACTACAACATAATTGTTTGTTAACTAGTAAAAGAGTGAAAAAAAAATTAAGTATTTCAAAATAAAAAATAGTAAAAAAAATGAAAACTCTTTTACAATTTTGTTGCGATCCAGTTTTGTAAAGTCAGTTCCATTGGTTAAAACATTAAAAGAATATCTGTCTAACTAAATATTATTAATTTTAATATAAATAAATTATTTACTTAAACAAAAAGAATTTAAACCAATTAGAAATGAACAGCTTGACAGAAGAGGTTCTGGAGGGAGTCTCCAACTCTCCATATACAGTATGTAATTTCTCTTTTATTTTTTTCATTTTTTAATAAATAGATAGTTTCCCTGATACTTTTAATGGAGATGATCTAAAAATCTTTCGAACTTGAGAACTTGGTATCGTATGGTTATAACTCGGTTGCGAGCTTGCCAATGAACCCAACAAATGAAGTGGGTGTGTTCGACTAGTATTGTGATGCCAACCATTTCTCTTTTGCCACAACTAATAGGATTTTGTTTAAAAGCTTAACTGCATTCAAGATGGAATCCAAACTTGTGTAGATATAGTTTGCGAGATGAGCATACGTATATGACTAGCAGGAGTAATATTCAAGTCGAAGAAAAAATATCACTGGTCTTATTTCTCATGCTGCCCACCAAATACACAGCTTTTCTTCACGCATTCAAACTCATGTGGATAGTTTATCTAGAATGACCAATCATATTATGAAAAACCCTAAGGGACCCCTTGTGCGAACCAAAAGAGTTTAGACAATGTAATTCGCCTGTTGGGCGTTCGTCAGTTTTTTTACCAAGTCTTGACAGATGAAAAAGAAGACTTATAGTCACAGTCTGCGTTTCCACACCATTAACAGTAATAATCCAGTAAAACGCAAAACCGGAGCAACACGAGAATTTTGTCAAGGAAATCATGGTAATTAATGCTGTTTCTAACGAGCTCGGATGGTCCAAAATGATCCACAGGCTGCTGATAAATTAATACTAAGCATTCAATGCGCAAGATTTTAGTGTTAAATAAATTCATTGGTGACATTAATTAGCGACCCCAATATAAAGCTAATCATCAAATAAAAAGTGGAAGATAAACAAAACTAGTTTCTTTTGTTATGAATGAAACATAGATTTCAGTCATGAAAATGTTATACTTACAAAAGATTTATATATCAAAATATCAAATATTCCAGCTAGTAATTTGTCATAGTAACTTTAAGAATCCAATAATATTTATAGTATTTTGGAATAAATGCACTTCATAAATAAAATTATTAAACATACATCTTCCAATAATACTCTGATTTTTTCAAACTATAAAGTCAGTGAAATCAAATTTTTTGAATAGCAATAAAATTGGAACAAAATTTAGAAATCATTAAATTCATAATAAAATCACCCAAAAAAATTGTCATGGCTCATAAATCAATAACAACATAACTAAGTGAACGTTATGAAAATCTTTAAAACTTCATCTTCCAATAATTGACGTGGTTGTTTGGTAGGAGGAGGGGTACATAATTTAAGAAATCGATTATGACGTAATGTGTCCCAACCTACCACATTGTTTCTGGCCACACATACTACTTACCACCAAGGATGTGTTACATAACTTACTATAAATAATGAAATCATTCAGTTGATTAAAAAAAAGTAATGAATCATTCTAGGACTATGAATGATAGAATGGGAAAAGTGTAGTTCATATATTTTCATTCATCATTTTTTCTTTTTTTTTATTCTACATTATAAGAAAACTGCATACAGTTTATTTTTTATTGTTTTTAAGAAAATAGTCTATATTTTTCAACCACTATATTTTTAAATCTGTTCACTCTCTTTTAGTTACTATTCACGAGTTTTAATTTTTTTAAAAATTGTATAACTTATTATTTAAATAATATACTTATAAATATTGTTAAAAATGTTTTTCAAGATCATTTAAAAAAAATTAATATACTTTTATTATTATAAAATAGACGTCCAATCAAATTGTTAATACAATAGTTATAATTTAATTTACATTGTAGAGACTCAACAATTATTTTTATAAATACAGTTATAGATAAATTTATATAGACTTCTTTTTCAAAATAGTTAAACCATTGTTTTGTTAAATTATTATTTAAAACTGTATAGTTTTCTTTTATAAATATGGACACCAATAATACTATAATTATTATTTAGTTTATATTATATATTTCTATATAGACAATAACTATTTTAATAAATGTATTTATAATTATACTCGTAGATATTTAAATTTTTAAAATAACATAAATTTTATTTTAAAAAATATTACTTACAAATTGATATGTCATTTTATTATAAATATCATTTCAAAATTTGATAATTTAGATTTTTGTTATTTTTTATTTGTTCAATATTTAATTTGCATTATTTGTTTTTTTATCAATTTGATCTATTTTTGTCTTATATGATCCATTTGATCTGAATTTGTTCCATTTGATCTTGATCTGTAGTCTGTACGATCTAAGCGATTTCACCGTTCGAGGCCTATAAATCGTCTATGAGGTAAGTTCCGCCTACCTACCACTTTATTTTGTGCCACACATCTTACTTACCACACCGTATCACCCTCTTCGATATCGTTCTCATTATGACTTCGATTTGAACCGTTTGATCTGCCAATAGAGATTAACAAATCACTTTGAGGCAATAATTCAATCTATCGAGACAGTACTAAATACACAACGACAGTAGCCAGAAGCCTAGAACCATATGGTTGGCTAACGAAGACACATTCCTTTGCGTTGTAGGGAACGAACGATGCAATGATTCAACTGTAATAGCATTAAATGTATCAGTCGGCCCCATGTCGATAGATAATGGGTCTTAATACCAATATATTAGAGTACCACATGAATTTTTCCAAAAAATAAAATATATTCTCTCCCTTTTTCAATATTTATTATTTTGAAAAATACATTTTGTTTCATATTTTTTAATATTTTGAGATTTTAAAGGTAATATTTATTAAAAAAATTGATTAAAAATCAAAAAAAAAATTATTCATTTTTTGCAATTCACTTTTAAGTGTTATTTAATAAAATAAATCTTAATATATATGTGTTTTAACCCAAAACAACAAATATTGAAAAATAGAGGAAGTATATAACTATTATTTTAGTTAAATAATTATGTTAATTTTTTTAAAAACAGTTGAAATTTGAATTGCTAAAATATATTTGAGAGTTGCTCAAACCAAAAAATTTCTCCTTTCTTTCTCTTCATTTTTTATTTTATTTTTAATCAGAATTCTCTATGATTCTATGAAATCATGTGGATCTAGGTGCTCCTTTAATACTCCTGCATTGATTGGTTACAAAATGCAGTGAATTGGTTAGTATACGACTAGACTTTGTAATTAAGAGTTGTCACTACTTCACAATGAAAGCTATGTAATTATACTCTCCAAATTTCCCTTTTTTGGGAACTTCCAGAAAGCGGTGTGCAGTACTTTATTAATGAGTTAGAGACCGACTACAGACTTAAATAATCGTTATTAGTGTTTGAAAGGAAAATGGTTATTTGGTTAGTTTAGCTTCATAATCTAATGATTATATAAATAAAACATTTAATTACACACGAGCTAAATGTTTTTTCAAAAGCTAACGTATGCAATAAGTATAAAGTATACTTTAACCCCATGCAGATACTACGCGACACGTGTTTCTGTCGGTCTGTGTCGTTAACGTCGAAAGATTCGAGACGATGAGGATACATACTGATGATCCTGGTTATCTGAGATTCTGAAGTTTTAAAGTTGTTTTTTTCTCTCTTTCTTTTTTGAACTTTGACATTTCAAAGTTGTGAATTGTGGAAGTAATTAATAGAAATATATAATAAGTAAAACCAGGATTAGATTGGAAAAAAAAAAAAGTTAAATCAGTATTTGTTTCTTTTCTCGCTTTATCAATGATTTGTAATTTGCAATATTTATGGCGGCGTCCAATCTGATTATTCATAAACAGGTGTAATGATTTAACCTTACAAATGCTCTCTCAAATTTTGATTTTGTTTACTAAATCATTTCTGTCGTGCAACGGCTGTTAATGCCAACAATTATTAAGTAGTGCCAAACTTTAGCTGTTATTTTCCAAACAAAAACAATACCTACTCTTCTTTTTAGTGTGCATGATACATATTACACCACGTCACATATAACCACAACACACACGAATAATTTTCCGAATTCAGAATCAAATATAATAACACGTTGTGATCTAA
>KE154751.1:1132730-1148151 GCA_000411075.1 Sisymbrium irio | reverse complement strand
TAAACCCTAAACCCTAAACCCTAAACCCTAAACCCTAAACTTTATATGTATCCCATACCTATAAACCTATATCCACAACTCTATATAACTCATTCCTTTCATTTTAAATCTTAAACTCTAATTTTTAAATCCCTAAATTGACATGTTCTTAAAACATTTTCATATAGTTTAACTATAAAAATGGTTTCAAAAAAAAAAAAAAGAACTTTCTAATTATCAAAAATCAATCCGTAGTCCTTTATCCCTCCTACTAAATTTTTTTAGTAAATATGCATTATGTGCAATGTGTTTAAGTGAACCTTAATTAAATTATTTCAAATTAGAAGTGGGTTTTTAATTAAATAAAAAAATGGTCCTTTAGTTAAAACATAACAAATTGATAATGGGCCTAATTAATTTGTAACAAGAGGCCTTAACTAAATCATAATAGATTTGTTTGAGCCATATTTAAATCATAACAAACTAAGTTTGGGCTTTTAGATTCTTTCTATGTTTCGAATAGCAGATACCAAAGCAGTATGGGCCGTCGAATATATGATTTACCAAAGTGTAGAGAAAATTACATCTTTTAGGCCAACCAGCCCAATGTTTTATGGGCTTGGGTTTCGGTTTATGAAGCTTTGTCCAAAAATTTTAATCTTTAAGCCCCATTGGGTGTTCTTACAAAGAAATATAAGCCTTGTGATCCACAAAAAGTAGCAACATGAGTAATTGATTAAATGATTATTGAAGTTGTCTAGAAAATAAAATGTTTAAGGCCCATCGACAGGCTTGTAAATCGAGGGCATTTAGGGTTGCTATATGTGTTTCCAATACACAGCATTGCTTTGTTTTTTGTTACTTTTGTTGCTGTTTCGACAATTTACATTTAATTAAGGCCTATAAAATTTATCTTCAAATCCAATGAGCCTAATGACAGACCACTACGCTACTATTTTTATTGATTTAATGCTTAGTAAGAAGTCTTGTAAATGTAGGTTAATTAAATTATAATAACAAATTACAAATGGGCTGTTAACTAATCATTATAAATTTCAAATGGGCTTGATTAAACCATAACAAATATCAAATGGGCCTCTTTACCCAAAAAATAAATTTTAAGTGGACCTTAATTAAATCATTTCCAATTGAAAGTGGGTTTTAATGTACTTGTCGAAAAAAAAAGTGGGTTTTTAATTAAATCATAAAAGTTTTAAAATGTCCTTTAATTAAAACATAACAAATTAATAATGGGCCTCTTTAATTTGTAACAGGGGGCCTTAACTAAATGTAACAGATTAGTATTATGCTTTTTTTAAATCATAACAAACTAAATTTGGGCATTTTAATTCTTTCTCTGTTGTTTCGAATAGCAGATATCAAAGCAGTATGGGCCGTGGAATATATGATTGACCAAGTTGTAGAGAAAATAAAATCTTTTAGGCCAACCAGCCCAATGTTATATGGGCTTTGTGAGGCGTTGAATAAATGATTTATGAAGCTTTTTGTACAAAAAAATAATCTCTAAAGCCCATCGGGTAAACCTATAACATTATTTAGGTCCATTTAAAAGAGTATTCGAGTGCTATGAATACTGAGACAAAAAGAGTATGCCCCAGCATGTAGGGTAACATGGTCTCCCCATTCTCCAACTCTGTCATTTATGCACCTTTGAATGTGAAACATTTCTAAATCAAACCAAGTATTAAAAATAAGAAAGGGCTCAATTTGAAATCAAGAAATCAAGAAATCGCGAAAATTGTAAAAATAAGAAAGGGCCCAATTTAAAAATAATAAGAATAGCCCAAACGTGTTTTAAACTGATGATTTAATATGTATTTAATTTTTTGTCTAAAGGCCCTAATTTTTTTTGGGGTTGCGGGAAGAAGGTTATGTTCATGAATGAGTACATCACAGTAGAAGAAAAATGGCCCAAACTTCTTGTTTTGAATAAAGACTTATTTATCATAAAGATATATGGCCCAAACGTGTTTTAAAGTGATATTCAGAATCTGCGTTTAATTTTAAGCCCAGAAACTCTTATTTGTGTTGGACTTGGCCTGAAAAAAGGGTTTGTTTTCCAAGCACTCAATAAAAATCAGCATATGTGTTATAAAATAGACACTAAAAAGACCTATTTTATATCGTTTAATTTTAGGCCCAGAGACTCTTATTTGTGTTGGGCTTGGCCTGAAAAAGGGTTTGTTCTCTTTGCACTCAATAAAAGTCAGCATATGAGTTAGAAAATACTTCTTTTATATACGGGTGTTCTTGCAGGGCTTATTTCATCAAAATTTCTCTCGTTTTTTAAAAGGATGGTGGTTTTTGACGATTTTTATGTTTGAGAGATGTAAAAGTTTGAAGTTAAAGTATCAATCAAATCCAAGATGAAAAAAAAAAAGTACACTAGAGTTGCAGGTGGTCCCGTAAGTAACTAATCTCTTCTTCCATGTGACAATAAGTATTGAACATCATTGGAAGTTAGCGTTCACATGAGACATGAAGATGAGATTGAGAGACAGAGACACGTATAGTGCTCATTAATTCGTCAATATCCCAACGGATGATGTGGGGGTGAATTTTTAGTTGAAGTTGGGCAAAAACAACAAAAACGTGCGCGCTCTCCTTATCACTTCTCTATAAAACAACAAAATATAGTAACGTAACAACCTTTACGTCCTCTTTATCACACACTCATAATTTAACCAGAAAATGGAATTTTCTATCATGCTTGCAGATCAACCACTCAATAAGCTGGTATACGTACCCATACTTTCATTTATCTTGGATTCTCAATTTGTCTTTAACATTATGGGAGATGATTACCATAATCTACGAACACGTATGGTGGCTATTATATACTTCTGATCTCCATCTGGAAGTAACACCTATGGTGACGATTATATACATTTCTGATCTCAACTTTTTCTATAACTTGAATGCGTGTTTTTGTGAGCATATATATCTTGATCCGTTGTTGTGTTTATCTTGATTGTGATATTGGAAAAAAAAAATATATATATATATATATGTTGAAATAAGCTTAGGGAAGAAGGCAGAATTAAAAAAAAAAATAAGAAAAATCAATAGCAAAAGTTTAAATAAAAAGATACGTCCGAAAAAGAAAAGAATGTGGATCTCCTTGTTTTTTTTTTTAATTTCTTTTTTGCCAAGGAGGCATTGGAATAGGTTTCAATTCCTTCTAAACCTAAACATGTTCATTTTCCTTAATAATATTTACAATTAAGTAACAACAACAAAAAGTTAAGAATGTAGAGACTAGAGAGGGAATGAAAACACAAATTAACATTGAAACATTTAAGAAAGTTTATAGATCGTATTGAAAAGGCCCAAAAGAAATTAAATGGAAAGAAACGGGATCAAGCATATTAGTCTATCAAATCTGGATGGAGTACTGTAACCGTCTCTCCGAAGCAAGCTCCTGCACCACAAACTCAGTTTCCTCGATTCAGCCTCTCCACAAGATTCAAATCTTTCGATCTGGTTCACCATGGTTGAAGCACCGGACTAATTGCTCGTTCTTTTTAAAGCTCCACTTAAATGTTTGCTATCTGTCCGAAAGGAAATAGTAACCCATGTTTTTGTAATATAAATAATTCAAAATGAGGAAGATGAGTAACTAAACAGTACCAATCATTTATATATTAATTGACACTGCAGTAAAAAAGACATAATATTCACATGGGCTATATAAGCCTATATATAACCCCCACTCGCTCCTAAGCAGCTACACGTACGTACGTACCCCTGTGCGCCTGTATTAGACTATTTGTGTAAATCCAGAGCGTTGAGTAGAAACGCTCTTCGATTCTCCACTCGAATACATAATCATCAGAGGTTGAGAAGCCGGTGCTGACATTATCGTACATTCGTACTGGACGGTCACAAATCCCAATCATTTACAGGCCTACAGCACATATAAACAAAACTGTGGCTGTAGATATTTATAGGACAAGTTAATATTTGACCCCTTTTTTGTTATATGAATACAACATCATTCTTTCAAAGTTTTTCTTTATAGAATCTGCTTCCAATTTTTTTCGTTTTTTAAAAAGAAACATTATCTAATGTTTTGTAAACAAATAATAGAGACAGAGCCACTGAGTTTGTTTATTTGAAATTAACTATGTTTTCAAAATTTTAAATGTACATGAATACACCTAACCCAAAGTTAAAAGAAATAACACATCATAGTCAAACAAAATGTCAATAATCAATAGTAGTAACTGGTTGAACTAAATTTAACAAGTGAATAACAAAAGAAATGTAACTAAATAAGAATAGGACATATTATGAAATGAAATAAACGAATAAAAATACCATGATGAAATAGAAGTTAAATGTACTATGTAACAATATAATCTGGTAGATAGTGAATTTTGGTGGATTATAACTGCATAGCTTACCGTTTACTAACCTTTTAGAATCTAAAGTAATTAGTGGTATACTTTTTTTTCCTTGGCAAGTAATTAGCGGTCTACATGATTTTTTTTAAAAAATATCAATGAAAATTACAAACAATCCGGTGAATTTAGTAGATAAAAACAAAAAAGTTAGACAAGTTTGATGGTTATGTATTTTTGATATTTATGAAGGACAAAAACAGGATTATATTTAGACCTATATAAAGAGATGAAGCGGGGATGAAGAGGATGGTAAGCAAAATAGAAGCAAAGAGATAAAAGATGTTTTGTAAAGATACGTCGTCAAGTCTTCAAACCTTGAGCGTAGCAAAAAGCCTCAGTTCTCTGTTCCCTAAATCATCAGCACTCATCAAATCCATTTCCGCAGGACGTCGAGACAAGCTACTTCGTCGTCGGAACCTCCGTGGACGATGTAACGTCACAGCCTCACAGTCCAATATTGAACATAAAGGTAAAGTAGTGAAAGAAAAAGTTAAAAAAATTAAAGTAAAGGGATTCATAACGGCCGAAGAGGGGACGTTGCTGGAGGGTCTAGGTTGGTCGAGACCTCTCGATGACATTGCCGATATCCGCGGCAGATCACTGCTTGTCGAGCTTATTAGCGCCGAGATTGACACCCGTAAGTAGATAATTTATCCAAAAAAAACATGCTTCTTCTGTTTCTTTTTTTTTTTAATACAAAGCTAGTTATCACATTCGGAGTATATATATACATATATTAATGATGTGATGTAAAGAGTAAGTTAATGCAATCATGGTTCAATTCATTGTAACAATACTTATAACCCCTACGTACACATATGTCAGGGACGCTCTTGGACAAGGATCCGGTAGAAGATTATGCACAACGTGTATGGTTCGAATCCCCTGATGAGAAGTACGAGTGCGTGTTTGATATGCCCGAAGACTTTGGAACCGTGGGGGCCATCAGGGTACAAAACCAGCACCACAGAGAGATTTTCATCAAGGAGATGGAGCTTGAGTTACCCAGTGGCTCCGTTACGTTTACATGTAACTCATGGGTGAGCCCCAAGTCCGTTGACCCAGCCAAGCGGATATTCTTCTCCAACAAGTCCTACTTGCCTTCCGCAACCCCGGAGCCTCTAAAAAAACTGCGGAAAGAGGAGCTAGAGACTTTGCAAGGAAAGAACCGCGAGCCAGTTGGTGAATTCGCCAAGCACGAACGCGTTTATGACTATGACGTGTACAACGATGTGGGTGACCCTGACAAAGATGAAGAACTTGCCCGCCCTGTAGTTGGAGGCCTCTCTCATCCTTACCCAAGGCGGTGCAAGACTGGTCGCAAACCCTGCGACAACGACCCCTCCTCAGAGAAACGCTATGGAGAGTTCTATGTCCCCAGAGACGAGGAGTTCTCTACTGCCAAAGGCACTGCATTTACGGGAAAGGCCATCTTGGCAGCTCTTCCGTCCGTGTTCCCACAGATTGAGTGTGCTTTGCTAGATCCCAATTTGCCGTTCCCACACTTCAAGTCCATAGAAGATCTCTTTGAAGTTGGTATCCAGCTTCCAAAGGATGCTGGCCTTTTACCTATGATCCCCAGACTTATCAAAGCTGTTGCTGAAGCTCAAGATGATATTCTCCAGTTTCACCCCCCTGTTCTTCTTAACAGTACCGACCTCCCTTCATCCTCTTTAATCCCCTGTTATATTATTCCAATCTGTACTACCTACGATTTCTCTCACTTGATTTCTTATATAGCATTCTCACATTTAATTCAGAGGATAGATTTTCATGGATCCGAGACGACGAGTTTGCTCGCCAGACACTTGCAGGCCTTAATCCCTATTGCATTCAGCTAGTAACAGTAAGCTATAAACATTTTTAACTAATAGCTTTTGCTCCGCTTATTCCAATAAGATCCATGCATGTTATATATGGATGATAGAGAAAGAAAAAGAAAAAAAATATTTGTGGTTTATAAAGCTTAAAAAACTTGAGTTAAGATGGCACTGTTATTCTAGGAATGGCCGTTGAAAAGCAAACTAGACCAAGCGGTTTATGGTGATCCCAACTCACTCATTACTTGGGACATTGTGCAAAAAGAAATCAGAGGAGTCATGTCCGTTGATGAGGTAAGATTTAATATTAACAAGTACTAAAAAAGCATATATGAATATATAGGATTTCCGTAATGAATGAATGGTCAATGGATATACGCAGGCTCTAAAGAATAAGAGATTGTTCATGTTGGATTATCACGATTTACTTCTACCGTATGTGAACAAAGTGAGAGAGTTGGATGATACCACCTTGTATGCTTCTCGAACAGTATTCTTCCTCAGCGATGATAGCACATTGAGACCTGTTGCCATTGAGTTGACTCGTCCGCCAGATGTCAACAGACCCCAATGGAGGCAAGTATTCACGCCAGGTTATGATGCTACCTCCTGCTGGCTATGGAAACTTGCTAAAACCCACGTTGTTGCTCATGATGCCGGTTATCACCAGCTTATTTCTCACTGGTATTCAACACTATAGACTCTTTAAACATATGGTTTTTTGTTGAAAATATTTTTTATTTTATTTTAATTGCATATTACATTACACTACATACACACACTAAAACATCTATCGCTAACTAGTAAAGAGATGGAAAATTTTACAGGCTGAGGACTCACTGTTGTATGGAGCCATACATAATAGCGGCAAACAGACAACTAAGTGCCATGCATCCTATTTATAGGCTTTTGCATCCCCACTTCCGCTACACTATGGAGATCAACGCTCGTGCACGCCAAAGTCTCGTCAATGCAGGCGGAATCATTGAGACTTGTTTCTGGCCAGGAAGATATTCTTTAGAGCTAAGTTCAGACGTCTACGGTAAACTATGGAGGTTCGACAGGGAAGGCCTACCGGCAGACCTCATCAACAGGTAATTGTTTGGGGTTTTTTTCTCCTCTTTTTCGTGTAATTATTATTTTTCTAAACGTCACAAAAAACTGCATAATCAGGGGATTGGCTGTGGAGGATGAGACCGCAGAACATGGAGTACGACTGACGATACCAGACTACCCATTTGCGAATGATGGTCTTATGTTATGGGATGCACTTAAGGAGTGGATCACAGACTATGTGAAACACTATTATCCAGATGCAGGACTGATCATGTTGGATGAAGAACTCCAAGGATGGTGGAGTGAAGTGAGGAACATAGGACATGGAGACAAGAAAGACGAACCATGGTGGCCTGTCATCAAAACACAAGATGACTTGATCGGCGTGGTGACTACGATTGCGTGGGTGGCCTCAGGTCACCATGCAGCTGTAAACTTTGGACAGTACGGGTATGGAGGTTACTTTCCCAACCGACCAACCACAACAAGGATAAGAATGCCAGTGGAAGAGCCGACAGAGGAAGAGCTAAAAGAGTTCTATGAAGAGCCAGAGAAGGTGTTGCTTAAAACATTTCCATCGCAGAGGCAGGCGACGCAAGTGATGGTGACTCTGGATCTTTTATCGACACATTCCCCAGACGAAGAGTACCTGGGAGAAAATCCAGAAGCACCTTGGGCCAACGATCCTGTCATTTTTGCTGCATATGAACGATTCAAAGGCAGGCTCCAGTATATAGAAGGAGTGATAGATGAGAGGAATGTGAACGTTTCTCTGAAAAATAGAGCTGGAGCAGGTGTTGTTAAGTACGAGCTTTTGAAGCCCATCTCTGAACCCGGTGTTACTGGAATGGGTGTTCCTTATAGTGTGTCTATCTAGTGCTTAAAAAATCATAAGACAATTTCTTTCCTAAATTAAGGGGATAAACAATGAAATAAAGAAAGTATACTATCCATTTAATTATATTTATGTTATTAAATACCAAATCTCAACTGTTCACGACTAACGAATCTTTTGCTTCTACTGGAAAAGAGAGGGTAAGAAGAGCTAAACATAAATCATGGCTCTTTAATTGAGAGTCGCTACTATTCAGTTGGCAAGAGAACATACCTACTGTTTACGAGGGCTAATGTGTGAGAAATCCCGAGCTCAAGACGTCTCCTTTACATTAATACGATTTCTAACACACACCAAGATTGAATACTTAAGTTGATACTTGATAGAACTTGTGGTTGGTAACAAATATGAAAGCAAAGACTTTAAAGTTTGAAAATTAAAGAACACGAGATTGTCTCCTCAGTTCACCAGAGCCTACGTCTGGGTCGACATGACGGCTCTGGAATCCACTTGATAAGCACAAAATTACGAGAATCAACTCGCAAACCCTTTTACAAGACTCTCACTCGTTACTCTCTAAACTCTGTTTTTCCGAGAACCGAAGCAAGTTTATGCTCTGCTTGTTCTCTCTTTCTTATCAACTTGTTACTGTGAATGACTGACTTGTGTTATTCATAGATGATACATATATATATATATATATTTATTTTTACAAGGAAACATCTAGAGTTATTGTAATTACAGCTGTTTCTATAATTGAAGCAATCAAATATTGAGTGATGAATGATGGAGATATGGTGTATCCTTGACACTTATCCTCTCTCTCTCAGCGACCATACAGCTTATATACAGTGACACCATCTTAACCTAGATTCCTTGATGCTCTTGAGAGATGCCAAAACTGTATGAATTAATGAAGACAACTCACATTTATCATCTTATCTTATTATCCGATAAATGCCATTTGCTTTTTCTTTTTCATGCTGACACAAACGGCTACATCTCTTGTGGTTCTGTATCTTTGAATCACGTGACCTTATCTTGAGCTATATAACTTTGCCTCCAAGTTTCTTTTCTTTAGTATTTTGCTGATCTTCATTCTATACTCAACAGCTGAGAAGAAGAAATACAAGCAAAGAAGGAAGAATTGACAACAATAATAAGAATAAACTCTTGATTTGCTGAGTTTGTCCCAGGATTCTTAATGTTTCCTTGTTTTTTATGCTTTACTTCACCATAACAAGGCTGAAAATGAAGATGAAAAATGAGAGAGAAAAATGACTCGGATTAATGCATATGCATATTTGAAGATAAAAATTCATGTCTTTAGGATTGGAAAAATATGCTAAAAGTAACTATCCTAATCAATTTGTTTTGCAGTGAGATTATTGGTTTAGATATTTTAATAGATTTGAAAATCTGAACAAAATTTAGTACTATTAGTTTTATGATTTTAAAATCTATGTTAAAAAAATTTGTTAAAGATTTATAAATGTTAATTCAAATTATGTGTTATTCAATCATACAAATTTATTAATAAATTTGATTTGATTTTATAATGAATTTGAGTAAATTTCTTTTTGTTAAAAATACAAAGACAAAAATCCAAAAAAAAAAACTATCAAATTTATAAATACTTACTAAAACTCATCGTATTAAATTTAGAAATTAGTTTATTTTGCTTAGATTTAATGATTTATTAATTTCATAGAAAAAAAATTATCATTTAAAATACACAAATCCTGTTTGGGACTGAATGGGCCTAAAAGCAGACTGGGGGCTCCAGTGAGCATTGAGCTGAAATGGACCCGAGTGATCATAGAAAATAGGCCTAAAATGAGATAATCTGGGCCCAAATGATGGTATCTTGACACTTCGGCGTGCTGAAGCAAAAATCTGCGGAGGCGAGAGAGAGGTAGGCGAGGGAATATGGAGAGTTGCGGCCGGAGCAGTCTGAGCTTCATAGCTTCAAGAAGGCCATTTCATCTCTATCGGTCGAGTGACCGTCTCTTCCCTTCTCTTAACTTAATTCATCTCAACCTCCAGCGCAGGCTCTCTCTCTCAATCACCTCCTTTTCCTCCCAGGTTCTATCTTCTCCCCTCTCAGACAAGAGAAGTTCCCTGCCGCGTGGGGCGGGAGAAGGAGTCAAGGAAGATGGGAGGAGTAAGCTGCTTCAAGTAGTCCTTGTCTCTCCCCAGGTACTGAATAAGCCTAACTCCGTTGGTTTTGGCTTTGCCTGCCTCCCTTTTTGTTAGTTTGGTTTTTACCTCTTCAGTTATTAACAAACACTAATATATATAGACAACTTCAACCTTTTTCAGACCAAGCTCTAATTTAAAGCTTTGTACTCCTGTCTCCTTTGACAGATTCCTGGGAACACAGGTTGCATTGCAAGAACATGTGCGGCTTCAGCTGTTGGGCTGCATTTAGTCGGGGTACATATGTTATCTTGTTTAATTATTTCCAATGTTCATCAATCCCCTTAAGTGATTTAATCTTCACCTGATCCTGCTTCAGCCATTAGGTTTTCAAGTGGATGACGCCAGAGTAAAGCGAGCTGGTTTGGACTATTGGCCGTATCCCACCTAATTCGTTTCGCTATACACTAGATTTATGTTTTATTTGTGTGTGTGTGAGTGTGTGCGATTCATGCCCTTCATTAGCTCTTGTTCGTCTTAACTTAAAGCATAGTTATGTGGTTGTCAAAGCGCATAGCTCCTGGGATGAGTTTCGAGAATATTTCAGGCAACAGGTTCACCACCTCTCCAGTACTAATTTTCGATAGCTTACTTCCCTGCATATGGTGTCTGACTAGACATTATACATGTATGTTTGTCTTAGGAGGGAGAAAAACGGATGATAGCTTTCACAAAAAGAGGAACAAAGATACACTCGGTGAGTGTTGCCTGTCCCTAGACCTCTCTCTCTCTCTCTTTTTTCTTATTTTTTTTTCTCTGCGTTTGTTTACCAACTAGAAACAGTAACAACCATTACCAGTTGGGTAGCTGTAAAAGCTAAAATGCGTCCACTGCATCTCCAAACACCGTCAAGAGAATGCTTTGTTCTCAACTGTTACAACTTGATGCAGGAATTCTCTTACCGAAGAGGCGATTACCTCCTGTTCGGGTCAGAGACAAGCGGTCTACCTCCTGAAGCGCTGTCAGACTGCAAAAACGAATCATATGGAGGGGGCACCATACGTATTCCGATGGTGGAAACGTATGTGAGATGTCTGAATCTGTCGGTGAGTGTAGGGGTTGCTTTGTATGAAGCGTCCAGACAGCTTAACTATGAGCAAATTGAGTGTGCACCTGAAGGCTGTGTGAATGGTGAAGAACCACTCTTCGCAGAGGATATCTTTGCGTGATATATTGGAGAGTTGCAAAAGGAAACATGGGGACGCAGAGGCACAGCCATATCCATAGGTGGATGGAAAACCATTGATATGCAGGCACTGTCACTAATGCTTTCTTAGAAACTTCATCTTAAAGAAAAGACTTACCGCTATTTTCGTCATTATCTTTTAGCTGATTATCTTTTAGCTGATTATCTTTTATTTGACCCAATCCCGTGTGTGGTATGGCAAAGTTTTCCAGTCTCGCATTTAGAATTAGAACGTACTCTATTTGGGAAATCCTGGTATTCTAGCAACAACCGTTATAGACTTTGCCAGCCAACTTCCTGGCCGGACAAGAAATAAACATTTAAAAGATGGTGCCCATATAGGGAATGAACGAAACTGTTAGCAGTCTAAACGACTCGTCAGAGACGCATCAGCAGCGAATTAACAATATGCATAAATGAGCTAAAGGATTTTTGTAGCCCAGTTGCATCAATATGGGGCCCAGATTTGAAGGAAGTTCTTATATTTGTTAGAAATACAAAATTTGAGTACACGGGATTAACCGATTAACTCTTATCGCAGGTAAAAATCATTGAGGTCGAAGATAAAACCTTCCAACTCAAATCAATCATTACGACGAATGGGCAAAAAAACCCACAAAAAAAAGATAGTTGTTCATCATAACATCTTTGCCTTGTCCCTCATTGTGCCAAGAGAGTCTTTGTTCATATGTGCATATCCTCAAGGAAGTCAGACAACCTATAAAAGACAGAATAAACCCGCAAGAGATAAGTTTAAAAGTGATTTAAAGAGGAGACTGCTGGTCGTACAAGTTGAAGGCACCAGTACCTTATATCTTTAGCTATCACAGTCAGCCCATCTTCTGCATCCAAATGCCGCAGAACCACTTCCTCCAAACGACCATCATGAAACGCATGCTGCAATCACACCCAAAACCCCGCTTTGAGTTTTAGAGGTGCATCCATATGATATCAACACCATCAATTATACATTCCAAGGGAAAAATAGTCAAATTCTTATCCACCTAAACGACAAAGACTACTACGATGTTCCAGTAACCAATCTTATAAATATATGACCTAGGACTCTCACTTTAATAGTAACTTTAATATGGGTAGCTAATAGCTATCCTCATCGGACGAGTCCTCGGATTCTATATCCATGTGCATCAGTAACATCATCATATCCGTTGTCGTCAGTTCGTCATCGTCCGTATCTTCAAATCCAATAGGACCATATTCCACTTCTGAAATTATGTTCCCGATCATATTAACAAGTGTATCCATGTCTGAGAAGTTAGATCTAGAGGGCCTTGGACGCCGTGGAGGTGGCCTGTGGTATTTCCATGCATATGACCCTGGCTTCACAGTGTGCTGGAACACAACAACATCCAATAAGGACTAATCAAACTTTCTAAGGACTTGGCGGAAAATTCTGTAAACCCATCCTTCCTCAATTCAGAAATACTCATCACATTGTTCTACCTCACAAGCCTACGATGCTTCACTAACCATTGATGATATATCACATTAACCAATTTCCTACGCTTCCTTCCATAGAGACACGTAGCTAAAATCTCATGTAAACTAATTGTGGAGTCTTTGATTATTATAAAGCTTCAAGGCTATGGTTATCAGCAAACGTATTATATTTTCCTAGATTTGGAGCATCTCGCAATAAGTAATGTAGTAATGCTCGGATATAGACAACACAAAAGGAAATGTAAAACAGCAACGATGTATACTCCTGAGTTTCAAGAGGACGTCAATTATGGTGGTGATTCAAAAATTGCTTTCAAACATATACCAGAGAATGTTCGTGAGTGAAATTACTTTGCAACGATAATAAGAAACAAACCCGATCCAATTCAGCATGACTTCAAATACACCCCAGGATAAAATAAAAAAGAGGATTGCCTACCAGTAAAAAATACAGCAAGGAATAATAAATGATGTCGTCTTGAGCATGCATGATCTAATTAGAGTTTTAACCCTGAAAGCATATAAAAATACCTTGTAGAAGCAACTCGTCCCGAACGGACAATTCCCATCTCCAAAATTGAAGTGCTTACAATCGATCGACCTGGTAGACAGATAATGTATGACATTCACAAAAAAGAAGAGAACCATTTATTATAGAAGCATGCAGATACTTCTTCCTTGCCAATCAAGTATGATGAACATAAAGACAGTACCAAAACCACCAGAATGAAAACACCTTGCAGGTGATTAAAACACTTGGCAATGTTCATAAAGTATGTAATTTTACCTGAGCTTTTCCCTGTAGTTGTCCATAATTTCCTTTTTCTCTTCTGGAGCTGAAAACCAGATTACACTAGGAACAACAAAATATGATAACTTGCGGCATATGGGGCAAGCCCTGAGTGTGCTATTGACGTCCATACCAGTGGAAGGAGAACTGCTACGCCAATTTCTGATACAAGCTATGCAGAAAGCATGATCACACTCGGTGAGTAACCCGAACTTCCGTTCAGCTGGAGTTGGCTTAGACAACACACGTTCCAAACAGACACAACACTCGATCTCCTGGCTAAGTTTCAATGCTTCAAGCTGCTTCTGCTTTTTTTCACATAGTTTCTTGTGCTCCTCTCTCTCCTCGGGTCTGAAAGGATGCAAGCAACGTTTTCCACAAGTTGGGCAAACATTTCCATGGATGTGAGGGCATTCATCACCCCGTGGGCAATCACCAGCTGCAGCATATGAGCAAATGGGTTGATCTTCTGGTTCGGCTGTACGAGGGTTAAAGGTGGTGACCTCGTCTAAGGAATCCTGGGGAAGAGAATCGAAATTCCACGCTGGTTTTAAACATGACGAGGGAGCTGGGCTCAAATCCCTTTCCGGGACACCAGGAACAAAAGCAGAGGCGAGAGGGTTGGAAGCTGAAGCAGGAGATGACCGAGGCACACCGGACGAAGATGAAGCAGATGGATGATGAGGCCGAGAGGCTTTGACATGTTCGTACCTGCATCGGCTTCCATAAGAGCAGATTCCTCTCTGGTAGTAGGTGCAAATCTGTGATAGGAGTCTCGTTTCTTATTAGGGATACAAAGGAATTGTTTTCAAGTTAAATGAAAGAATGCTGGTTCCCTCCATAGGGAAGGAAGAATCAAAAGTTACATTATTTGTGGGATCCTTCCAGTCGTGTGAGAATTCACAGTGCTCCCCTTTTAAGCATGCGCCGTGAGCAAAGAACTTACAAAGGATTCTAGGAGACAAACAGCAGCAACAGAACAAAGAGTGAGAAGAAACAATATGTTGGAAGAGGACAAAGCAAGGAATGCAAACAAAGTGGTCGAAAAAGCAGACAGAGAGATGAAACACAGCTAAAAGTCTTTCCCAGAGGAGATGACAGACGAATGTCATGATAAATTTCTCAATCATGTTATTTAAGGGGAAACAAAATGGTTCGTGAGCAGACAAGAGGGATCATTCCAAAATCATTACTTTTGTATCAAATTGCAAGGAAAACGAAAACAAAGTCATTCTGGATTTTTGTTTTTAGCATAGGCGATATGCTGCATGTCAAGAAGCGAGAGAACGCACCTCTTCGACATCGGCGATCGAGAGGGTCGGGAACCTCCTGGGAGAAGAAGAAAGCGAAAATAAAAATTAGGGGACAAATGTTCTAGGGTTTCAAGATTTCGCGCACCAGCTTCTACATTAGGGGGACAGGAAAGGGGGTACATGCAAATATGATTAAATTTTGGGGCTTATCCGGAGATCGTGAAAAGCAGAGCCGCCTGGGGAAGCAGAGGGTTTCCAATTAAATAAGAATAGGAGTTTTGGTAACGTTATCCAAACTAAAGGAAATTGTTAGAAGTAAAGAGAAATATGTCCACTAAAATCTTCTCTGCTGCATCTCCCGTAATATCCGCCTCGGCCTCGGCCACGGTCACCACCAAAACGCTGCTCCTCCCCA
>KE154751.1:1098892-1123064 GCA_000411075.1 Sisymbrium irio | reverse complement strand
TCCGTGTCGACGTCAGCCTCTGCGGCGACGGCGGAGACAACTACCGGGAAAGATCGGTTCGAGCATCTGTCAATAGCAGCACATCTCCTCCCCCCAAGGAGAAGAAGAGGGGGATAGAGTGCGACGCTCAAGTTGTTGGGTCTGGGGTTGGCGAAGGAGAAAAGAGACGGGACGGTAGGGTCCTGGGGACGATTGGACGCGGCGTATGCTAGCATGAGAGAGGAGTGAGTGGCGCAGGCAGCCATTGTTGGAGCTCCGAGCGAACCAATTGTTTGTGCAGAGGAAGAGGAAGAAGAAGTGAGAGAGCACTACCACTCTCCTAATCCACAAAGGGGATAACAAATCTCTCTCTTTCTAAGCTATTATATTCTGCGTGATGGTGCACCATCGCTACAGTGGGTTTTTTTACATGCTACGACACCTGTCTTATCCTCAGCCATTCGATGACGATTGCGCACGATCTATCTCCTTCTTTTTTCTCATGAATTTGATTGTTTTACTTTATACTTTTGCATACAGGAGCTCTCAAGACATATTCCATGGATGTCAACTAAAATATTTTGTTAGCTTATCAGCACTTGTTCAGTGTTGCCATGTTTAAGGAATATCGAGATTAAGACTATGTTACGCCGGGTTGAACTAAAAGTTATATAACTGATTGAGAGTCATCTTGAATAATGTTTTCATCTTTGAAGAATGAACAACATAAATGAATATGTCCAGCACTAGGAATCACTACGTTAAAGCTTTTTCACCATTAGCCATAAAACTGTAATGTTGTAACAGTACAACTTATGTAATGATCTCGGCATGTTAATTAATAGGGTTAAAACAGGTAACTGATTCTTGTTAATAAACTGATTGTTGTTGTTGTTGTATTTCTTGTTTGTTTGTTTTTCGTAATACATTTATCTGTAACACAAAGCACCGTCAGTTCATTTGCATTACGGATTCTTCCACATGGAGATTATGGTCAATGGTAAAGTAATATTTGTACTTACGATCTATAATCCATTGTAAAAATCCTAAATCTCGTTGAACTTGAAGTAAAATCCTTTGATCGATCCACAACACATGCATCTAGGCATCCACCACAGTAGCGTATATGAAAATGAAATTGAATAATGCATGACCAGGATATGAGCCGAACATGGGGTTTTCTTGTACGACACCAGTGGCCCAGATCCGATGTTTCAGCAAATTACTTACCAGTTATTTTACTATTATTGTATTTGTACACACAAGAATCATAGACGTGCTGAATAACTTTGAGAAATGTTGGGGCACTGAAGCCCATGGGGAATAACAAAACTCTCGGCCCAAATAAGATGGGTGGGTCTTAGGGCTCGAAGAATAGGTGACGTGTCATGCGTACAATGGCTCTGCGAACCTTAGAGGAGTTTCCGAGACTGCCCTTACTCCTTGGAGGTAAGAGTACAGCATCGCCCCTGCTCAGGTGGACGATTTTTTATTTTTATTTTGGTGATTTCTAAATAATCAGTCATTCCTCCGAATGGTAACTCCTCCTTGTTCAGATCCCAATTGACAGAAGTAAGTTGACACCCTAATCCCATCTCCAGCCTCCCCGATCCCATTGATTTCCCTTTGTCCTCGTATCATGGCTTGCATCAAGGGGGTGGGCAGATCCGCCTCCGTCGCGCTGGCTCCCGATGCTCCTTACATGGCGGCCGGAACCATGGCCGGAGCGGTGGATCTGTCCTTTAGTTCTTCGGCCAATCTGGAGATCTTCAAGCTCGATTTTCAGTCTGACGATCGCGATTTGACACTGGTTGGGGAAAGCCCCAGCTCCGAGCGCTTCCATAGACTCGCATGGGGAAGAAACGGATCTGGATCCGAGGAATTCTCCCTCGGTCTGATTGCCGGCGGCCTTGTCGACGGAAACATAGATCTGTGGAATCCGCTTTCTCTAATCGGGTGCGTTTTTTATCTTTTAATTTTCTTTCGATTGAATTGATCGCCATTTGAATTTCGTCTGTAAACACGAGGAACAACTGTCTAGTAGTTTGCTTTTTGGTATCTTGGACAAGTCTAACCCGAACAAGCGTCGCATATTTCAGTTCCCAGTCTAGTGAAAGTGCAGTGGTCGGACATCTTTCGGTTCACAAAGGGCCCGTGAGTTGTATTTCTCTCCAGATTATTCTCTTTCTTCTGCTTTAACACTCCTCTTTTGGTTGATTGTGTGCGTCCCACAATTCCTTGTATTTCAGGTTCGTGGTCTTGAGTTTAACTCTATCACCCCAAATCTACTTGCCTCTGGGGCTGATGATGGTGAAATTTGCATTTGGGATTTAACTAAGCCTTCTGAGCCTTCTCATTTTCCGCTTCTCAAGGTACCTCTTACAAGTCAAGGAACCTTTGCTTTATCTTTCTTGTACATGTCCATTGAATCCTAGAGAATCTTATACTTTGTGAGGGTCTTATGCAGGGTAGTGGTTCTGCCACCCAAGGTGAAATCTCCTTTATATCGTGGAATAGGAAAGTTCAACAGATATTAGCATCCACCTCCTACAATGGAACTACTGGTGAGATTTAGTGTTTTCTTTCCCTTTCTCTGTCTGGTTGATTACTAGTTCATTTCTGTCAACTCTCTTTCTGCTTCTGCTCATCGTTTTCTTTTTTTATTTATGTTTTTCCACAGTCATATGGGACTTGAGGAAGCAGAAGCCTATAATCAAGTAAGTATTCACTTCTTAAAACTGATATTAGTGTGGCCCTCTATTCTTGCTATACAAACCTTGATTTGGACATTATCAATCAACAGCTTTGCAGATTCAGTTCGACGCCGGTGCTCTGTTTTACAATGGAACCCTGACATTGCTACTCAGATCATGGTTGCATCAGATGACGACAGCTCACCTACTCTTAAGGTAATGTAATCATTTAATTCCTTGCTTCATTTTGTTCACATATGGTTCGTTAAGTAACGTATGGTCTCACCAATCAGCTCTGGGACATGAGGAATACAATGTCACCTGTGCGCGAGTTTACTGGACACCAAAGAGGTATTTTCAAATCATCGCTATGAAAATGCTTTTTCCAATGTTTCCCTTTATCTCGGTATCATTTTCTATCGCTGATAAGTGATAACCCCTGTAGATTAGCCATCTTACTGTTTAACTTAGTCATTTTGTGGTGCTATAATCTCATTGTCCTATTGTCTTCATTCTCTCTAGTGTTAACGTCTTGGTGAAATGTAGTGGTGATATTTCTTATATTACAGGAGTGATTGCAATGGAGTGGTGTCCAAGTGACAGCTCATATCTTCTTACCTGTGCTAAGGACAACAGAACTATTTGCTGGGACACTAATACAGCAGAGGTACGGAGGACTGATGAGAGATGCAAATTTGATAGCTAATCTTCATTTTGACTATAAAATTTTCCAACTATTTCAGATTGTTGCTGAGTTACCTGCTGGCAACAATTGGAATTTTGATGTTCATTGGTACCCAAAGATACCAGGAGTTATATCGGCATCTTCATTTGACGGGAAAATTGGCATCTACAATATCGAGGTATCTTGGTAGTTTGCCGTTCAGTATTTATACATTGTTGTTGTAGATGAAAATTGGTGTATGAGGCATAATATAAAACGAACCTGTCAATTTAGCCTTGTTTTCCTTTTCAAGATTATTTTACATTTGGGTTTTCCAGTTTGTTGCTCTACTGGTGATCAAATGCTCTAGTGTTTAATCGTATCCACTTGTCGTTTGAGAATTACCTTACTAGCAAGACTTGTTGGGACTCACGACCTCCCTTTTCCCCACCAAGGATAAATTGAAAATATGTATTCAACGCTTTGTTGCAGGGTTGCAGTCGCTATGGTGCTGAAGAAAATACTTTTGGTACTGGTAATGCCATCTACCCATTCTGATCTATTTGTTGACCGTTATAGTTTTTACCACCCCTATTTTGGAGGATGGAATAGCCAGAACCTACATCGCTTCTTATTGTCCTCTTTATGCAGCTCCTTTAAGAGCACCAAAATGGTATAAGCGCCCGGTTGGTGCTTCTTTTGGATTTGGGGGAAAGCTTGTGTCGTTTCACGCAAAGCCCCCTCCGAAAGGCGTCTCAAGCATTTCGTCTGAGGTAGGCATTTAGGAATGATACTGTCTTCTGTTATACCCTTTCCTTCGTCAATTCGTTTTTGACTACATGTCATGTTCAGGTTTTTTTGCACAGCCTGGTAACTGAACAGAGTTTGGTGAGTCGAACTTCTGAATTTGAAGCCGCCATAGAAAATGGAGATAAGACTTCTCTAAGGGGTTTATGTGAGAAGAAATCTGAAGAGACTGAGTATGCCATACTTGTCATTGAAAATGTTCATATTCGCACTTAACAAAGTCACAAGACAACTCAATTTTTCTCCCTTTTAATTCACTGATTTCGCAGATCCGAAGAGGAGAAGGAGACATGGGGCTTGCTGAAAATCATGTTCGAAGAGGAAGGAACTTCAAGGTCAAAGTTGATCAGCCATCTTGGCTTTAGTTTGCCTTCTGTGGAAAAAGATCAGGCAGTAAATGGGCTCTCGTCAGATCTGAATGGCATTGGATTAGAGGACACCGCACCGGAGCCTGAGGAAAGTAACGAGGCAGCTGCATTTGCTATGGACAATGGAGAAGACTTCTTTAACAACTTCCCTGCTAAACCTGATACACCCGTATCGACATCTTCAAAAGATTTCATGCCTCCTGACACAGATTCTGCGGCCAAAGTGGAAGAAACTCAAGAAACACCAGAAGAAGAGGAAGAAGGTTCTGACATGGTATTTGATGATGCCATCCAGCGTGCTTTAGTTGTTGGAGATTACAAGGAAGCGGTGGATCAGTGTGTATCTGCAAATAAGATGGCTGATGCTTTAGTTATAGCTCATGTTGGTGGTACAGCATTGTGGGAGAGCACTCGTGAGAAATATTTGAAGACGAGCAGTGCACCTTACATGAAGGTATATACATGTATTCCTTTCCAACTTGATATCTAGGCAAGTGCCGTCGACATCCCTGTTTATGGTCGCAAAGCCTGTAAACTAATGTATGCTAATCTGTTTTCAGGTTGTTTCTGCGATGGTGAACAACGATCTCACGAACCTAGTCTATACAAGGTCGCTTAAGTTCTGGAAAGAAACTCTTGCTCTCCTCTGTACTGTAAGTTTCTCAAAACACCTGCTTTTCATGTCTTATCAAAATATATTCTCCTACTTTAGCTCTTCAAACAATGTAATGGGATATGTCATTTACGTTGACTCATGAATTGAGATACAAAACTCGCAGTGTGATATGATGCATCTAACTGTACTTAATTTTGGCCACTAAAAACTGATTTGTATGAATGCTGCTTTTTATATCCATTGACAAACAGTTTGCACAAGGAGAACAATGGGCCAGCCTGTGCGATGTCCTTGCCGCAAAGTTGATGGCTGCTGGTAACACTTTGGCTGCAGTTCTGTGCTACATATGCGCAGGCAATGTTGACAGAACAGTAGAAATTTGGTCGAGGAGCCTTGCTAATGAGCGTGATGGAAGATCTTACGCCGAGCTTCTTCAAGTGTGTATCACTTACCATGTTTTGTTCATAAATTATCTGTGGGCTTCTCTCCTCATATTCTAGTGCAATTTTCTTTTAATAGGACCTTATGGAGAAGACTCTTGTCCTTGCTTTGGCAACTGACAAGAAAAAGTTCAGCGCATCTCTATGTAAACTCTTTGAGAGTTATGCTGAGATATTGGCTAGCCAAGGGCTTCTTACAACGGCAATGAAGTACTTGAAAGTTCTGGATTCTGGTGGCTTGTCACCTGAACTTTCTATATTACGTGATCGTATTTCTCTTTCTGCAGAACCGGGTACGTATGCAGTAGTGTTTTAATTAATTTTGAAGAGAATGAATTATGATGATAAAACTAACGTACCATTTTATATTGCATCTGTAGAGACTACTACTCCAGCTTCAGGCAACACTCAGCTTCAAAGGACCATTCTATATAATCAGGTTTCCTTCTTTTAATCTGCGGCTATCTTTACATTGGAACTTGAATCTCTCTGGAATCTATAGCTTTTACGGACAACAATACTTAGCCTTGATTCTTCTGTGACTTAGGAGTCAACTCAGGCGCAACCAAACGTTCATAGTAACCCCTATGATAATCAGTATCAACAACCATACACTGATTCTTATGCTGGAGGATATGTCCCCTCAGCTTCACATGCACCCATGCAGCAAGCAACCATGTTTATGCCTCACCAAGCTCAGCCAGCTCTGCAGGTTTCTGAAGTTTTGGCTTTGTTGCATTTCTTTTGCCTCATTCTTCGTTACGCCATCATATGCATTAATGGTCCTTATCGGGCAATTTTCAGATGTTTAGATTAGGAGCTTTTCCGTTTCTGTTATGTTTTTGTATAGGGTATTGATCAAGTTTTTTAGATAGGACGAAAATTGGATCATATACGTGCTGATCAAATGTTTTGTGTGAATTTCTGAGTCATATGTTTTCGGGATGGATTATAGGTATCTATGATACTCAAAAACTATACTCCTTAAAACCGAACATATCATCCTCTTAGGCCATGAAGACCTTTGTTTCAGTTCAGTTGTCTAGGATCTGTAGTATAGCCGAGAGAGGGCCAATTTGTTATGTATAGGTTTCGTGGGCCAATTTGTTGATTTTGTGTGTGTATGTGCAGCCATCTTATCCTCCGGCTCCTGCAAGCAACGCTCAGCCATCCATGAGAACCACTTTTGTTCCTTCAACTCCCCCTGCACTGAAGAACGCAGACCAATATCAGCAGGCAACCATTGGTTCTCATACATTTACAGTATGTGAACTTTTTTTTTATGACTCATTGTGTTTGATGTTTCTCCTTTTTAGTTTAGCTAAGCTAACATCTATGTCATCAGGGACCATCCAACAATGCCTACCCTGTCCCCCCCGGTCCAGGTTCATATGTACCTTCTGGCCCTTCACAAGTTGGTCAATATACTAACCCCAAGATGCCCCAAGTCGTTGCTCCAGGAGCTGGAACCATGGGATTTACGCCTATGTCAACTCCAGGAGTTGCTCCAAGATCTGTTATAGGTTCTGTGCAACCAGCAAGTCCTCCAACACAGCAGGCAGCTGCGCAGGCAACCCCTACGCCTGCAGCTCCGCCACCAACTGTTCAGACTGCAGATACTTCCAACGTCCCAGGTATTGTACAACGTGACACTAGAGCACCATTTGTCTAATTTTTTTTGACGCAAAATCAAATAGTCACTTGTTGTAAACTTTAATCCAGCCCACCAGAAAGCTGTGATAGCAACATTGATAAGGCTATTCAATGAAACATCGGAAGCACTGGGAGGCGCACGTGCAAATCCTGCCAAAAAGCGTGAGATAGAAGACAACTCAAGAAAATTAGGTGCTCTATTTGTGAAACTCAATAGCGGAGACATCTCCAAGAATGCTGCCGACAAACTCGCACAACTCTGCCATGCTCTGGACGGTCATGACTACGGTGCAGCCCTTCAGATACAGGTAAGTTAGCGAAGTTATCTCTGGTTACTTCCTATTTGGTGTTTTAGCAGGGGAAAGAACAATCAATGTTTTTTGCTCTCGGAACAGGTACTTCTGACGACCAGCGAATGGGATGAATGCAACTTCTGGCTGTCGACATTAAAGCGGATGATCAAGGCTAGGCAAAATGTCCGGTGATTTTCTCATTTCTGGTTGAGCAAATTATAAATCCACAGGAGATACTTGTGTATCAGACTCCGTTTTGCATTCTTAATTTTTGTTCTCTTTTAAAACGCCGTTGCTGCTCCAGTCTTTTTTTGTTTTGTTTTTTAATATTATTATTAACTCAGCTGCATCAGTATCACCCCATTTGTTCTTATTAGATAAGATAGATCAGATTGCTTGACTGACATTCTCATGTTTTTCATGTTACCTTTACCGGACGAATTTGTTTTGTCTCTCTTTTTCTTTCTACGAGTTTTCTTTTAGAATTATTACTATATAATTTATTGGTTTACTTATTATGTTCACTCTGTTGTCATATTTGAAACATATAATTTGACATCATCAGTTAACAAGCAGCATGCATCTATGGATTATTCAATGACTCCTGTAAAGGCTGCTTAAAAATTTGTGAGAACCTTTGCGTCCCCACGGGCCACGCTGAGAGTACAATATCTTTGTCTTACTGCATATTGAAATACCTAAATCTAGGTCTAACCTTTGGGTTTTATAAAACAGGCCCATATAGTGTGGGGAGTGTAAGCCCATGTACGGAAGGGTTTTATGGGCCTAAAATTAGGAGGAATCTCTCTTCTTCTTAGTTAAGAAGTGGATATTAACCGACTATTACAGACTTACAGTGGGTTACTGGGGAAATACACGTGTATGTATACAGCGAATCCTTGAGAAGATATAGAGTATGTACACGATCTGACCATTTAATTTTTTGGAGGGTATCTGATACATACAAAACCCAACTAAGTCTAGATGAATCCATGGGAGCGAGTCATGAGGAGTGTGGTGAGACTAGCAGCGCCTTGTCGAAAATTCTCTGGCCTGGGGATAGCATCGCCAATGGATCATATCTGGATTTTCTCCGCACGAAATCATCCCACTTGGAACCAAAATGAGACCTCCACTCGTGTCTTGTTGTGTAATGAGGCAGATATTGCTTCAACCCTATCCCTGCTGCTTCACTGAATTCGAGTATCCTTTGGTTCCGCTTTAGGATCTGGTCCACTCCGTCTTTCCCCGTCGACCCTGGAACTGCCGATGTAAGGATCGCCACCAAGTAGAATATCTCTTCCTCCGGTGTCACTGCTGAACTTCTATCGTCCCACCTGACAAGACCAATGCATACTTAGATTTTAAAGGTATGCTTTTCCTTCATTTCATTGCAAAACTCTCTGTGTGTTTCTGTCTTACTTTGATTTGTTCACTGGGTAGACGATCACCGGACCGTTGCTTGTATCGGTTAGGATGTTTCCGAAAACACCTTTTGCAAAATCATTGACTCTGCTTCTTGGCACCAGCAGATTCAGCCACGGATGTGGAACTTCCCACTGCCCTTTTGATCGCAGCTTCATCTCGGAGACATGTACCCTGTCCAAGAACTCTTCGTATGTTACCTCCGATGAAAACAGTGTCGACGAGATGTAGCTTAGCTCAGATAACGATTCTTTCACTTCCTGGATTGACATGCAGGTGACACTTTCAATTCATTAAACAAAAAAACAAGGGAAATATCTGTCTCTCTCACGGAGCATATTATTGCTTCTTTCTCACCTGGTTCATTACATCTTTCCTGTCTTCATCTAGCTTAAAGTACTTGGCCACTTCCAGACAATACAAATTCCTGCCATCTGATTTGAATTTGCTGGCCTCTACAGGGTCTTCTGGCGTGAATGATAACCTCCAGTTGCTCAGCAAGCTCGTCCGGTTTATTATCACAAAACCTTCTATGTAATCGAATTTGTTATCTGCCGAAATCAGGCGCTCTTGGTCCCTCGCAAAAGCCGCGAAATCCAGGTACAACACTCTCATCCATTTTACCTGCACCATTATTATTACGGACCTATTATCATCCCGTATAATAATATATGACACCTTCTTATTGATACATGTACTCTATTTCTCGTTTACCATGGTCGGTGCTGATTCCAATGCTATTCTTGCCCGTGTTATGATCCCAAACTGACCTAACCCACCAAGAACTCCATGAAACAAGTCGCTGTTCTGCCTCTCTGAACAGTTTAATATCTCGCCTTTTCCTGCACCCCTAGGCATTACATTAGTGAGTAATACATTTACTTTCTTCTTTTCGACAATCTGTCTGACCGTTTGGTTTAAGTGGTCAACATGTTTAACAGATGCAATTTTTCCATCTACTCTGAACTAACCTGTGACAACTTCCAGTTGATGAACATTGCTGATCTGTGGTCCGTGTCGGAATGCCTGGCCGCTGATTCCAGCATTGGACAGAGTACCACCTACAGTTAAATGTAGGTAATCCGTCCATGATTTTGGTGCAAGCCCGTACTTGAGGGTCTCGTGCAAAATGTTTATCCACAGCTCACCACCAGACACATCAACGTATGGAGTAGTAGCACCCACAATGTGGACCTGCAGCTTCTGGGCCTGGAGTGATTCCATGTGGATAACAATTCCGTGTCTTGTTTGTGCCTGGCCTTGGAGTGAATGTCCACGACCTCTCGCTGCCACCGTAAGCTGTGAATGAGGTCCCATCATCCAGATGTGTCGTATCGCTGAGGCGATGTCGCTTACAGATTTGGGATGTAAAACCGCCAAAGGAAGCAATTCGTACCGATTTCCAAAATCTTTGGAGGCGTGATGAACATCTTCAAACTCCAAGTGGCCTACTAGGGGAAGCGCCTTCAACGAAGAAATGCTGCTAGAGAAGCAGCAAGCTAACTTAAAGGCTATGCAGCTGAGTAGTAAGATGGTAAAACTTCTTACTATAAGCATGTTTCTTTTCCTGAGGAGGCATGCATGTAGATAGCTCATATGGCCTCTTGATTTCTGATAGGCAAAAGAGTATTGAAACCAAAGGTGGAAAAGGGTGTGATCTTAAAGGTAGTGTGATTCTGAATGGCCGAGGCAACCAATCTTTTTGGTTGTGAGAATCCTAATGGGGACTTGGCTGTCTAACGAAGGGTTATATAAATAGCTTTAGAAATTGTTCACTTTTTTAGTTGAGGCCTTTCTCTTTCTTTTTTGCAGAGAGAAGCCATAAAGGAGGTGCCTAGTTGAAGGAAAAAAGTCACAAGAAAGAAAGATCTCACGAATCTTTTTATCTTTTCATAACAGTTACACCCACGATCTTGGCTTTTTCGAAGGAAAGGCAGACAAGATCATACCACAACACTTTTACTTTGAAACTTACCATTTGAAGGACTCATTTATCCTCTTATCCCATACATCTATATTCTTTTTTTATCCCTTTCCAGTCGTAGGTATGGTATTGCTTTTTAGGCTGAGATCAATTATCTGAGATTGTATTCCACTCTTTTTCAGGCTTTTGACTCGGATGAAACGCAAAAGGATTGGTTCCTGATTCATCTGTGAGAAAAAGAGTGGTGATAACTGAACTCAGGGGGTCAGCAGACGTGGAACGAAAGAAATCCTTGTGCTCTCTGTGGGAATATGAGGAGGCAATTACAGTCATGATGGGGACCCAACAACACAAGCCATGTAAGGCAAAAACTAAACGAGGCTGTGACAGCACAAAAACAAAGCAACCAATGAATGAGTCTTTCTGTTACTGATTTAAGGCCTTCCATTGCAGCTAACTGACAAAAAACACTGAATGAATCATCTCTTCTTTTCATAAATGCTTGTGATCAGACATTATTATCAGATCAGCTTTAATTGTGTTTAATTTACTTTTGCTAAACATCCGGCAGGTGGATAACAGAGAGGGACTCCGTGCTTCTTCATACAGAATCATCTCGGATAATCTCCATTTTGCTTTTTATTCGTTTTTTGTCTTTTTTTGGGGTTAATTTATCCATTCATTATAATTATTGATATCTCTTTGGTACAGAGTTACATTCAGTTTCCTCAAGATCAGGATCATCATCTTTGGGCTACAGTGTCACCAACGAGATCATTATAATAGTAGTAACCAGAAAGGTATAATCTTATGGAAGGATTAAAAAGGGAAAAGATAGAATAAGAGAAAGAGAGAGAGAGAGAAAGAGACTGGTGACAAAATGTGGCCTAGTGAAGATTGTGCACCCATTAGATTGTGTTACAGAGTTTGACCAGTCCAGTTTTGAACAGTGAAGAAAGAAGTTGGGCTCTTGTCAACTAACTGATGCAGTGGTGGGCATGGTGTGAACTGAAAACGGAGTTGGTGGAAATGGTTGGTCTCTAGAAGGAGAAGCGACCAGAGAGCACTAGCGAGAGAGTCGTGGGGCATAGCTTGTCCCAAAGCAATCTTGGTCCCAATATATATATATATATGCCTTTGAACATTTGTCAGCCAAAGGTTCGAAGGGACGGCTGTGGTAGTGTGTGATTGAAGTGGACTGGTCCACGACTGTGACGCCTCTGCTGACAAATCAGCTTAAACTCTCATTGGTGCTTCCTTCCACCTTCACGTGGCTTTGTTCCCATTAACATTTTTTCTGCAAAAACAAATTAAAAAGTGTGTGTGCGCGCGCGTCTTTCTACCGTTTATAAGATATTATCATAATTGTAAGTATATGATTCTGTTTTTTTATAGAAAAGGAGACTTGGATCCGTGTCTACTGCCTTTGAAAAATACAAATCACGAGTTTTGTGTGATCATCTTCTGAGTTCCACGCCCCCACTCACACAGAAGTCAAAATGGGCTCACGAGTATCTCTGCAAAAAGCCTTCTTAGGTCTAAGTGCGGCGCTCTTTCAGCCCACTAAAGTAGATGAACTTGGGCTGGAATATGATTGGAAATTAGCGGTCAACTTTGAAGCCCAAAGTACTGGGAGAAGTCTAGACTGAATATATATGTAAGGGCTAATGTTGATGATCGATACGATCTGCAAACAAGAGCAACGTAGCCCACGCAGATGAATGAATAACAGCAACTTGATTCAGAGAATTAAATGAAAAGGAAAAAAACAGCGGATCGTATTTACTTTGGAAAGTAAGTAGACGTTACTTTGCGACACTCATTCAGCCCACTAAAGTAGATGAACTTGGGCTGGATATGATTGGGAATTAACGGTCAACTTTGAAGCCCAAAGTACTGAGAAAAGTCTAGACTGAATAGCAGCAACTTGATTCAGAGAATGAATGAATGAAGCCCAAAGGGCTAATGTTGATGATCGATAGGATCCGCAAACAAGAGCAACGTAGCCCACGCAGATGAATGAATAGCAGCAACTTTGGAAAGTAAGTAGACGTCACTTTGCATTGTAGACAACCGTCACAAATAAATATGCAGAGGTATGATCAATCCGCAGAAATCCAGGATGGTGCAATATATATCTTGATGAGCCTTTTCACACATTTCAGATGATGATACAAACAAAATAAAATACATAAAAGAAGCCACACATTAAGAAGACCCATCACTCTCTCATGCTATTGCTTCAGATCCATGTATTCGTTAAAAATGGTGGGTTGGGTTCAGTTTCAGATTGTGTCAGAGATTTCATAATCTACTAAATAAATTTTTTCCCTGTGTGTGTATCAGAAGAGCAGCCTCCTACGCAGCGAGCCGGACCTGTTAAGAGCAGCCATATGGCGTATGGTCTCACCAATGAGATCCTTGAAAACGAGCCGTTCGATGTCGAGAACCGCCTCTGACATCTCAACCTGACAATCTCGCCACGGGTCCTGTGATAGATCTCTTTGGAGGACCCCGCACACGTATCCCACAAGGTCTGCTTCCTCCGTGGAGGAGCTTTTCTTTCTTAACCTCTGAAACTCAGACCAGATCATGTGTAGCATCTTGTCGGCGTCTACAACCATTTTCCAGGGCGGCAACCTCCTTAACCGCCCAACAATCTCCTGCACTGCGTCAAAGATGAGCCTTCTGTCCTGTGCGGAGGCGCATTTGCCCTTGAAGTATTGCTGCTTCTTTTCCAGCAACGAGAAGATGTCGGAGTCAAGTGGTAGGCAATCGGAGGCTCTGAGGATGTCGGAGATGTAGACATATTCAGAGTCCGAGGATGAGGACATGGAGCCACCCCAAGATTCGTCTTCGGATTCTGTTAGAACATAAAGAAAGAAAGATTAAGAAGAGATAGCTATAGAGAGAGAGACAGAGACATACGAGTGGAGGTTGGTTATACCAGTGAAGTCAAGGCTGCGTTTCATGACTGGGGACGGAGAAGATTCCTCGTGGTAAAGTGAGGCGTCAAGAACAGAGACTGGACTCGGCTGTGATTCTCCGGCAGCCTCAGACGCCGCCATCTCGGCAATGCTGTGGAGGAGCTTGTCGCATCTCTCCAAGAGAGTTTTCCCTTGTCTTTTCAACTCTTCCTCGGCGCGATTCCTTGTCTGGAGAGGTTCGGGTCTCCGACTCCGCTGAGGGGATTCGCTGAGCGTCGGTCTCCGGTTAGGACTCTTGACGCTGTTTTCACTTGTCCTCCGCGTCCTTGCATTGCTCTGATCTCGCCTGCCGGTGTCGGTGGCGTTTACGGATCTGATGGCAGAGGAGGGTCTGATGGGAGGTTGATGGACGAGATTGGTGCTGCGCATTACTCGCTGTTGCTTGTTGGAGTGCAACAGCCCTTTGAGCCTGAGAGCTTCGAGAAGTTGCTTAAGGGTTTCGAGATCGGTGGCGGGAGATTCGGATCCACGGCTCATTTGCCTCGGCTCCGGGAAGAAATCGGCTGAATCGAAAAAGCTCTTTCGCCTTAGTTGCGGGGCTGGAGGAGGAGCTCTAGCTGCCTGCGCTCGGGCGCTCCTGATGTGGTGGAACTCCGGGGGATCTTCAGCTCCTCCTCCGGTAATGATGATGCTCTTCTCGTCATCCCTGCTGCACTGCGGGTTTTGAAAGTTGAAGCTGTCCACAAATCTGCCCAAGGCCCTCGACTCGGATGCACATCTCTGAAGAGGCTGCTGCGAGGCGGGCAATGCCTCCAATCCCATGAGCCGTGCGATCACGCTGGGCGAGCCAGCAGACCCATCGGCGCGGATCTGTCTGGGTTTGAGGCTTCCCTTGGCATCCACGACGGCTCTGCTATCGAGCGAGAGCCTAGGAGCTTCCTTGGAGAACCTCCACGGTGACCTCGAGGATACTTGTTGTTTCAACTCCGAGCTCTTCGGGAGACTCTCATCGGGAGCCGGAGACCGGAGCTCTGGGGTAGAATAGACACTCTGGGTGCCTGAATCCAGTGGCGGAGGAGAAGTGGAGGAGGAAGAGAGACGTTTGGGCAAGGCAAAGCGTTTGGGGGAGAGAAGATGAGGACGATCGAACATGTTGAAGAAGCCGGCCATGCAACCCCCGATTTGCTTCTCCACGCCGGCTTCCTCCTCTTTCACCACCCTTGTCTCCATTTTCTTCACATTCAGCTCCGCCGTTTCCTTTCCTTCTTGTTGTATTCTATCACACATTCACACTCACTCACTAGCAACTACTCTCTCTCTCCCGCTTTTCGGCTTCTTTAAAGGACGATGGTACCAAATACTATTAATATATGACTCTTGTACCCCTCACCTCTCCTCCTGTTTCCCACTTTTATCCTCATCCAACGTGCTATTGCTCATTATATATTAACTTCTCCAAAATATTAAATACTATATTGCGTACTGACAATCCTTGTGTTACTGATTTGTTTTGTTTTCTTGATTAAGTTTGGGTGGTAATAGCAATAGTTAACACTAATTGTATTTTTTATGCTTATTAACTTCTTCACTTACTCTGCACTTCATCTAGTCAAACATCATTTATTAGTAGCTTTCAACTTTCGTCCCTTTTCGATTATCGGAGGTGAACAAGAATATTAGTGTACAGGAACGGAAGATGAGGAGAGAGAGAGGAGAAAGGGGCTTATTATGGGAAAATGTGGATCCCACTGTTGACCGATACAGACGTGGCACTTTCGAAGATGACACGTGGAAGGCATAAGAATGACCGTTACCAAGCCACGCCACGCCCACAGCTTTTGGTTGGTAAGGAGAAGAAATTCCGCGACTGATGCGGGTTGCCATTGCGGTTGACTGGCGCCCGATACTCTTTATCTATCGGCCTTTCGCATTCAGTTGTAGTTATTGCGTTTGCAATGCCTTTGATTCATTTGCATAAGAAAACGTTAACTTGAAGATACCTACACATGTATGAGTTACAAGGACATGGTTTATTCTTTTCTTTTTGTCGATAGAGTTCCGTAAAACGTACAGCCTACTCGAGATTTACAAGCTCTGAGACAACGGCTATCTTACTAATCCTAGCAATTTAATTTAATGACCTAAACCCGAGGAATATTGTATTGCTTCTAGTTAGAAATTGGAAATTTAAAATAAAATAAAAAATAAAAGAGGCGGGAAGAGAAAGGGTTTGGCGTTATGTGAGCATGTGAGTGAGGCTATAGATAATAATGCATGTTTCAATGTTTGATTTTTGATCACGAGGTAAATGTAAGTATCGAAATCTCAATATATTCACTCATTCATGTACTGTGTGGTGCTCTGAGTCTGACCACAGATGCAGATTTTTGTAACGTGCATCTTCCGGCTGCTCAATTATTTACTTATTCTACTTCACCGGTAAATATGAGGGGTACGAGTTATGTGGTTTCTCCTTTTTAGGATAAAATTGGCAAAAATTAATTTGGCTCCAAACACACAATTACAAACTTCTATCAGTTGTTTGTTTATTTAATGTTAATTTATTATTGATTGGAGAGTTATTACTAGAGAAAGTCACTCTATGAGACCAGCAACCTAAATTTTAAAGAAAATGTATCATCATCAACTTTGATGATTTTGACCAATAAGAGAAGATGACAGATATTCAAAGGTTGTCAGAAAAGTCACATTATCAGATGTGATGGTGCTTTACTTTACTCCTTACACCATATACTATTATTATATTCAGTGAGATTAGTTCAGGAATTCAAGAATATTTAGGACTGCAAAAAAAGTTTCTAAAACTACACCTTTAGCAGTTACAGAATATACAACCTACTTAGTAGTTAATAGCATCCTATCCTACTACTACTACTCTCTATGATTGGAACAAAAGAATTTACACATTATTGTTGTTTTGCAATAATCTGTGACAATGGAACCCTAACACCAACGGGGTTGGAGATTTTCTGCTTTTACGTACACAGCAACAGCCAACAGGTAAAATTATCTTTAAAGAGCGGAAATACAAAAAAGGAGAAGAGTCATAAGTAACAATAATAAAAGAGAGGAGCGGAGGCATGTGCTCTGGGTTCCATTATCGACCTATGACAATAATCATAAATAATTAGTAATCATCTAAAAATGGGTGTGACAGTATTCTGGACCTCGAAACTAGTGTAGTGTTCTGCGTGGTATCTATGAAATTAGATGGATGTGGACAAAAGTTAAAAAAAGAGGTAGACACACTTAACGGTCTTCAAGATCTGCCAACTTTCTTCTTCATTACCCCCTCCAACTATGCACACTCACATTACTGAGATTCCCATCTTGTTCCAATCTCAATGCAAAAAAAATGAGAAGGAGAAGCTCTAACTCCATTGCTCGGATGTCAGATTCGGATTTCATAAATACAAATTTTGTACATACACTGATTGTTTACATACGTGCAACTTGACCATTCTATGCAATCCAATGCTCATCTGTACGATTTTTCTACTATGGGGAGATAGATCACACATGATGAAACTGCTACAAACACATATTTATTTTGGTCCCATGTAAAAAGATATCTTAACACCAAAACTATATTGTGTAACCATTTGACTCTCTCGAATCAAAGTATAAAGCATCTGCAGCCTTCTCCCCCATTTGGTCCTTCAAACCACCGATCCCACCCTAAGTTCAAAGGTCCATTGGTCCTGCCAAACATTACCATCCCCATAGCATGTGTCAGGTATTTGATCCGAAATGAATACTACAAGAGTTGTAATGTCCAAAAGCACTCACAGTGGCAAGAGAGGGTCGGGTGCTTTCTCGACGGCAAAGAGCAGCCTGCGAGGCAAGACAATATACAAGTCAAAAACAGATTGTTCTTGCAAAAGAAAGAAGCAAAAAAACATAGGCTGAGTTTCCCTCCCTTACTCCTGGCACACGGTTGACACGATATCTGTCTGCTCGAGCTCTTCCAACTCTTTCTGGATATATAGTACACGAAATCAAAAACAAAGGCAAGTTTATGAGTAAATGTTGGAGCAGCGGTGACGAGAAAAGAGTCCAAAACATGGTATCTGTGCACATGAGAGTTTGGGAGAATCTAAACTGTAGATTGAACAGTAGGTCATATGATCCATGAGATTGTGATGTGATACATGATACACATCTAAGGGAAACAAAGGCCGGACTATCATCACGAGCTGGTATACTATAAAGGTAAGTAACTCTCTGAGGAAATAAGCTCAAAAGAGAAAACCAGAATGAGATCTACCAGAAGAAGAAGAGCCAATCATAACCAGAAGAACAATCTACATACCTACTTCCTTGCAAGCCACAAGAATTTAATCAATTATCTGAGATTCATCACCAGCACCAACTAGAGACTAGAGACTAGAGACTAGAGACTAGATACTAGAGACTAGAGAAGATCGCATATTACCTCCAAGAATTTGACTTCCTGTTCGACGCGACCAAGCTCAGCAAGGATCCTGTGCTTCCCCCGCGCATCACCTCCTCCTAGAGAAGCCTCGTTCTCCTCCATCGACTCGATATCACTATGCTGTTGATTACCGATTATCAATGGCTCGCATCCTCTCTCTCTCAGATCTGACACCGTCAGAAAAAGAAACTGAGGAGTCAGAGAGAGACCCCCACCGTACAAGTTTGAATTTTCCCAAGTCTCTCAATGGACTGACTTTCGACCTTCTCTTTTCTCCAAAAGTCACGTCGCTTTACGCATTTCAAAGCCCAACACAAATAAATATGGACTTTTTATTTAAGAAGCCCATGGGCCATAACAAATGATTGTGTGTCCATATTACGACTACATGAGATAAATAAATGAAAAGAAAAGAAAAAGTATGTGGCTCAAGTCATCACTCATCACTCTTCTCTTGGAGCTCTATTAAGTGATTTTGGCATCTGCTTGTCTTCTGGCTGATAAAAGCTTACCCACCGGATCTTGGTTTGCTTCAATCTCTCGGTCATCCATGGCTTCTTCGATGCTCAACGGGGCCATCACCTTCCCCAAGGGCCTGGGTTTCCCCGGTTCCAGATCAATCCCGCCGCCGAGCTTGGTCTCCGTGAACCGAACCACACCCACGCCAAGACTCTCCGTAGCGACAAGATGCAGCGTGTCGGCGTCAAGACCATCGGCGCAACCGAGGTTCATACAGCACAAAAAGGAGGCCTACTGGTTCTACAGGTTCTTATCCATCGTATACGACCATATCATAAACCCCGGCCACTGGACGGAGGACATGAGGGACGACGCTCTCGAGCCGGCGGATCTGAGCCATCCGGACATGCGTGTGGTCGATGTCGGGGGCGGAACTGGTTTCACCACTCTGGGCATCGTCAAGACAGTGAAAGCAAAGAACGTGACCATTCTGGACCAGTCGCCACATCAGCTGGCCAAGGCGAAGCAGAAGGAGCCGTTGAAGGAATGCAAGATCGTGGAAGGAGATGCCGAGGATCTCCCTTTCCCTACTGATTATGCCGACAGATACGTCTCTGCTGGAAGGTAAACAGACACTTGTATACTTGTTTCTTTGGTCTTTTGTTCTTGTTGCTAAATGTTTGTTTTGACTTTGACAGCATTGAGTACTGGCCTGACCCGCAGAGGGGAATTAGGGAAGCCTACAGAGTTCTCAAGATCGGTGGAAAAGCATGTCTCATTGGCCCTGTCTACCCAACCTTCTGGCTTTCTCGCTTCTTTGCAGATGTCTGGATGCTTTTCCCCAAGGAGGAAGAGTACATTGAGTGGTTCAAGAATGCTGGTTTCAAGGACGTTCAGCTTAAGAGGATTGGCCCCAAGTGGTACCGTGGTGTTCGCAGGCACGGCCTTATCATGGGATGCTCTGTCACCGGTGTCAAACCTGCCTCCGGTGACTCTCCTCTCCAGGTCTCTTTCCCTTGCTCTCTCTCTCTCTCTACTTCTGCTTTTTGTTATTCCTCTTTCCTTGACCACCATCTCCCTCTCTTTCGATTCATATGCAGCTTGGTCCAAAGGAAGAGGACGTAGAGAAGCCTGTAAACAACCCCTTCTCCTTCTTGGGACGCTTCCTCCTCGGAACCCTAGCGGCTGCCTGGTTTGTGTTAATCCCGATCTACATGTGGATCAAGGATCAGATCGTTCCCAAAGACCAACCCATCTGATCCCATCATCGTCTGCGTCAATCAACTAGCATCAATGTAGGATTTCCTATATTAAATGACACATACTTTTTGTTCTATCTATCAGCAAGCGGAATATGATGAACCTTTTTTCAAATGTCTATCTACTACTCTATTCCGCATGCTATGAAACTCTGTTTCGGCGAACATCAATTCCCCCCAAACTCGATTCTACCAACATATCTTGTCTGAATTTGATTAATATTCAACAAATCTGTAAAGCAACAACCAAAGTAAGAGTATCAATTATATCTCACCAACAAAATATCATTACCTATTTGCTTGCATTAAAACAAGGCAAATTACAACAACAAAAACTCGCAAGTCATCAGCAGCATGCAAATCGATGGATGAGAGTGATCAATCTGCATAGCTAACCAGACCTCTCTGTTCGGATGGAGAGGTCGAGGGAGAAGCGCTGCGCGATTCTGCACGAGAGGTAGCTCCTCCTCTGATGGGAGATCTTTGTGGCCCGAGACGGGATTTAAGGGCTTGGCTAATTGGCTGCCTCTTTCTAGGGCTCCCGCTAGGGCTACGATGCCTTGGACTGTGGCTCCTGCTTCTGTCTCTAAAACGTCTGCGGTTCCCATCTGGACTTCGAGAAATGCTTCTTCTCCTCCGGTTGTACCTATGCAAGACAACAAGCGTAATGCATGTGAATCGAGGTGCTGTTCTACGGGTTATATCGTCCCGAGCTAACCAGAACCTTATGTATAAAGGAAAAAAGAGAGCAGACCTTGGAGGACTCCTCCTGGGTGGACTCCTAAAGCGTCCTCTCGGCGAGCGTTCAGAGTAACTCCTGCTCGGATACCTCCAGTAATTTAAACAAAACAGGGCTTAGTATTGTTTACAGTATGGTCTTCCTTTGTTGTGAGTATATAAATACCTGTCCGTGTTCCTGTCCTGAAAGCTTCTTCTCTCAGGCCAGCGCCGAGGAGGGGAACGCTCAGGAGATGGCGTACGGTACTTCCGAGCAAAGGAATAACGTTCTGTGAAGCCACGCCCCTTTCGGATGCGTTTGGACGCACCCCTTGGAGATGGGCTTCTTGAAGATTTCCCCACAGCTTTCTCTGCTAGCTTCTCGTGAGGACTTCCGCTTCCATTTCCAAGATCTCTCACAGGGCTCCTAGTAGGACTTCTGCTCCTACTGTTTTGATTTCTCCTAGGAACTGGTGGGCTCATACTCCTATATACCGATAGAAATTGGCGAAGTTCTTCAGGGACCACAAATCAGAATACGAAAATGTAAAAGCAGAGCTGATAAACATAAAGCCAGGGAGATAAACCTTGATTTCTCTGAGTCAGCACGTTGATTATCAACTTTGGTGGCCTTTCCATTACGCACAAGTTCATCGTTATCCAGAAAAGAATCTGGTTCCTCCCTCAAAGAGTTCTTCTCCGCAGGACTAGAATCAGCAGCATCCCCTACGGGCAAAGCTGTCAAAAGTTTTCCACCATCTGTACCAAGAAGAGTAAGATTCTCATAACTTGCAGGGGGGTAACGCGCAATCCACTTCGCATACGACAACTAGTTGCCAAATATAGACGGAATGAACCAAGATTCTTAAACAGTTACACTTGCCTTTAGCTTTTTTTAACATTTTGGCCTTGTCGTGGCCCACTCTCTCATCATCAGAATTGCTACTCTCGGTGTCACTTGAACTATCCTTGTTTCTGCAAAAAGAAAAGCACTGATAGAATCAAGCAAAAGAACTGGCAACGATTAAACTGAATTACCACGAACTAATAGCCAGACCTGCGGTGAGGTGGTCTACCTCCTCGAGCCTTCTTTTTCCCATTTCGTCCTTTAATCTTTCTTTCCCCGCGTCGGCCTTTGTGTCTCTTGGTTGACCTCCTCTTCCTACGCTTCCCATCACTGGAAGAACTAGACTCATAAGAGGATGAATTTGATTCGGATTCAGAATCTGAATCTGACTCAGAACTTGAGCTATATGAATCTGACGAAGACGAGTATCTTCTTTTTCGCTTTATCTTCTTCTCCTTAGTATCTTTCCTGCGTGTTCCCCTAGCTTCGCGATCAGATATGTCACCAGAAGGAAAGCCCTTGATAGATTTTTTCGTTTTCCCTGAAAATCATGTACCCGCATCAAAAATCTAGCCATTCCACGTTCAAAAAATTAACTTCATTACCTCTATCATTTTCAGTAGCATCCTGAGCTTTCATCGGAGACATCTCGCCACAGTCAAGTATTTTCACATAGCTGGTTGGTTCCCCATTACTCGTCCCCACAAGCTCCATTTTGTTGACAACTTCCATTCCCTTCACAACTTTCCCAAAAACAACATGTTTCCTACAGTATGATTAAAGAAAAATCAGGACATCATTAAACCTTATGACTGCTCATTACAGTGACTTTAATTTCTCAAAAGAATCATATCTATGGAACATGGATTACCCATCGAGATGTGGCTGGCGTTTAAAAAGAATAAAAAACTGAGACCCGTTGGTGTTTGGGCCACAATTTGCCATCGAAAGGACTCCACCTCCATCATGGTCCAGTTTGAAATTCTCATCTGTAGAGGTAACATGATATATTGAGAAAATTGTCCAACTCCAGAAAGCTGAATATCGAGCTAGTAAAAAAAAAAGTATACCTGAAAACTTCCCACCATAGATGCTCTCCCCGCCAGTGCCTGCAAACCAACCAAAGTCCTTACAAATCAGGGAATTATCATTATCAGGGTCAAGCTGAGTGGTGATAACAATCCACGAGATGGCATTCAGAAGCCCTTCCAGAGTGCCATTTTTTCTAACTCCTTGTGTCAATTCCTTGAACTTGTGTGTAAACTAAATGCTAACTAGATTGCCTCTAACGACCATGAGGTATACAAAACATAAAAATATATGACCTTAAATAGTGCATAAAGTGATGCCAAGTTATAAATATACACGGTTTGGGAAATAATATGATTAAGTGTATAAAAAAGATAAGAGGTTTGAGGAATACCATTTGCATTAGAAAAATCACCACCCTGCCAAGAAAACAGAAGAAGCACTAATGAATAAAGAATTCGGTTTCCAACATATGCAGAACAAAAATCTAAGCAGCAAGAGTAGAACGGATATATACTTGAGCCATGAATCCTTTAATTACTCGATGGAAAGATGATCCTTTGAAATGTAGAGGCTTGCCAGTGGTCTTTCCAACGCCAGCCTCCCCTGCACGAGGTAAAACACGAGAAGAAGGAAATGTGAAGCCCAATATCTTTCAAGTTGACATGCAAGAAGGAGAAGGGACTCAAGACAAAAAAAAACATGAATTCGCAAATCAAGTTGTTCTTTAACAAACTCGTAGAATCTTTTCAGGAATGTACTAGAGAAGTCATGCAATAGTATACTAAAAGAAACAGGGTCCACAGTTAAACGACAAGTATAGATGGTGATACTGAAGTGAGCAAGCAGAAGATACCTGTGCAGAGGGCACGAAAGTTTTCAGCTGTCTTAGGGACAACATCAGCAAAAAGCTGCCATTGACAGAAAGAACGAAAAAATACTTAGAAAAGGAAAGAAAGAGGAAAGCAAAGGAAGCAATGAAAAATGGATAGTCGATGGCAATACCTCAATGACAATGCGTTCAACGGGATCCCCGCCAATGGATATATCCAAAAATACAGAAGGATTCTTCTTCTTACTACTCATTGCTACACAGCGAAAGAAGAGGTTACAGATAGACGATGGTAAATGTGGCCTCACGAACACTAACTAACAATACGCCGCAGTCAACATAGCAAAACTCATTGCATGATTAGAATCACAAGGCTCAATTCAAATTAGCAGTTGGAATATCAGATCTGTCAAACTTTTTTAACATTATACGAACTAAAAACCCTAAACCCCTAAAGAATCATTTAAAATAAATAAATGAAGAAGTATGAAGATACCTAGCGGTAATGGATGGTGGTGACGGTAAGAGTAATCGATCGAATATGGAACGAAGATTATCGCTCCCGAGTTGGTGGGTTTGCGATTTACGAAGTAAGCAAGAGAGTAAGGTTTGTTCGCTCGGCTCGCTAAGGAAGGAAGGAAGAATCCCCTCGGCCCGTCCCCCGATATAATCTACGGTTATCTGACTGCCACGTGTCGAACACAAAGCTGAACCTAATTAAAGAGAGTGTCAGGCCCGATGGGCCTCGGTAGAGAGAAATGGAAGAGTACTCAGCGTCAGCGAC
>KE154751.1:1085788-1096861 GCA_000411075.1 Sisymbrium irio | reverse complement strand
AGAGAGAGAGAGAGAGAGAGAGAGAGAGCTAGACTTCTGTATACATTCCTCTAAATATTTTTTTCTTTCTTTCTGCACACGAACCATGAGAAACTTTAAAGAATATAATCACAGTGCTCTGTTGCTCAACCTTACCACTACCAGCCTCAACAAGGCTCAGAGGCGTTGGCGTATTGCCTATGCTGCCATCTACTCTGTAAGGGCTATGCTCTCTCTCGTTAAGGAAATTGTTCCTAAAAGAGTTAATCCCAAAGCCTCTGATGTCTCCCTCTCTCTCTCCTATACATCCCTCGAGTCCGGTGATGGAGCAAAGATCAACTCTATGCCTCTCTCTTATAATCCAGATATTGATCAAGAACAACTAGTGAAAATCATGAAAAGTAAAGATTTATCGAGCATCCGAGCGTTGGGTGGCGTGGAGGGTGTAGCAGTTTCCATCAGAACAAACGCCACCAAAGGAATTCATGGTAATGAACAAGAGGTCAGTAGACGCCGTGACCTCTTTGGCTCTAACACCTACCATAAGCCACCGCCTAAAGGACTTCTCTTCTTTGTGTATGAAGCTTTCAAAGACACAACCATCTTGATCTTGTTGGCCTGCGCCACTCTCGCCCTTGGTTTCGGTATTAAAGAACACGGCATCAAAGAAGGCTGGTATGAAGGCGGAAGCATCTTCGTAGCAGTGTTTTTGGTCATAGTTGTCTCTGCTCTTAGCAACTTCAGGCAGGAGAGACAGTTCGACAAACTATCCAAGATAAGCAACAATATTAAAGTGGAAGTCCTGAGGGACAGCAGGCGTCAACATATCTCCATTTTTGATGTTGTTGTTGGTGATGTTGTCTTCTTGAAGATTGGAGATCAGATTCCAGCCGATGGTCTGTTCTTGGATGGGCATTCCCTTCAAGTGGACGAGTCTAGTATGACAGGAGAGAGTGACTATCTAGAAGTCGATCACCGTGATAATCCTTTCTTGTTCTCCGGGACAAAGATAGTCGACGGGTTTGCTCAGATGCTGGTTGTCTCCGTTGGTATGAGCACAACTTGGGGGCAGACGATGAGCTCCATAAACCAAGATTCTAGCGAGAGAACACCTTTGCAGGTCCGTCTTGACACGCTGACCTCCACCATCGGAAAACTTGGTCTAACGGTGGCTGGACTTGTCCTAGTAGTGTTATTAGTCCGTTACTTCACAGGGAACACAAAGAAAGATGGTAAAACAGAATACAATGGGAGCAAAACGCCTGTTGACACTGTCGTTAATTCCGTGGTGAGAATTGTGGCAGCTGCAGTCACCATTGTCGTAGTGGCTATCCCAGAAGGTTTGCCGTTGGCTGTGACTCTGACGCTGGCTTACTCCATGAAGAGAATGATGTCTGATCAAGCCATGGTCAGAAAGCTCTCAGCTTGTGAAACGATGGGCTCGGCAACAGTGATATGCACAGACAAGACAGGCACTTTAACACTGAACGAGATGAAGGTTACCAAGTTTTGGCTAGGCCAAGAGTCAATCGATGAAGACTCTACCAAAATGATCTCATCCGAAGTTCTCGATCTGCTTTACCAAGGCACCGGTCTGAACACGACAGGAAGTGTATGTGTGTCAGATACGGAGCCCACGCTTGAGTTCTCGGGTAGTCCAACCGAGAAGGCTCTCTTGTCTTGGACAGTGCTAAATTTAGGTATGGATATTGAGTCAGTGAAGCAAAAACATGATGTTATTCGCGTTGAAACCTTCAATTCAGCAAAAAAGCGAAGCGGTGTTTTGATTCGGAGAAAGTCTGACAATACCGTCCATATACATTGGAAAGGAGCCGCTGAAATGGTCGTGGCTATGTGTTCTCACTACTACACGAGCACTGGGTCCGTTAACTTGATGGACGCCACAGCAAAGAACATAATTCAGGCAATAATCCAAGGTATGGCAGCCAGTAGCCTTAGATGCATAGCGTTTGCCCATAAAGAAGCATCGAATGACTCGGGATTAGAGGAAGATGGCTTGACTTTGATGGGAATAGTGGGTCTGAAAGATCCTTGTCGACCTGGTGTCTCAAAAGCTGTTGAAACTTGCAAACTTGCGGGCGTCACCATCAAGATGATAACGGGAGATAACGTTTTTACTGCAAAAGCGATAGCTTTTGAATGTGGAATCCTCAACCACAATGATGAAAATGAAGAGGAGGCTGTCGTAGAAGGTATTCAGTTCAGAAACTATACTGATGAAGAGAGAATGCAGAAAGTCGAGAAGATTCGGGTCATGGCAAGGTCCTCTCCCTCCGACAAGCTTCTGATGGTCAAGTGTTTGAGACTTAAAGGCCACGTGGTAGCCGTCACAGGGGATGGCACCAACGATGCACCTGCACTAAAAGAAGCAGATATTGGACTCTCTATGGGAATTCAGGGTACTGAAGTGGCGAAAGAAAGCTCGGACATTATCATTCTAGATGATAACTTTACATCCGTTGCTACGGTATTAAAATGGGGAAGGTGTGTCTACAACAATATCCAGAAATTCATTCAGTTTCAGCTAACAGTGAACATCGCAGCTCTTGTGATTAATTTCATTGCAGCAGTATCAGCTGGTGAGGTCCCTTTGACAGCAGTTCAATTATTATGGGTAAACCTCATCATGGACACTCTAGGAGCTCTAGCTCTCGCCACAGAGCGTCCTACCAACGAGCTCTTGAAGCGAAAGCCAGTTGGACGAACAGAGGCCCTCATAACAAATGTCATGTGGAGGAATCTCTTGGTCCAATCACTATATCAGATAGCTGTTCTCTTGATCTTACAGTTCAAAGGTATGTCTATATTCAATGTCCGCAAGGAGGTGAAGGACACGCTCATTTTCAACACCTTCGTGTTATGCCAAGTTTTCAATGAATTCAACGCCAGGGAGATGGAGAAGAAAAATGTGTTCAAAGGAATTCATAGAAATAACTTGTTCATTGGAATCATAGCTATCACTATCGTGCTTCAAGTCATTATGGTGGAATTCCTAAAAAAGTTTGCGGATACAGTAAGGCTGAACGGGTGGCAATGGGGAACTTGCATAGCAATTGCTTCTCTATCCTGGCCGATCGGCTTTTTCGCTAAATTCATACCTGTTTCCGAGACACCTTTCCTCAGTTTCTTTAAGAATCCAAGATCCTTATTTAAGGGTTTAAGGAGCTCATCTCTCAAGAAACCTTGAGCAGTCGGCCGTAACAACTGCAGCTCTCTAAGGATGGATGGATGATTGACAATCAAGAAAGAGTAAGAGCCATCTGAAACTTTATAAGCAGTTTCCAGCTTTCTTGAACGATCAAAAGATTCAAATTCAAACGGTGAAATTTATTAAACCTTGATGATTCCCCCCCACTAAGAGATGCTTTTTGCTCAAACCACGAGATTAGTGTCACTGACTCTTAAGTTCTTTCAAATTGGTGCAACAAAGTAGCTTTCAGTTCAGTTTGATAGAAACATAAAACGACATTAGCATTTTGGTAGACCTTGATGATGGCTTAGGAAAAATCAAGGAAAAACAATTGTGTGAGTATGAGTTTGGGTAGCCATTGATAGATAACATTAACTTTGGTTTATCTAATGTATAGTCGCAAGGGTATATTTCGCAGTTAATACATGTAAAGATAACTAAGCATGCTTGAAGTTTTGTTGGCAATGTATAATTTGTCTTGTAATGTTTGGTTGAATATAAGAGAGATGTCGGTTGGAGTTTTGTACAGTTTATGAAACGTTTGGCTTTGCACAGTTTAAGTACCCTTTGAAACACTAAAACATGATGTACCCATGATAGATTTGTAGCACCGAAACATTAAATAAATAGTGGAAAGGGTGATAAAGCAGGAAAAACAACATTGTTCAAAAAAACACGGGAAAAAAACAATTCCATAGGATATGCAGTCTCGTTGGAGCATACTGGACCGGTGTTATGGAGCATTGGAGTTGCTCGTAATCGTAGAGCCGAAGATAATAAGGTTCGATTTTGGGCCAGGCCCATATTCAACAATCGATAAATTACCGGGCCTTTGTTAATGTAAATATATACTATATGCTATATGTAGTAGAATTAGTACATTTCTGTTTTTGGTCAAAATACTAAACATGTTTATTAGAGTTACACATTCAACACAAGATGCGATAAGAAGGACGCGTCAGACGGTCGAATTAAGTACTAAAAAAAAAACTCATTCCAAACGCTCCTATGACCAAAAACATCAAAATAAAAAAGGTTGGCAAAAAATTAATATAAACACTAAATCTATTCACAAGTTGGTCGCGACGTGGGTTTTGGGTAGACCGAGTGAAATAAATTAGTGAAGATAATTCACACGAATCTTAAGGAGATGGTGTGCCTTGCATGTCTTAATTATGGGATAATTTTTTTTTATCGACATCTCTTGCTGAAACCTTAGTCAACGAATATGTCTAGTACATAAATCCCCCTCCCCCACCCTCTCTCCTCAAACTCATTTTAATTGAAGTGCAAACAAGAAAAACAGACAGTAGAAAAATGGGGAAGATCATCAATTTCTCTCCCGTTCTCCTTGTATTCTTGTTGGTTTCTACAGGTATATATATACTCAATTAATTTCAAGTTCCATCTGGGATAGCTTGTTGAAAAGATAATTGGTCGCCGTGTCTCTATGATGATAGGATTAATGGACAAGGGAGAAGCGCAAGGGTGTGCGTGGGAATGCAAGGGTCTACCAAACTTCAAGTGTTGGTTGGGTACCGCCGGACACAAACTTTGCAACGACTTTTGCATTAACGAAGGAGCCGCTCAAGGCGTCTGCTTCTCAGACGCCGCCACGAACACCCACGCTTGTCTCTGTCGCAAGGCCGGCTGCTCCTAATCTATAACCTCAACCTCTCACCGCGTTGTTACGTATGTCTCGATTATGTAATAATAATATTCTACATATGTATACGTCCAAGGAGACAAGTTATTATTATTAAGAACACAGAAAAGAACTCATGCATTTTGTTTTTGCTGAGATTGTGTTGTGATTGGTTGTCGTGAATTGTGATGTATTAGAAAAACAAAAGTGGTGTAATGTTTATGCAACCCTTTTTAATAATATATGTAATCCTACACAGGACGTTGGTCTTCTTGGTTCTCCTTCTCTGATTTTTATTGCTCGATCACTACTATTGATATTAGACACTTGTGTGTTGTCTCTTTGTATTTCATTATGATTGCTAGGTTCGAACAGGAACCCACGAAAACTAGCTAACTTGTCTTCAAATTCGCCTCTTCTTCTTCATATTCATCCCTCGCGCTGTCGTTGTTCATCAGTAGTTCTTCCCAAAAACCGTCGTCGAGTCCCTTCTCCACCTCATCAATCCGCTGCCGTCCATATCCTTGCATCTCTAGCGCCAGAGCCTCCAGTTCCGATACGTGTTCCACCGTCTCAGGTTTGACCTGATCGATCGATGCCTCCTCTAGCTCTTTCCTCTGCTGCTCCAGTAGCTGCTGCAGAAGACCGGGGTTCTGCACCGCGCGTCTCAGAAACGACATCATATGTCTCTGTTTCTTCTCTGCTCCATTGATCCGCTGTTCCATGGCTTGGATGTAGCCTCTCGCTCTCTGCTCCTGCTGTCTGAGCCTCGATATCTCCATCATCAGGACATGCCTCTCTTGCCGGAGCTCGACGCAGGGGTCATGGTCATGACCGTCGCCTTGAGAGTGATGAAGCGAGGGAGGGGCAGAGGAGGAGGTTCGTCTCTTGATGCTTTTGAGAAGGCCTCTCTGTCCCATCAAGAAACCTTCATTCATAAACTCCCATCTCTCTGACTCGATCTTTCTGAATCCCTGAATTATTATTATAAAAATAAAGTTAGGTTTTTAATAGCCGTGTCTTCCTATATAACACAAAGAGCAGTAATCTGTATTATTGCCGTGCTGCTGTTAAAAAAAAAAGCCTACTTATATTATTGCCGTTTTAGTTGAAAGCCTACTTATATTATTGCCGTTTTATTTCTACAACTAAAAATAGTGCATCTTTTGGTATTAAGGTTAAAGTGATGCAATAAAATTGATATGGATAAAGTTTCCAGAACATACGAAACTTGTTCTTTTTCACTGCTGTTAGAGTCTTTAATTTATTTCATCAACCATTGATAGGCATAACTAATACGAACGTATCCGTTGAAACAACGACTTCTTACATATCGGTTACAGCGAATTCTACAGCAGGAACCAAACAAATTACCATTTCGCAGTAATTGGAGGCCAAACGCATTCGTCGAGGTCCTCCAAAACTATAAGATCAGAGGGGAGCACAAAAGTGAAAAACAAAATCCGTAGCAATGTCGTTCGGTGGAGAGAAGGAGATACTTACGTAAGTATTGAGTTGTCTGACGAAGCTGGAGAAGTTGTTATGCTTGAAGTATAGAGGGAGAATAGTCGCGGAGAAAGAATGTGGATCCCACACGACAAAACTAATGCCTCCCCTATTCCAGGACACAATGTGGTTTGTGTTTGGGTCGTCCACCATCTCGAAAGTCTTTGTTAGAAACGGACATGGCCCTGGTTCCTGCAGTCCTTCCATAGGCACCGGGATTGACCACGCTCTCGAACTTGACGACGGCTCCATCTTTCTTCTTTTGATCAATAGTAGACCTCCGATGATGGTAGCTTTGACCTAAGATTATTTTTTTCGTAAGTTTTAGTGGAAGAGACGAAACGAATCATTTGGGTTTCCGAATTATTGAAGACCAACAAACAAATAAACAAAAACGGCTAAAAAAAAAAAAGCGGGAAGTGTCTTTTGAAAAAACACAGCACTCTGCTTTTGCTGTGTTTTAGCTTATGGTAAGTTGAGGAAGGAAATGTGGTCAAGAAGATGGCCACGTACGTGCCTTATAAACAGAAGAGTTAGTAGATATATATTGAGCTAGTGGTAATTTTCTGCAGAACTTTCTAGAACGAGTACAAGACAACGGCTGCACCTGCACATCCTTTCTTGGAACGTTCCGGAACTCACACTTTTGCGGAGAATAGGGTAAATCCAACGTCAAACTATGCTATTTTTTCAACGAGGTTTGTACACTTGAAGGTTATGTACGTGAAGGAATTTCTTACTTGCAATTCATTTTTCTCAATTACAAATTAAACACAATATTTTCGTTTCACCGCCTTAGTTTAAATTGTATATATATCTTTCTAAATTAAAGCAAATTGATATTTACAACATCAGAAAGAGAAATCGGAACAAATCACCAGAGATATCCACTCTATATCCAACCCAAATTATAGAGTAAACTAAGCTCAAATTTAAGTTTAAATTTTTATATAAATGTATAGCCTCTTGTTAGTCGACAAAACTGATGTACACTGCTGATTAGTACATTTGTAATTTTCCCAAAAGGGAGTACGCTCACAGATAAGTCCGAACTCCCAAGTTTTCTTATGGACTAAGTTTAGGATATACTACCACGTGGCAAAAAAACCACTGCCACGTGGTGATTAGGTGACTCGTGGAGTGTGCTTCTGAACATGGTGGCCATGTGCTTGGCTCTAGATTAAAGGGTGTATTTAAATCAAACCTTAACTGTTTTCTAGCGATGTCGACTGAAAGTAAGAGTGTGTTACCACTTAACGAAGGCTGTACTATAAACACGTGTACAAGTATTATGTTTGTAAATGAATAACTGTGATTTGTCTCCGCCCCAGGGTCATAAACAAGTACGGGCTGGCGGAAACATGGTCGTAGAAGATTGGGTCAAAAGCGATATATAGGGAATATAGGATCCCTATTTTTCTTAATAAAAACGTTTAGAACTTTTTGTGCTTGGAAACACAAACATGAGCGGATCTACTATTGGGAAATTGGAGTGGAGGCGGCCGCATAAATGATGAAATAGTTTGAACCTTCATTAGTTAAACTCGGTAGTCTAAGCGGCAGTCTTTCCTATTGTCCTTTGCGCATCATAGCTAGGTGCAAAACTCAATCTACAAATACGCCAATGCACACAATATCGATTGTATACGATCGTGTGCATCTATATCCAGTAGCGAGGGATCATTTACAGCCTATAATAATAGGAAAAAAAATCTGGTAACCTTCCCTACATATACAGTATGTTATGTTTGAAGTGGAGTCATAATGCATTGTCCAGTGAAAAAGAAATGCAAAAACAAAAATCATTAGCCGATCGCCATTTGACTGATTGGCACACATTTGGCACCAACTTGTTGCTACATAGATCACAGAAGCCGGCGAGCTTTTTGGAGCCTTTGAGGGTAAGTGAAGTATTTACACAGATATTTGAATTGATTTGTGATGGGCCTCAGCTTCTCTTAGTATCTCCCTGACGTCTACGCATAAACTATTCCTCCATCCATAGCTACCAGAAAAGAGTTGTTGGTTATTTGCATTTGTTCTACATGACTGTTAATGCAATCACGGAACAATCAGTTTTGTACTAAGAGAATTACCAAAATGTGTGTTAGTGATTTTAATGATCTCGGGCTGGTTTAGAAAATTTGTGTTATGTAAATCCAGGAGTAGAGATTATCGTCACACACACACAAGTGATGCAAGGAAGATGAGTGTGAAACCAAGCATTCTTTTGTGATTTGTAGAGAAGTTATTAACGTTATACAAAGTCAGACTAATATAAACTGATATGTGGGCCATGGGGCCCATCTCCACAATATTGAGCGGGCCTGTCCAGAAGCAAAAGACACGTGTCAGGATGTGAGGCGTCGGATGGTGGACGTATCGGGAAGTTTCTGTTGTTGGAAAGTTTAGGCGGCTTCTGTGGCGGCGATCCCAAATATGTTAAATTAGTGCGAATTGTGGAATTGGTGGAGCGATTGATCGATAGAGAGAGAGAGAGAGAGAGAATTGTAGAGATGTGGAAACATGATTTGGAGTCGGCTGGGACGCCTCTGTACCCGATGATGACGGAGAGCCCGGAGCTCCGATGGTCCTTCATCCGAAAAGTCTATTCCATCATCTCCATCCAGCTCCTCGTCACAGTCGCCGTCGCCGCCACCGTCGTCACGGTCCAGCCTATCTCCGTCTTCTTCACGACCACCGGCGCAGGATTGGCTCTCTACATCCTCCTTATTCTGACTCCATTGATTGGTGCGAACTCATTTCATTACTCTCATCCATTTCATTACTTTCCTTTAATCTCATCATTCATCTTCTTTTGGTGGTTTGCAGTGATGTGTCCTTTGTATTACTATCACCAGAAGCATCCTGTCAACTATATATTGCTCGCCATCTTCACCGTCTCTCTCGCCTTTGCGGTTGGCATGACCTGCGCCTTCACCAGCGGTACCACTATTTCCTCCCTCTATTCGTCTCATCCTGAATCTGTGATTGATTATATTATCTTTGTGGTGTGGTGTTGGGATGCAAACAACAGGTAAAGTCATCCTCGAGTCTGTGATTCTGACGTCCGTGGTGGTGATATCCCTCACTCTCTACACTTTCTGGGCTGCCAAAAGAGGCCACGACTTCAACTTCCTCGGCCCCTTCCTCTTCGGTGCCCTCATCGTCCTTATGGTCTTCTCCTTCATCCAGGTATCACCTCTGCTTTTGCTTTCTTCTTTCATCATTTTTCATCACACCTCGCTGAATCCTCCTGTACATGTAGATTTTCTTCCCTCTGGGAAAGATCTCGGTGATGATATATGGTTGCGTTGCATCCATTATCTTCTGTGGCTACATTGTCTATGATACCGATAACTTGATCAAGAGACACTCTTACGACGAGTACATCTGGGCTGCTGTTTCTCTTTACCTCGACGTCATTAATCTCTTCCTATCTCTGCTCTCTCTCTTAAGGGCTGCTGATAGTTAAGACTTGTCTTTCATTCTTTTATCCTTCTTGTAAAAATAACCGCTGTACCATGTCACTTGAACCTTAATACTACGATTCTGCTTGTGGAACTTGTTAGCTTTTGAAAACTCATCTCTTCAATAATAATAAGGAGATTACAAAGGAGGGAAACTCTTCTTCTACTGTTTGAACCTATTCTCATCATATCATAGCCTACGGCTCCATATAAAAACATCTACTTCTCTCCTAGTTTATGTGTTTAACTTTATTATGCTGCCGTCCACTTGGACATTGTATTCTTTTGCTTCTTCTCCGCAGCAATCGCCAGAAGGCGGGTAACGCCCTGAGTCCATATATCATATTCCCTTTGGTTTCTGCACTCAAACTCTACCACCCTCTTTGTCTCCGTCTTCAACCCGAAGTAGTGATGCTTGTCTCCGTTGAACAGATCCCTTCCAGCCCATGCAGGTATATCCTTTTTTACTTCCAGCACCATATCTGCAACACACCAATAACAAAATATCATCACTTGTATGTTGTTACTTGTTAGTTTTCTGTTTTTTTGTCCAAAAGCAGAGAAAATGTGTGCGTACGTTTCTTCTTCTTCGTGAAGGTCCCTCCCACGTGTTTACTCTTCATTTTCAGCACAACTTGTCCTCCTTTGTTGATGTACACACAGACAATCTTCCAGTGGAGATCACCTGTTTTCAGAATACAAGGTCAGCAAGCCTTCTCTTTTTTTCTATTCACTCTGAATTCTTACAAAAGATGATTTCAGCGAGTGTAGCTTTGGTGTACCTCCACGAGTTCGTTTGAGAAGCTCAGTGCCTTTCGCTAGTAGTTCCTGGTTACAGACGCCAAGGAAGTCTTCCCCAGCTATAGGTAATTCTCCACTAAAGCTACTGTCGCTATGCTTTGTTTCAATCTGGCCACACAGCGCTGAACTTGCACCTTTCTCTGCTGGTAACACAGCAGCTATGTTCCATACTTCTTTAAGTGCTCTCGCCTTCAATGTGGCTGCTCCTCGCAGAGCTGCAAAAAGTGGGTGTGTTCACATATGGAGTCTCGACACAAGTGACTTTTGACTAGGTTGTAATACACTACCTGTCGCAGCAGCGGCAGTGAGCGTGACAATGTCGTCATGGGACTTAACATTCACTGCAGAGCTCACAATGGATGTCAAATGATCCCTCTCAGCTCCCATGGTTTCTGCAGCCTCCACACACTGAGCGGCCACCAGTGCAGCAGCAGAAGCCATGGCCATATCAATCCTGGCCA
>KE154751.1:1071233-1085630 GCA_000411075.1 Sisymbrium irio | reverse complement strand
TCGCTGCTGCTACGGCTGCCACAGCAGATGCAACCGCGGCAACAGAGACAGCTGCATGGACCTGTGCATTGTGAGCTCTACTCTCTTCTTTCTTCTTTTCTTTACGGTCCTTGAGCCACCTACCAACCGTCTTTGGGGCTGTACCAGCCACCGGGGTATTGCTCCCGTTTCCAGATGTACCGCGGGTGCCTCCTGTCCCAGAGAAGAGAGGCTGTATGGTGTTGTGGGAACGAAAATACTGCAATGGTAAACAATGAACATTACGATTTGGTTTAGATTCACGAAAGTTAAGGAACTTCTAACAAGTAGGTAAAAGTGACTACGCTCTAGGATAGGCAGTTCCCGATATTTAATGTTTCTTCGAATCAGCCAAACACAAAGGAGCTCTAGGCGTTACAGTCACATTCCTATTCCCGTGTTCCAAAACTTGATCAAGTAAATGCATTGGACAGAGCATTTAATAAGAATGAAAGAAGGTTTGTTGAATTCGCATATACTTCGACTATATTTAATCTGCTATAATGATCGCCGACCGGCTTTAGTGCGTCTTATAGTCCCAAGACCCAGACGGCTGATCGCTGCAGTTCCTTAAATTATGCCAACAACCCAATTTTTAAAAGAGGCAATTTATTTTTTCTTTTTGGTAACAAGAAGATTGGTTACCTATACTCATAATCTCATAGATAAATGTACATACATATTTCCCTAGTATGTTTATTGGAGGAAAAGTGGGAAACAATATTTCTTTAATTTTGGCTTCTCCTTTTTTTTTGTGTGGGTGAAGTGAGTGAGATGCTAAACACAGGTTGTAAAGTGGAGAGTCAAAGTCAAATCTGTATTTGTCTGGAAAAATACAGGTTTCACCTGCCTCTGCTTTCACTTGACTGTACTTTTCTTTTACTCATTTTTTTCTTCCAAACTCTAAAAGTACTATGAGGCTTGCGTTCTAGAGTATAAAGGATGTTTGTTATTCGGGCCTTAAAAGTGATAAAATTAAGGATAATAACATATTTAATAGAATTGATGAATGTAGTACCTTAATGACGTCGTCAAAGTCATTGGAGGGAGATATCGGAGGACTGTCTGTCTCCGTAAAAGAACCGCCGCCGTTGAGTGGGCCGCTACTGTGTGATAGCCTCCCCGACGTTAACGGTGACACCTCCTTCATCATCCAAACATTATAAAAAGTAGATTTCAGGCACAAGAACAGAGTCTTGTCTGGTTGAAACTATTAATTGATTAACTGAACTATACGTACCGATTGAGACATAATGCGCTCAAGAACAAGCTGTGAAGTTGCAGAAGCAGCGAAGGAGAACTGGCTGTTCTCCGGCAGACATTCTTCTTTCTCAGGGTTGGTTTCCTCCGGTATCGGAGCGTTAAGGGAAGGATTTCTTGTTGTGGCCGGAGCTGATTTGGCCGTGTGGAGAGCTCTCGAGACTTCCAAGGCGGAGACGCTCCAGGATCTTGACAGGAACTCCATCGGGCCTCGCGGGCTTTCCGGCAGTTGTGTACTACTGGCCCCTGAAGAATATATCTCCGGCCGGCGAGAGCTGTTGATTGGATTCGGTCGTCTCGTTTCTCTCTCCATCCCTTATATTTAAAAAAAAACTTAGACTTCAGAGCTTGACAAGGAAACTAGTGTGTCTGTGTGCGTAATACTGTATTTATAGACACAAAAAAACGTTTGGGTGTTTACTCACTTTTTTTTTCCATTCAGAGTGAGTATTAGAAATAGTCCCACTCTTCAAATATATAGTCGTTGCGTAAATAATGGATACCACCAAAAAAGACGTCGCTTTTCATTAACAAGGCCGCATCTTTCCATCTGTTTAATTAATCACACATCAAAATTTACTTTAGGCGTATCAAAAAAAAAAAGGAGGGAAAGTCATTGTTGTATTTGCCTTTAAATTAATCAAGTAACCACAATATTGGAATGGCAGGCTATTCATTGCTTTACTAATCAAGCGTCTAGTTAGCGGTTTCCTAAGTGATTATGGATTGTATTAGAGGATGTTGTTGGTTGGTCCCTTGGCCTTACTCGCTGTTCCCTTTTGCTTTGATTTTGAAACACAAAGCTGCGACCTTTGCGTACATATTTACACATGCTGCTTCGCGTGCTTTCCATTACGTCACCTTCCTCTATCTCTCTGTCTCTCTCTCTGCCACTTCAATGACAACTTCGTAATTGTTTTCATTCATTCATTCCAGTACGTATAATCAACTATGTATCCAATTTTTTTTACAAAGCACATAGATCTTCAGGCTTGACAAACAAAACTTTTGATTTTCATTTCTTCTTCTTGTACAACATAATTAAATGTGATTACATTAAACTTGGAGTAGTTGATCACTTAAAATGCACATACTGGATATTCAGTGTAAATATAATTATATATACATATGCACTTTGCAATCGTAGGTGGGTGACCACTTAATAAAGATACATACTTTATTCCCTTTTACTCTGTCTAACTCTAGGGATACCCACATTTTCTATTAGAAAAATTGTCATTTTGTTTCTCTGATTATTCCTTTGCCTGCAATCATTGTTCTTGTTTGGACGTTTTGTATTTTATACCAATTAATGTTGAATGTATCAGCACTTTGAATGATGAATCCTCTTTTCCATTTTATTGTTTCTTTAAACTACTTTTATCCCATCTTCTTTTGCTTTTGATATGCTTTGACACCTATGCCTTACATACCTACACCATATCCGTTTCTATGGTTTTGGAACCCAAGGTCCATTTCGATGCAAAAGCACCTCCAAGTCAAAGCAAGCATCTTTGAAGCGAGAAAGTTTGAAACTTTGTTTTGAATTCACAAAAGAAAAGACTCGCGAGCAAAACCCTTTCCTCGATTTGGTCTACACGTACGAACCATTCGTGAAAATACGATAAATCAAGTAATATGTTCAAGAACATAAAAGAAAGAAAGATTGATTCCCTACAGAAATCTGTGTAGATGCAGCTTTTACTTTATTAACATCACTTTGTCTTAATGCGACGCTTGAAAACAAACAGGGAGATGTAAACTTCGAACGGCATCGGGGGAGACACAACAGGAACATAAACAGAGTCAGAGAGTGAGAGAGAGACTAAAGAAGAGCAAAAAAGAGAGAGCTTTTGACTGTGATAACGATGTAACAGCTTCCACTGTTTTGGCTCCAACATCGAAGTACACAAGACGAATCCCAACTCTCCCTTCAATCCCTCTCAGAGAGAATCAGCACTTCTTGGCTCATTCTTCTTGGCTTCAACTTACAATGAACAAATTGGTTTTTCTGAATTTGACTACCTAAAGATTAATTAGACGAGTTATTTACAAGCGGGTTTCATTTTACACATGCCTAACGAACTTGGACGGTTATCTATTAGATTGCAAGCCGCTCCCTCCATAGTACTGCTTGGTTGTCTCGCGAGAAAACTCGGCAAATGTCATCCCATCCCTTACCCGAGACGATAGGGGTGGAACAATTGTCTGAATGTATGCTTTAGAGACCTCATCCGTATCAGGGAGCTGTCTCTGTAGAGAATCTGACTTTAGACTTTCTGAGACTGAGAAAGTTTGGCTCCATTTTGGCTGTAAGAAGACCACAAATGTCTCGCGGCTTATATGCTCCAGCTTCTCTGGTCTGCAGACGCTGTGAAGGGTCGACCGTAGCTTCCCATTGGACAAAATATCAGCAGATTCTCCAATTTGAACAATAAAACTGTCCTGAGGAGTCTTGACCATGTAGAACTTGTTCTCGGTGGGATGATAGATCTGCAGATAAGAGTGGGTGGTAATAAAATTGCATTCCTGGTAGGAATAAGATGATAGAAACATAGGATCAGTGAGAATCGTAAAGATGCCGTAATCGTAATGCCATTGCTGCCAGAAATCGAAGTGAATCCCACTCAAACCAGTCCCATTTCTAGGGTTCACTTGTTGCTCAGCTTTGGCAGAATGGTTTCTCCTCTCGGCTTCTCTGAGAAGACACTTATCAGCAGCGGAGTGGTAATGTATGAGGCGTCCCTTTGCAGTGCAAGAATCGAGTAAGCTCTCCTCCAGCAACCCTCCACCAATCTCGGTGTCGCATAATCGGGAAATGGACAGACCCAACTCCCGCATGCAAAGCCCTAGCTCCTTGAAGGCAACACCAAGATAACTGAACTCATCATCCTCCTCCGGCAAGTGCAGCTTAGCCTCGTGGTACTGGTAGCACAGTGAAGATTTAGAAGTGCGTTCAAAATGGAGCTGCATTGCAAAAGACGAGACATCTCGTTCTGGATTCTTGAGAGGAACGTCGCTTCCCAAGTGGTGGTCCTGTGACAGTAGAGGATGAATCAGTGAAACTGATGAAGAAGAAAGAAACCAAAACAGGTCAAAGTTCCAATCTTTGACAAGAGAGCACAAAAAGGGATTACCTTGAGAATGCGCTTGCGCTTGACGGGATCAAGCAGAGCCAGTTTCCGAGCCATCGGAAGGAGTTTACGGCGGAGAAGGGCGGAGCCAAGAACGCCGGTGACACAGAGCAGGCCTGGACCGCTGGGGCCTAGCGCTTCCATCACATTTCTCGAGATCCATTTTCGGTCTCTCGGAAAGCGAGAGGACAAAAGAAGATCAGACAAGGACACTTGATACGGCTCGAGAATCTCTGCTTCTACCTTGTCTCCTCCGTTCATAGCTTCTATCACTATCACTATCACTATCTCTCTCTGCCCCACCGATTTCCCAGTTCCACCTATACTCTCTCCCTAGGAAAATTACCATACGACCCCTCACAATTCTTTACGAAACGATCCTTCATTTTATTCAAAACGTTCACGACTAATAAGTGGCCCAACACGGCCCAAAAATCCCAAGCTTTGTTTTATTAGTGGTAGTATATTTATGTACAGCTTGTTACACAACACACAACACAGGCAAAGAGAAAGCGAATAAATAAGGCTGTTTGGGGAGTGTTGCTTGATCTACACGGAAGCTTCTTTGAAGCTCTTGGTCAACCAGATGGCCGTCTCTCTCGGAGACACTCTCTCGGGTCCAAAGGGTTTCAGCAGAACACCAAGCTCATCGTACCTTTCCTGCTCCAAAAGCCTTGCGCTGAACTCCAGCAGCCCCTCCAGAGCCTCCGCACGCTGCTGATACGACGACGTGTCGAACCTCCTCTGTTTTACCTCCGAACGTGACCTTGTCTGAACAGTAGTACACTTGTCTTTTGTCATGGAACGGTTCGAATTGTCCTGATGTTGAGGAGAAGAAAAAGAAGATCGCCTAGCGACTGCCCTTGAGGCTGTCTCTCGGTTCTGGAAGAGATCTTCAGAGAATTCAGCAATCTTGTCGAATCTTGGAGCGTTTACAGAAACGTCCGGTGACTTTAGACCGCAAAGAGCAGTGATTTCCTGTTCGTAAGTGTAAGGGTTTTCCACGACCACCGGAAGAGATGCTCTCCTCCTCCTGTCTGTAGGATTCGACACCTTCGTCTGATAAACAGCAAAACAACAGCGATCACTCCCCTGTTTGTATCTCAACTACTTAAAAAGCTTTCAGTTTTTTCTACTTACCAGTTCATGTGTGGAAACAATGCGCGGCGTGCTTGACGGCGTTTCAAGCCTCTTTGACATGACAGATGCTTTTGCTGAGGTCCCAGCTACTCTCGGTGTTCTAGCTGCACCAGATTGCTTCTTAAGTACTCCCTCCTGCCTCTGTGCAATAACCTCTTCACAGACGACTCCAACAGTCACTTCCGAGACTTTTCTTCCACTAAACATTGGTGAATGAGATGCTCTGCCTGAAGAAGACACAGAGCCGGCATCTGTATCAGAGACACCCGGATTCAATCTCCTGTCGTTGCTAAACGAACGCCTTCTTTCCTTCGCTGTAGAGCCCGTCTCAGACCATTGGAGTGGAAAAGTGCTTCGTCTGGGACTCTCTAGTTTCATATAAACCATGCTTATGTAAGGCTGAAGATGAGGGTGGTTAAGCAGATCACTTGCCTGCAGTGAGATAAACACCAATATGCTTAGCTCAATTATGAATAACCACCAATCTCATTTAATCCCTACAAAAGCAAAATTAATACGCATTTCATAAGAAACATACACTTGGCCTGAGTTCAGGATTTTTCCTCAACATGCTTTTGATGAGGCCTCGGCTGCAGATACGCGAGGAAAGGGGTTGGTGCAGCTAGTCGATTAATGTTAAACGAGAGGATGTTTTCAGACTTACAATGAACCGGAATACATGGCAGGGATGGGATCCATTATCAGTTTGTTTATTTTGCTGATCAATGTCTGCACATCCTGCAATCAGCATGGCGCATCTCATATCAAGGTTGTTTAATTCCAAGATCAGAATTAGAATCAAACCAACAGACTTAAAAAGGGACACTTACAGTAGCTTTGAAAGGAGGTTTATGAGCAGCCATTTCATACATGCAGCATCCTGCTTGCCACGATATCTTAAACGTTAGTCACTAGCTGAAGAAGGGTAGAATAATAATTAAAAGAGCACTGCAGAATGCATAGTTATACCCAAAGACCAAATGTCTGACTTTGACCCGTAAGGTATGTCAGCAAGAAGCTCCGGACACATGTAACTTGGAGTCCCAACAACCTATTATCGCACGGACATTTCATCACCGTGTCTCAGGAGAAATGATTTGTTAGTGTAAGCATCATTATTAAGAACTTACAGAGCATGTAAGGTCATCCGAAGTGAGAATCTTAGCGAGGCCAAAGTCACCTGAGACCAAAATGTGGATGGGTAAATAGCTCTCAAAATTGCAAAAGACAATTGAATCTCACACACTTACCAAGCCGTATGTCTTGCTCTTTTGTCAGGAATATATTCGAACACTGAGAAGAAAATATGTAAGTGACACTTAGATGCTTAAGGAACAGAATTCTAGAAGTCAAGAGGTTATGTCTTATACCTTGACATCGCGGTGAAGGATATGGTTGGAGTGCAGATAATCGAGTGCCATTAGGAGCTGAACAAGCCATTGGCAGAGTTTCTGCATTTGATGGGTTATTTTACTAAATTTTAAAGGGCAGTAACAGTTTGTAAGAAGTCGAGACTTGATGGGTGAGACAAACCTCTTCAGGAAAATGAGCACCACAGGCTCTTTTTATGGTTTCTGTCCTGCAAGAAGATTCAAAAATGAATATAAGAGCCAACTTAAAACCTTCAAATTTGAAACCAACGAGTGAAAGACTGTTTTACATGTCTCCGCCTTCACAATATCCAATAATGATGCAGACGTAGCAATCCTGGAAACAAGATATGATGATAAGTAGCAGGAACAAATTTCTCTCTCACACGAGAAAGAGCAAGAACCACATAGAGGCAAAGAAGAACAAGAGACCTTTTCAACCCATGAATCTTTGTACTCGACAACAAATGGATTCCGGACGGTAGAAATGAGTTCCATCTGAAACATCAATGAAGGTCCAAACTCATCATCATCTTAATACTTACTAATATTAGATAATTCAAAAGTCGAGAGAGAAGACAAACCTCCTGATGAGCTGATCGGCGAGCCCTATCAGACTGGCGAGCGAGACGAATCTTTTTCAATACGTATCTGTGAGAAGCAGAAACACAGTAAAGGATGGATAGAGGAAGAATAATCACCAGAAACGAACAAAGCAGATAAAGACACGATAAATACTTCTTTCGTTCTTGTTTGTGTCTGACAAGAAGGGCAGAGCCAAAGGACCCTTTCCCAATCTGCTCAAGAACTTCATACCGTTCCATCGAAACTTCACCTACAGAATCTTCAGACAAACAGAAACCATACACATGAGAAGAGAGAGAAGAGAGAAACAAAATCTTTATAAGATGATTGAAAGCTACAAACACGCACAGAGACACTGAAGCGCACACACACACCGCACGAAGAAAGAAAGAAAAAAAGAAGAGAGTTTTGGATGAATCAGCTACAGAAATGTGGAAATTTCAATCAGTGTCACGTCATGCACCAAATTAGATATGGTGAGAAAAACAAATCGAGCGTAGCTTTCAGCAAAGATTTATGATTGCTATCATCAAACAGTAATCATAAAAGGCAAAAAGTGGGAACCAGCTCCCGTAATCATTATTCATATGCACAAAGCCAAATTCATACCAAAAAATATATTTAATACTATAAAATTGTACAGGTCTTGGACCTTCAATCGTACCGACACCGTGGTAGATGAGCAGAGAATCGAATTGCACTATTACTTATGTCACCAAAAATGCAAACTTTATCAAAAGAAACAAATATTATAAAAATTTGAAAAGTAGAGAAAGAGAGAGCCAAGAATAAACAAGAACCTGCGGATACGGTCGGAGGGCGGCAAATGAACGGTTTCCAATACGGTTCTCCCTTTTTTAAATTTCAAAAAAAAATCTGTTTCCTTGGAATTTCGATTTTTTAGATAAGAGACGACAAAACAATTTTTTGCTTTTTTTTTTTGTAGTAAATATGATGATTTGCTCAAAGTACAACGATCTTTTTAATGTCTATTAATGCAAATTTTATTTGTAGTGTAAAAAAGCAAAAGCAAAAGCAAAAGCAAAAGCAAATTTTATTTACCTGGAAGAAAAAAAAAAAGCACACTACCAAAAGAAGGTATTTTTTTTTGGTAAAGATGTTTCTACAGTAATAGTATTATAATGAAAGATTCACCAAAAAAATATCATAATGAAATGATTTAGAAAGGTAATATGCGTTTGAATTGTATGTTTTTGCTTAAAGATGTGCACGAATCGAGCTGGGCCCAGTGGACCCAAATATAAATAAATAAGGAGGAGGACAGAGGGATTGATTATCCTGTTCGTTTGCGTTCACCTTTGATATACGGAAGAAAACTGTGGGCCTACGCAGTGAAGTCCAGCAAGCAACGTTGTAAAATCCCCTTTCTACCCTTTTTCCTTTTGACGACGATTCGATTATTTTACAGACAGTCAAAACCAAATTTTAACGGAACTGAAGCTCTCGGTTGGCATTGGATTGATGGGTCCGGTGAAGAGGAAGCCTGAGAAGGCGAAGAAATCGAAGAAAGACAAGAAGAGAATCAACGTGGCTCCTTTGGATCCGGAGGCTATCGACTGCGACTGGTGGGATACTTTCTGGCAGCGAAACTCTTCTCTCTCAGGTTCAATTCTTCTCAATTCCCAGAATTCAATGCGGTTTGCTTATAGTAGATTCCTCTCATAGACACTAGTACTGCTGATGAACGATTGGCCGAAACCAAAGGAAGGATTTATTTTTGGAATGTGAAGCTGAGACTTGTAGAAGTTGGTTTGGAATTGGCAGGTGTTAGCGTCCCTTTGGACGAAGATGATGCGTTCAAGTACTTCTTTAGGGCTTCAAAGACCACATTTAGCTACATCTGTTCCCTCGTGAGGGAGGATCTTATCTCCAGGCCTCCCTCGGGTCTCATCAACATCGAGGGAAGGCTTCTCAGTGTCGAGAAACAAGTCGCCATTGCTCTCCGAAGGTTGGCTTCCGGTGATTCTCAGGTCTCCGTCGGTGCTGCCTTCGGTGTTGGCCAATCCACTGTTTCTCAGGTACACCAAGTCTGAGCTGCCTCGTGCTGATTATTTATTAAGTTAATGTATGTGTGTCTGTGTGTGTTCATCATTTGCCAGGTTACTTGGAGATTCATCGAGGCCCTTGAGGAACGCGCCAAGCATCATCTTAGATGGCCAGATTCTGACAGAATTGAGGAGATCAAGTCCAAGTTCGAGGAGACGTACGGCCTCCCCAATTGCTGCGGTGCCATAGACACTACCCACATCATCATGACTCTCCCTGCTGTGCAAGCATCAGATGACTGGTGCGACCAGGAGAAGAACTACAGCATGTTCTTGCAAGGTGTCTTTGATCACGAGATGAGGTTTCTCAACATGGTCACCGGCTGGCCTGGCGGCTTGACCGTCTCCAAGCTACTCAAGTTCTCCGGCTTCTTCAAACTCTGTGAAACCGGTCAGATCCTAGACGGCAACCCCAAAACTCTCTATCAAGGAGCTCACATTAGAGAATATGTCGTTGGTGGCTTCACTTACCCGCTTCTTCCTTGGCTTATCACTCCTCACGACCGCGATGATCCCTCTGATCCCATGTTGGCTTTCAACGATACGCATGAGAAGGTGAGGTCGGTCGCAGCTACGGCCTTTGCACAGCTTAAAGGAAGCTGGAGGATTCTCAGCAAGGTAATGTGGAGACCAGACAGGAGGAAACTGCCTAGTATAATACTGGTCTGTTGCTTGCTGCATAACATCATCATCGATTGCGGTGATTATCTGCAAGACGATGTTCCTTTATCGGGTCATCACGACTTCGGTTATGCAGACCGGTACTGCAAGCAGACCGAGCCACCTGGTACGGAGCTCAGAGGATATCTGACCGAGTTTTTGCAGAGGTGAGTGAGGATCCTTCTAGCCTTTCAGTACTGCAGAGCCTCATCGCTTCTCAAAGCCCGTCCTACCAAGACCACTGAACCATTCAGCATCAGTCTGTTGATAGCCCAAGAAATATCGAGAAACTTTTCCTAGGATCACACTGGCATGCTTGATTTAAAATGTTGGCAGTTTTGGACCAACAAAAATTGATGCGTCCTTATTCGATGATTTCCCAAACATCATGGTTTATTCTGCAAATGTAAAAATAAATATTGACTTGCATGGGTGTTTTGTCTTGTGTAGTTGGGTTCCATTATAATTTATATTTTCGGTGCGTTGAAAGTTTTATGTGATTCAAAAACACTACAAGAGGTATATGCTGGTGGATGCGTATCGGTTTTGGTGCTTTGTGCTCACAAGTAAGAACCGAGGAAGATTCCCAACATATTCGCATGACACATGACTACTACATAGAAAACTATTTAGTCTATATTCACCAGCAAATTACGTAATCTAAATTTCTTTTCTTATGAGTATATAATTAAATCGTAAATAATCTTAAAGAGAGGCGTGGTGCTGTTATTAGAAGTGGACCTTTGGTTTTGAATTTTGATAGATAACGTCACAAACCAAAAATGTCGTTCATTTCTTTATGTATAAATCTTATTGAAAGCGGGTGTAAATTTACAAGAAAATGCCTCTTTGTGTATATATATATATGTATAATTTGTTGTCATGTCATAATTTATCGAATATAATACATGTAAGAAATCAAAATGGAAAGAGTGTATACCAAACTTTGTTGAGAGAACTAGAAATTGGAAGAAAAAAAAAAACTAAGTGTACAGTATATGTTAAAACTTACTATTAGTAATTATTGAAAACCTTGTAAAAAATGTAAGAGATATCTCATATATTAAGAAACAAAAAAAAAAAAAAACTAAAATATAAAAGAAAATGTTGAGATATGGGAAGATATAGAAGAAGAGTAAATATAGGTTTTAGTAAATAAATGTAAAAGGAAAAAAACAAGAACTACAATAAAGAGAGAAAATAATTAAACACATATAGAGTATAACTAATATGAAAAGACAATATATTATATAGAATGTAGGTATATTTGAACCAAAAGCTGTGGAAACTAACTAGATCGAGTGACAAAACATATGCTATTTGGTTTGTCTGTAAGTGGATGGTATGAGAAAGGACACAATCTATCAATACACAGACACGACACCCGAAATGTAGGAGGAGAGAAGAAGTAAAAGGAGAAGTTTCACCGTTTCACTGCTGCAAAGAGACGCTGAAACTGGAGGTGGCGAAAGAAAAGATGGCGTGAGAGAAAGTAGAATCTACAAATCAAAACTAAAGAAAGACACAAATCTCTCTGTTATTTTTTTTTAAAAGTAAAAGATATAAAGAAATGGGGAAAGGGGGAAAGGAATAAAGTAATAATCTTTCTTCAACACAGAGAGAGGAGCGAGAGAAGTTGGCCGGTGAAACTGTCAAAAAGACGGATGATTTGGTCGTCCCTCAGCTACTCCTATTCCTCCTCCTCCACCGATTCTATTTCGCTTCGTGAAACTTAGTTTTGTTTTGTTATTGTGTGGACACAACAATCAATCAAGTCAATCAATCGAGTTGTGCTTCTTGTTGTTGTTGTTTCTCAACTGTTTTGTCTTTTTGTCTTTCCCTTTGGAATTTTTGGTTGCGTCTCCTTTCTCTCTCCACCACATAACAATAATTCCTTCCGAAAGAAAGAAAAAACCCTAGAGCTCATCATTGTCCACAACTCCACTGATTGAGGGACCTTAAAGTCGGGTCTTTTGATTCGCGAGATGGCGGGGAGATCGGTGGAAATCGGATCGGAAACGAAGCTAGGCGGAGTGGGGAGCAGGAGCGCAGGGGGAGGACAGTACACGAGGGCGGATACTCTGGATTTCAGTAAATGGGATTTGAACATGGGTCAACCCTCCTCAGCTGCTGCTGCTGCCAAGTCCAAAGCCCCTGCGCCGCCGATGCAGGAGTGGGAGATCGACCTCTCCAAACTCGATATGAAGCACGTCCTCGCCCACGGCACTTACGGCACCGTCTACCGCGGTGTCTACGCCGGCCAACAAGTCGCAGGTCCGTCCCTTATTCTCTCTCTCGTAATAACTTCTTCATATATGATTCCGTGTGTTCCAATCTGCAGTAAAGGTGTTAGATTGGGGAGAAGACGGTCTTTCAACAGCAGCTGAAACCACAGTTCTGCGCACTTCCTTCGAGCAGGAGGTCGCCGTCTGGCAGAAGCTCGATCATCCCAACGTTACCAAGGTTATTCATTTCCCGCACTTGTTGTTTGTATGGAACAAGAAGAAGAAGAAGAAGAAGCAGCCTTTTAAATCTTTTTTCTTTCCAGTTTATTGGAGCATCCATGGGAACCTCTGATCTCAAGATCCCTCCTTCTACCGATTCTGGAGGACGTGGCAACGGAGCTCATCCTGCCAGGGCCTGCTGTGTTGTCGTTGAATATGTTGCCGGAGGCACCCTCAAGAAGTTCCTCATCAAGAAATATCGGACCAAACTCCCCATCAAGGACGTCATTCAGCTCGCCTTGGATCTCGCTAGAGGGTATTTGCTTTTCTGTTTTTCTTTACAATGACCCCCTGATTTTGGGGGTTTTGTTAGATATCATACATCTGACATTCTATCAAATAACAAAAGATGCATTCTTTGATCCACAAGACACCGACCTCTTTCTATTCCTCTCTCAGACTGAGTTATCTCCACTCCAAGGCCATTGTCCATCGGGACGTCAAGACAGAGAACATGTTGTTAGAAACTAATAAGACGCTCAAGATCGCTGACTTCGGAGTAGCTAGAGTCGAAGCTCAAAACCCTCAAGACATGACGGGAGAAACTGGAACTCTCGGATACATGGCACCAGAGGTATTTGTATAGACCCATAAATCCCTTTCTCTGCTTCGTTATGTGAAAACAATATATATTAAAAAGGTTAGGTTTTGGTGCCATAGGTTCTTGAAGGAAAGGCTTACAACAGGAAATGCGATGTCTATAGCTTTGGTGTATGCCTCTGGGAAATATACTGCTGCGACATGCCCTTCGCTGACTGTAGTTTTGCTGAGATTTCTCATGCCGTTGTTCATAAGGTCACTCTCTAGTCCCTATAATCTCTCTCTTATGCTACAAAGTTTTTAACAGAAAATCTCATTCTCTCTCTCTTGGATCAGAATCTGAGACCAGAGATTCCGAAATGCTGCCCACAGGCGGTGGCAAACATCATGAAGAGATGCTGGGACCCGAATCCTGACAAGCGTCCGGAGATGGAGGAGGTTGTGAAGCTGCTTGAAGCGGTAGACACAAGCAAAGGCGGTGGAATGATACCTCCAGACAAGTTTCAGGGGTGCCTCTGTTTCTTCAGACCTCGTGGCCCCTGATCTCTATCTCTCCCTTGATCTTCTTGAGAGCTGCGTGATTCGTGGATTTTGTATCTTTTTCTTTTCGAGATTTTGGAGTTAGATTGGTGTGTGGTTTTTGTCATAAGAATCTCTCTCATTCTGCTCTCTTTATGTATTTATACTACTACACACAGTCTGGTCGTGTATAAAATTGATGATAAAGCTTGATTCTTTTTCCTTTTCTTTTATTAGGAGGTCTGATGATTAGATATATCCGTAATATGTGTACTTTAGGTAATGGAAGTAACAGAAAACAGAGATAAGAACTCGGAAGGCAACACACAGAGAGAGAGGGGTGTGGGTGTGATATAAAAAATAGTTGGGGCGATTTTGTTACAAGTGTGAAAGATAAGGTCTTAATCCAAAGTCTGTAAATTTGTAAACAAAACATACAGTATTTGGGAGTAGTTAGGTGCGTGCGGGCAAAGAGCAAAGAGAAAGAAAAGTAGTTCACATCTTCTGTTGTTTTGTCGACTTTCCTCGTTCCACTCTGCACACGTTTCAGTCGGAGTTTGTTGGTGGACTCAGATGGTGACCGGAAGCTCGAAGGTGGCGC
>KE154751.1:1051435-1071091 GCA_000411075.1 Sisymbrium irio | reverse complement strand
GCAGACAGGCGGCTTTGCCGTTATAGACGGCGGGCTTGCAACGGAGTTCGAGCGACATGGAGCGGATCTCAACGATCCTCTCTGGAGCGCCAAATGCTTACTCACATCTCCTCACCTCATTCACACCGTACCTCTCTTCTCTCCATCGCTTTCCTCTTTTCTTTGTTTGTTGAAATCTGAAATCGAACGTTTTGCTCGCCGTGCAGCCTCGTCAACACAAAGCTTTGTGCTCATTATCATGTGTTGAATAAATCCTAGATTTAGATTTAGATTGCATTTTTGAATGGTTGAGGAAATGCCATGGGGATACCAATAGTGTACTTATCTCGATCAAGTAGTAGAGCTCTCTTATTTCATTAATGGTTGTTTCAACACTGTCGGTATCAAACGGATATACGAATTACTGATAGACACTCGCACCGACAATATCCAAAGCTGTCAACTTCTGAACCCTAAACCGTTTTGGTCGTCGTTAGTTTCCATCCTTCTCCATTGTGTTGGAATATCTCGATTTCATTTTCTATTCCCAGGTTCAAGCAAGGTTTATTGTGTATTTCTAGTGGAGGTGGAGGTGGTGGCCCTGTGGGGAAAATTATTTATTTAAAACTCATATATTAAAACTAGACTTACGGTTGCTTGATGATTTATAGCTTGCTGATGTTTCCTGATGGTGCAGGTGCATCTCGATTACCTTGAAGCTGGTGCTGATATCATCTCCAGCGCTTCTTATCAGGTTCGTTGTTTGTCTCTCTCCTTCTCTTCATCTTTCTATATTTCTTGTGTTGGACACTAAAACGTGGATTGGTGGTGGCCAATTTGAACAGGCCACCATTCAGGGGTTTGAAGCAAAAGGCTTTTCAAGAGAAAAAGGTGAATCTTTGCTTAGAAAGAGCGTAGAAATAGCCTGCGAAGCTCGGAACACGTACTATGACAAATGCAAAGCTAGCTCCTCCTCCAGCGAAATCGTGGATGGTAAAATTCTTAAAAAGCGGCCTATATTAGTTGCAGCATCAGTAGGCAGCTACGGTGCATACTTGGCTGATGGATCAGAATACAGGTCTAGCTCTCATCGCTTACACTCTTCAGATTTGAATTTATTCCTTATTTTCCTCCTTGAAGACGACCTTTTCTAACTGTTGGTGGTTGTGTGACACTTTCAGTGGAGTCTATGGTGATTTGATCACTCTGGAAACACTGAAAGATTTCCACCGGAGACGAGTGCAAGTTCTGGCGGAGGCTGGTGCTGACATAATAGCATTTGAGACCATTCCGAACAAGCTAGAGGCTCAGGTATTGAGAACGAGTCTATTCTTACCCGATCATGGATGTTGTTAGCTTCTTCTGGTGGGTGTTAAAATTTTGGTTTATCTTTCTGTGGTACACAAAAGGCATTTGCTGAGCTGTTAGATGAGGGGGATGTGAAGATTCCGGGGTGGTTTTCGTTTAACTCCAAGGATGGGGTGAATGTGGTTAGTGGGGATTCCATCAAGGAGTGTGTCGGCATAGCTGAGACTTGTGAGAAAGTGGTGGCGGTTGGGATCAACTGTACCCCTCCAAGATTCATAGAGGGTCTAGTATTGGAGATAGAGAAGGTGCGGCTTGGATCCGGTCCATTCCACATTGGGTAATCTTTTATATGTGTTTGGGAGACTAAAAAAGGTTGTGTGTGTAGGTGACGAGCAAGCCTATACTAGTGTATCCAAACAGCGGAGAAAGCTATGATGCTGATCGGAAGGAGTGGGTTGTAAGTTACATAATCATATCATTATTTGGTTGGAGAGAAGAACAGTATTGAGACCCAAATGTATAAATAATAATAGTATATGGTGTGAATTTTGCAGGAAAACACAGGAGTTGGGGATGAAGACTTTGTGTCATACGTAGAGAAATGGATGGATGCAGGGGTGTCATTGCTGGGAGGTTGCTGCCGCACAACACCAACCACCATCAGAGCCATTCACAAGAGACTTGTCACCCGCAGATCTCTCTTCTCTTCTTCTTAGCTTTCCAAGTTACCAGCTTCACTCTCAGTCTCTCTCTCTGAACCTTCTTTTCGCAATAGATTTGTTGTACCAAACATATGAATGAGTTTGCGTTCCCTTTTCTTTGCCAAAAACAAAAATAAGCTTTTGTTTTGAAATGCGACCAAAAAGTTTTGGGTCAACGACTTAGGATTAGATTGAGTTCAGACAACATGCAGACAAAAAGAGGGAAAATAATAATGGAAAATCCCGACTTTCAATTGCTTATGCCCACTTCGTGGCCCAAACCCAACTCCCAAAGAAAGAAGAAGCAAAGCATTCTAACTACAATCAATCCTCTTTCTCAAATCGCCGTCGCCTTCTCCGAACGACCATCTCCGCCGCCGTCATTAGCTGCTGGTACAGTGGTACGTGCTCCTACTCAGCCACTTGGATTAAGACTCGTTCCATCTGAGTCTCTGTTGAAAACATTGATGCTAGCTTAGCTTCTATAAAACGGATTTGTGCTTTATAATCCTTTCTTTTGTTTCTTCTTTCAAAATCCTGCATTAACTTGTAAGATTGGATCCACATGTCACTGTGGGATTTTTATGTTTACAGTCACACTGACACCATTGTTGTTGGTTTCAGACTATTATGTTACTTGCTTTTCCTTTGCTTTCTGCTGATATGCATGTTATTCACAACCCTGTTTGTATCTCAAACTTCAAATCCTTAGTATTCCGAAGAGTATCAGTATCTCTCTTTGGTGCAGATTCCTGAGAAACTTAGGATGGATTGTGAGGGCGACAACGTTGGGAACGAATCCCTCCTTCTCATTAAGCAAGGAGCCGAAGCTGTAAGTGTTTTTTTGTTCCTCCTCTATGCGTTCGTTTGCCTTAGGCCCTAAACCAGTGACAAGATTTTCTTCAGAGGGTTTTCGAGTCTACATTTGTCGGAAGAAGATCCATCGTAAAAGAACGATTCTCCAAGAAATACAGACACCCGATTCTGGATTCTAAACTCACACTCAAACGCTTAAATGCTGTTGGTTTCGTCTCCATCGCCTTCTTCTTCTTCTTCCTGCTTGGAGATACCAGTTACAATCAACTATTCTCCAATGTTTTTTATTTTCTGAAATATAGGAAGCGAGGTGTATGACAAAGGCAAGAAAGCTTGGTGTTCCTACTCCAGTCCTCTATGCCGTGGATCCTCTGCTTCACACCTTGACACTTGAGTACATCGAGGGAGTCTCTGTTAAAGACGTTTTCCTTGAGTTTGGGGCCCATGGGATCGTCGAGGAACGCCTGGATGATGTTGCTGCGCAGATTGGAGAGGCCATCGCTAAGCTCCATGATGGTGGCTTGGCTCACGGTGATTTAACCACAGCAAACATGTTAGTCAGGACCGGAACAAATCAGCTGGTATCTATGTGTCTTGAGAGAGTTTGATATTAATATATGTATGTATGTTCGGTTCAGTGGATCAGCAAAGACTCATGGCACCAACTCGGATGTTTCTCTTAGGTACTTATTGATTTCGGATTGAGTTTCACATCGACCTTTCCTGAAGACAAGGCTGTTGATCTATATGTACTCGAGAGGGCTTTGCTCTCAATGCATTCGTCGTGCGGGAACGTGGTAAAAGAGTGATTGCATCATACCTTCCAATCTCTAATGTCAAAGCTTTGCTCGTCTCAAATGACGTATTTTGTTTTCAAATGGCAGATGGACCGTGTACTGACAGCGTATAGGAAGTCCTCGAAGCAGTGGTCAGCCACGCATAACAAGCTTGCGCAAGGTTCTATTTTCCAAGATCCTTTGAGTAGCTTTCCTTTGATCTCTTAGTCAACTCTCTGTTCAAATGTTACATTAAGTATGTGTTTCGGGTATGCAGTGAGACAACGAGGGCGAAAGCGGACTATGATTGGATGACACACAACACAAGACCTCTACTCAATGGTTGACATTCAAGTCTACCAATCTCCAAAAAAAAAATCCTCCTTTTTATAATCCGACAGTGTTCAGCTGTAAGATGTCACAATGCTCAAGTTTTGGGTGAGCGTTGGGCTTGTAGTTGTACCGTACGGTTGGGGGATTATGATATCTGATGACAAAGACCACACATTAGTTGTGTGTTATCACCACTTTTTTCCTTTCTCAATTATACCAGAAAACAATGCAGAAAGAGATAAAAACAGTAACATCACTCCTTTTTTTTTACCCCTAAACCCTAACATATCCAATGCTCATGAAAGTGATGGTTAACCATACTAACACGGTTACACCCAGAGGACTTCTTTTCTTCTTCTTCTTCTTCTGAGGGTTCTTCAGAGTGAAAAACTTTCACATCACCCATCATTTCTTACAACTTTCCCCCTTCGACAACAAAAAAACCCCCAAAACGTGTTATTTCGTCGATCATATCACTTTCTTTTTTTTGCACTTTCAACACATATGTATTGAGTAAAATGTATGCATATAGTATTACATATTGGAGAGTTGGAGATTGATAAATTTGTATACTGCGTTGGTATATATTAACATCATGCTGAAAATAACCAAAAAAAAAAAGTTCCTTAGAAACAAGATTAGAGGGAAACCATCTTACTATATTAAATTGTCTGTCTATTCATTCAGATAAATTATTATAATCCAAAAACAGGCTTAACAATCATATCCTAATGTTGTTATAGGTGCTATCGTGAATCTTTAATCTATAATACTCACCATGTGGCGGATTATCTACAAGTTCGCCTTCATTAACAGATTATTCCTTAAGACTCTAGTGTTTATGCATACATTTGTAAGCTATGACAAGGGATAAACAAAAAGAAACAAAAAAAATTCACAGACAAAATAGCATCAACGTTGAAAGTCATTTGCTCCCTTTTTAATAAACTGGTTGATTCTTTTTTTTTAGCGAAAAATGGCATCTTTAACTGAAATGTTCGAGTTCTTTATTACTGGGTGTACTTGTGTTGACGTAATAGAATAAAAAAAATAGTACTATTTGTTAACCCTTTAATTAATCAGTACGTTTCGCTAGTCAGAGTTGTCATGGGCATTTAACAAAGGAAAAATAATGAAAGCGTAATTATATATGGACTTGTTACAACTGGCACAGTGTTTTGTAGAGACATATAAAGTTATTGGACCTTCATTTTTTATTTTTATATTTACAGAAATAAAACGTTGAAATGTATCTTCTCTTGAATTCGTGTTAGATATGCTCATTGATAAAAAATTTAAAGGTTTGTACATCATTTCTGAAGTCCAATTTTCAAGTTTTTGCTTATTAATTGATACAGAATTATTGGAATTTTCAGGTTAAAACAGATAAAAAATTAAAGCATCTGTGATAAATATTCACTGTAGGGAACTGTTTATTGTAAATGTGGTACACGTAGATAGCATCATTTGTGGATCTTTGTGTTAAAGGGAAAGTTACGTTATGGAATCAAACTTGTTATTGGTAGAAAATTTTATGACGATTGTGTGTATTTCAAATAGTTGAATACTTGAATTCGATATTAGACTAACCAGTTTTTTTTTTTTTTGGTATGATAGACTAAAAAGTTTGATGGTATAACAAATGAAAATCGTAGTTTTTGTACGTAAAAACTATCAAATCCTAATACGCTAATGATATAGTAGATGTATATGCATATATATCAAAATTATTATAAATATTTAGTAGATTCATGTGATTTAATTTGTATAACTGACTGAATTATAAGAAATTTTGTGATCACTAAATATATTTTACCTCTATTATAACTTCTAGTTGAACTTGTAAATCTCCCTTTTTCAATGAAATAGTTAGTAAACTAATTATTTTGTATTACTACAAAATCAATTAAATAGAAACAGACACATTGAAAAAGGGAGATTTACTATTTACTAAACCTAAGTATTGGTCTGAAGAAACAGACACGGTCTCCCACATGCAGCATGTGTCATTTTAACTCTACCTTGCAAAATAAATGGCTTAATTCACCAAACAATGTCTTAAAAGTGAAAACTCGGTTTTATGTTAAAGAAAAAGTGAAAACTCGATTTTATAATCACAAAAAGCCCCCTATATCAACCCTACAAGATCCAAACGTCGTGTTTTGAAAATAAACAAAAGTAAACTTACGAATAATAGTTAATTCGATCAAACTTTCTGTCTTGTGATTAAACAAATACTTCTCCATTCGATACTCGACTTTACCCAAACCCTAAGGCACATTAATTTAAACCGATATTGTGTTCATAGCATATAAGCTATCAGTCGCACCGCACGCATGTATGTAAATGTAATTTAGTAGATCATTGTATTCTTGCAGTAATATTATCGTTTGAATTAAAATTTCGAAAAAGCGATAGATCGAGGAGGACCAAAGGGAGAGAGGGATGGTCCCTTAAGACATTAGTCTAGATTGGGTCAAAAGAGTCCCCTCCTCTTTCCACACAACAAAATCAAATTTATAAATTTCACATTTTACTAAAAAGTGCCTCGCAAAGAAACACATTTGTTTTCTTGGTCACTATATTATTTTTGGTAAACGTGTTAATCCCTTTTTCTGCGATAAAATATATACGAATCCACAAATAAAAAGTGGCATTTGTAGGTTTGTTTTTGTCTCCCGAAACCTCAAACTTCACCCTTTAAACATGCATACATGCATCTACCTTAGCTCACCAATCCACTCTCTCGTTTTGCTGTTTATATATATTAATTTCACTTGCTATAGTATATAAGAACTATTATTTCCTGGCGACAAATTCCCAAAATTCAGATTTCGTCTTGTTTGTTTTTGTTTATGTGTTTATTCTAATTGCCAAATCCGGGATTTGTATTGCATAAATAGAAAGGAACAAACCAAAAGTGTTGAGTTTTATATGGTGATCTTGTACTTTTCCCTTTTATTGTGATTACTCTTCTATCTCATTATTTATTTCCCGCTCCATATTTATTTGTATGTAACGTTGATTTGTTAGTCTCTATTAAAGTAGTAAAAGAATACTAACTCCATTTCAAAAAGTGTAGTTTTAAATTTTTTACTGTGTATTAAAAATAAATTAAAAATTATATTTTACTTTTTTAATATAAGAAATATTTTTTTTCAAGTAATACTTCAAAATAACATAAATATAACTGGAATCCACTAATAAAATTACATTAAAAATATAAAAAAAACATTTTTTATAAAATAAAAATAATGTTCTAAAATAATATTCTTTGTAAAACAGAGAAAATATATAATAAAAAAATCAAATTATTTTCCTAATCTACAAAGATTACACACTTTAAAACATCCACATAGTTATAAATAAACAACAACTAGTAACAAACAATAAAATAGCTATAAATACATGTCAAATATTTAAAATACTTCATTTGATATATTTGGAGATAATTAAGACATCAACCTTTCAAATAAAACGATTATATAAGGACCGGAGTATCACTTAAATAAGTTATAATAAAGTGAACATATTTAAAGGAAATATTTCAAGAACTACTCTATTACCAAAACTTAGAGCTTTTAGGAGGGTGGTGGGAGATATATACTGTTCCACATAAGTTAATGATTTACATATTTATGGGAAGAAAACATTTATAGACGTAAAAACATCAATGAGATGTGAAAACAAAGTAACTGCAATAAATATGGACTGCAAGTAGCAAATAAAATAAAAAGAGTGAATTTCATTTTTACAAAAGGGAGAAAGTTGCCGGGTCGTTTTACCCAAGGCCGGACGACCCGATACAGGAAAAAACGGGTACAAGTCGGTTTAAATAATTTAATACTTCGATAGTATTAATATAAGAAAATGGGTCGGACCCACAAGCAGAGATGCAGAAGCTCTGGAGAGAGAATCATATGGCAGTTTCATGATCCGCTCTTCTTTAAAGAGAGAGAGAGAGAGAGAGAATACGGATACATTTCAGAAAACAAGAAGAAGCAGAAGAGGAAGAAGAAGAAGAAGAGGAAAATCCGGACTGTACCCGAATACCCATCTCTTGTCCACTTGGGTTCCAAAGCTGTTGTCTTTCATTTGCCCCCTCCTTCCGCTTCCAAGACTCAAAGAGAGAGAGAAACCAAACAGCATAAGAACAAGAAGCACTCTTCCTTGTCTTGTGACTTGGCTCTGCTCCTTGTTCTAAAATCCCTAATTTCAAAGTCTTTAACCTCTCTGTTGCTGTGTTTATAAGAAGTGGTCTCACATTGACCTCTTTCATTCGTCAACGAGTTCTTGTCTTGCTGAGGGGATGCTTATGCTTTATCTAACCGGTTTTGCAAAAGAATAATTGGTGAATCAGAGATCTATCCTTGTCTGTATGAAGCTGAAGAACAATGGGTGATGGTAGTAGCCTCAAGAAAACCAAGGTGTCTTTTTTTGTTCTCTCTCTCTCTCTGCCTCTATGACATCTATGGTAATAAAGAAATAAAATTGGCACTGATGATCTCCCATTCATGTGTAGCTTTCATGGCCCAAAACATTGGTCAAGAAATGGCTCAACATCAAGAGCAAAGCAGAAGACTTCCACGCAGACGACAGAGACCAGTACAGAGGAGGTAAATTCAATTGATTCCTTTCTTTTTTTATTCTTTCACTAAAATGATAAGTTTGTTAAACAGTGATATATCTCTTTGCTTCTTCTGGGAATGTGAGAAGTGAACAGCTTTAGTTTTATACTTTAACGGGTTTTCTCTCTTTTTTTTCTATAAAATAATAATAATAGAATATAAAAAAAAAAGCTTTTGCAGGTGAAGGTGGAGATTGGAGGAACAATGTCATTGAAAGAGAAGAAGCATGCTCTGTCAAGAAGAAAAGCAACTCTGGTCAGTACTCACTCAAAATCCATGCTCACTGTTTTATTTACCCACTCTTTTCTTTTCTTTTCTTTTTATTTACTTTTTTTCTTTTTACATAACAAAATCCTAAATTTTGAATGCAGAGTCTCGGAGCAAACGGAATAACGGAAGAGGTAGACGAAACAAACACGAATTGGATTCACCTCAAGTTCATAATCTCAGGTATGAATATATATATATATCTCTTGCGTTGCGTCTCTCTCTCTCTCTTTGGGAGAATGAGAATTCTTCTTTTCTAACACTCCTTCACGTTCACGGTAGGGTTTTTACTGCTACCTGGAATGTCGCCGGCAAATCTCCGCCGAGTTATCTGAATCTCGAGGATTGGCTCCACACGTCACCTCCCTCCGACATTTACGTTCTTGGGTATGCAGAAAGGCTTAACCTTTGTATTCGAGTTTTACTACTTAAGTAATGGGACTCCTAATGTTTGAAAATGCACAGCTTCCAAGAGATCGTCCCTTTGAACGCCGGCAACGTACTCGGTACGGAAGACAACGTCCCCGCCAAGAAATGGGTCTCTCTCATCAGAAGAACCTTGAACAGTCTCCCTGAGAACACCAGCGCAAGCTGCCGTACTCCTTCTCCTGTTCCCCACCCGGTCGCCGAGCTGGACTCCGACTTCGAAGGGGCTCACTCCTCCTTCTACCATCGGAGCTCCTTTCACTCACTCAGCAAGAGCCTGCGGATCAATCACTCCAACATCTCACCATCCCTTCTTCAGCCCCATCTTGACCGGAGGTTCAGCGTCTGTGACCGTTTCATGTTGGGCCACGATTTCTACGACCAGAGCTTCAGGTATTGCTCTGACGACGACGATGATACGCACGACTCCCCTTCTCCATCCTATGATCAGTTCTCTGCTGTCTCGAGGAGTGGCTCTTTTGTGACCGACGAGAGAGACAAGGGTAGGGACAAGTCTAAGTATTGTTTGGTGGCTAGCAAGCAGATGGTTGGGATATACTTAACCGTTTGGGTGAAGAGTGATCTGAGGGACAGTGTCAAGAACCTCAAAGTGTCTTGTGTAGGGAGAGGCTTGATGGGTTATCTCGGAAACAAGGTAAAAATCCACATTACTCTCCACTTTGAATGTCTTTCGGGGAAGAGCTTGTCAAACTTTGGATCTTTCTTTAAAATCTGCAGGGCTCGATTTCCATCAGCATGTCGGTGCACCAGACGAGCTTCTGCTTTGTCTGCAGCCACTTGACGTCGGGTCAGAAAGAAGGGGACGAGCTGAGAAGAAATTCTGACGTTTTGGAGATTCTAAGGAAAACCAGGTTCCCTAGAGTGAACAGCGCAGGGGACGACAAGTCTCCTCAGACGATTTTAGAGCACGAGTGAGTTTACTTGTCGCATGAGTGTTGCTTGGTCACTGTCTTAATATCTATCTTGATCATTGCAATAAGCCAGCGAAACCTTGTTTTGGCTATGTTTTTCAGTCGGGTAATCTGGCTTGGAGACTTGAACTACCGTATAGCTCTTTCTTACCGGTCTGCAAAGGCCCTTGTCGAGATGAGAAATTGGAGTGCCTTGCTTGAGAAAGACCAGGTATAAATTTAGCATTTTCGAATCCCCGACAACCCCGAAACCTTGTCTGAAGTAGATTGTTAATTCCTTTTTTTGTCTTGTTACAGCTGCGGTTAGAACAACGCAAAGGTCGTGTCTTTGAAGGATGGAATGAAGGGACCATCTATTTCCCACCCACTTACAAGTACTCTAACAACTCAGATGTATATGCTGGCGATGATCGTCTTCCCAAGGCCAAAAGACGCACCCCAGCATGGTTAGTAGTGCTTCTTTCTTTCGAGTCTAGACTAACAAACAATCGATATCTGACTTAAATTAACTCTGAACATTGAAGGTGTGATCGCATACTCTGGTACGGGAGTGGCCTTCATCAGCTGTCGTATGTTCGCGGGGAATCAAGGTTCTCTGATCACAGACCAGTCTACAGTTTGTTCTCTGTAGAGATTGAATCCGTATATAGAAACCAGCGCATCAAGAAAAGCTCTAGTTACTCCAGCTCTAGGATCGAAGTTGAGGAGCTTCTTCCTCAGCGGTATGGATACGCTGAGCTTAACCCGTACTGATTCATCATTACTCCTTAATCCGTTCCAGTAAAGATCACGAGGCATTCAACATTTTTCTATACCCCGAAAAGAAAATTGGTAACTAAATCTCTCATGATCAGTTGATACTTTTTACACTTTTTTGTTGTTGTTATTTGGGTGTTGATCTTGTGTTTCTGATACTAAATCAGCTGGTCTTGGCGGGGCTTTTCAGGTGGTTGGTCAAGATCTCTGTGCATGTCCCTGTTTTTGGGTTGGAAGAAGATTCGAGTGAAAAGAGAAGAGAATAAGTAATTAATGTAGCTTTTAACTGATCAAATATTTATGTTTATCTTTAGGATTATAGAGAATTGACCAGTTTTGTGCATTTAAAAACCATTAGTTTCTCCACAGAGTGTAGTGTAGGGACTCATCAAACTTGTGTATAGATATATGTGTTTCTCTGTACATGTTATGGATTCTTTGTAATGACCAATGGTTTCAAGTTGGAAAGTTCAGAGTTTTTTTCTTTCACTTTCTTGTTCTATGATTTCCCCACCCATACACCTATATAGTGTTGAATGAAAACAAATTCAATTTGTCTCATCACAGTGCAGAGAGATATATATGTAAACTTTCGATTTTGAATGTGAGGACTGAGGAGAGGATTAAAAAAAAGAGATATATTCTTCTTTTGTACTTTCGATTCCACTAGCTTGTTTTCTTACAACTGTTTGGGCTTTTTTCTTCACCGGTTAATTCGTATAAGTAGAAGAGAGCTATTTTCCGAGACCGATGCTTGCAAGAAATTGACAATAGTGGCCTCCTTCTCTCTATATTTCTGTGCCTTCCATGTCCTTTTACAAAAAGCAAACGCGCTGGATCGAAGCGCGTGTATAAAACGTGAGTATAAGATTGGACTGGTCGAAAATAAGAGGAGAGGATCAGATAAAGAGGTGTCTTTTGGATTGCCTTTAACCCTACATTATTCGCCACGTTTCACCCACGTGGAAATCTTTATTTTAAGAAAAATTCCTTCAGAGATTGTCTCCTTGCCACACACACACACACACCTTTGTATTTACTAAATTAAAGGAATTGCTTTTCGTAAATGATACCGACGGCGACGACTCGTAGTTTTGAAAAGAAAACAAGAAATTGGAAAAATACACAGTACTTGCGTAGAACGGTAGAAGAAATACAAAGAGAAGACTGAAGAGGGAACATTAATAAGTAATAATATCACCACCTCATGCCTCATGCCTCATGCTCATGTAATTATCTAGAAAAGAGACGTATTCGACGGTAGATAAGATATTTTAGTCGGAGGAACGGCAGAGATTATAGGTTGGACGCATATGCACTCACTTTCACTGCCCATCCTCTCCCTCTCTTTATTTATTTTTCTTTTGCTTTTTTGTGTTTAATTGTTTTGTCTTATATTCACATTTTCCTTTGCTATATGTATAGTATATAGTATTAGCTTTGTTTAAATAGTGGAATACAGAACTACGTCACGTACGAATATTATTATTATTAATTGATGGATATGATGAGAGATACTATAAACTAGATCACGACCACATGCCATGTCGTAACATTTACTCGACCTTTTTATGGTAAGGACCAAATCATTCGTTTATTTTTTCCACTTGGATCCACTCGCTTTCAGTTTCTTAAAACGTCAAATGTATGTATAACTCGATTTAATGTTTACTTTCTCTAATTACGAATAACGATAACCATATGCATTTTGGAAGATATTAACGACTACACTGAATACGATTTATAAAATTATTTAATTCGAAAGACAGTGACACATTAACTGATGCACCGCGCGAATATTACAGTTTTCTTAAATGTATAGGACTCTAGGCTTGTAGGTAGAGCAATTTAGAAAACGATCGATGTTTCCATGTGATATTCCCTTGGAGCTTCCTACACTTGGTTATTCTAACTAATTTAATTAGTTCTATATTTAAAAACAAACGTTTGATCACAAAGTTCGTCTTTTACCAAACCAAACAAAACAAATAATAAGTTTATGTAAAGGATAGTTAACCTACGACCCCAATCAGTGTTTGATTGTTATTGCAATAAATATATAGTAACCTGTTGTTTTCTTTCCTTTGTCAACGTATTGGATCTCTTTGTCAAGGACAAAGGAATGCCTATATTTATATAGTGGCTCTTCTATTGTCACTATTGTAAGCTGTAGCTTTGTTATCAATAAATTATCTTCTAATTGGCATAACCGGAATTCGTATATAATATCATATCCCGCCATATGAATCCCTATCGATCGGGATTTGCGACTAAATCAATCATAAACAAATTAAAAGATTCTTAAGATTGTTTGTTAGTCAAGTTGATCACAGTTTATAACATATGATTTGTATCCTTGGACTCTTGCAATGATAGTTAGACGACGCAGTAGGTAATTATAATGGCGATAAAGATATGTTTTTATATACCGCAGGCCGGAGGGGTGGGTGCTGATTAATGGCAAATTATATCAATCATAAAATTCAAATCTGAGTGGTTGGAAACACACTATGTTAATTTGTTTGTATTTATTATTAATTGAAAATTTTCTGACCGAGTCTTATATACCTTCCCCTATGAGCCGAAATCCTTTTCAAACAGTTTTGAGTTTTGGTCGTAATCTCCTTTGGAGGACATCAATGACGAATAAAGCAACATAAACTTGGTTAACACACATCATGCAATTTGCCTTTTTAAAGTAAATATAAAGAATTATGATACTGTAGATTGGTTAAGTACACATGCCGCCGAAAATTTGGAGACAACATAATAATATAACCGGAAGATATAAGTTACTATTTGTAAACTTTACATTTGAACTCTCAGGAGCTATTGTATAACAAGAGACTCGAGCTATCTGTCACATGTCTACTGCATCGGGTCTTGAGTGATATATCTATAGGATTTTATTGGTTTTAATTCAAAACTAATTGAGAATAAATTAAATGACCTTAATCCTTTATATATTAATTTATTAATTTTATCTGATCTGGGGTGTTTATCATTAATACATATGTTATACAAATTACATCATAGTATATAAAAAGCTATATAATATTAAAAGAGTAGGAAAATAGGAATCTAATGGTAGCTAGCCAGGTGATTGATCGATCATATATATAAGTAGCGAACCAAATTAAAGATTTTGACGATTAAACTTTTTTAAAACTAAATCAATGTTGGCTTTTTCTTTCTTGACTAAATAGATGGTTACATTTTGATGATCGGACGATTTATACTATTAATAACAATCTATCGCATAGTATTTATCCCAGTAGAAAAGTGGAAGCGAGGTTTGTGAAGTTCCTATCCACGTGTCGGACGTGAAGATTAAGCTGAGAGGAGAGATAATCCCACGTCATTAGTGTCTGCAAGAGCGATGTGATAACTGACGTGGCAGAATGGGTGACATCAGTCGATATTGAACTTGCATGTAAACTGAGTGGGAAGGAGTCGAGAACAAGTGAGATGCGACGTGTATGTCTCTCTTTTACATCTTTGCGAAGCTATCTCACCAAACGATTTTGCATATCCATTAACAAACAAACAAAAAACTAATTAAGGGAATTTTTGATTGACATACTTTTAATTATATAACCAGATCTTTTATCCTTCACAACATGTACTGAGTTTCTCTATAATACTCATATTTTGAAAATGGGGTTGGATACTTCGCGGGAACTACAAAATAAGAACTCCAGCTTTTCGGAGTTGTTGCAGAAATGGAATAGCTAGCGCTTTTGTGCTTGATTGCTGTTTTATCGTTAGGTTTTGGTCTGTTTTTATATTTGCTTTGCTTTCAATTTATTTGCTGTGTTGTGTTAGATTGTATCTATTTTGGTTTTTGTATTGTTGTTTCCTAGTTTTGTTCCTCTTTATTATATTTTTGTATTCTGTCAAAAAAAATTAGAACGGTATAAAATTTTATATAATACTAATAAACAAAAAAAGTAATGATTCTGAGGAAATAAATAAATAAAGGGATAAAATGGATTAACTGGCAGAGAAGAGAGCAGGGACGTGCGTCATCGATTTGGTCCACCCCTTTTTGTCAAAAAGATACATCAAAACAGCAATTACAGTTATGATATAAGAGTTTACCATAATAAGTAAGAGAATCGGACGATTAGCAGTTTTCGAGGATGGATGACGTCAGCTTCTTCTCTATTATTCGCCTCGTCGACGTTTGCTTCTGTTCCAAGGTTCCCTGTCAGTGCCTAGTAAATTAACAACGTCAGATGAGGTCATCTCATCCCCCTACATCATTTTAACTGTGTACCCAACCCACCGAGAGGCCTCACAGCAATGCGTATATTCTTTTAAATTCCCATTTTTATGTAAGAATCTAGAATATTCTTTGATCGTGTATTATATTACGTATGGCTATATACAGTGATATTAGCTTGGGTTTAAACCCATTCGGATATCCAAGTCCATACGTTATGGGCTTAACCTTTATTCATTATTTCTAATGTGGGTCGCGAATGGTTTGGGTTTAATTACAACCCGTTTAATTTATTAAAACTATGTGTGGGTATTATCCATTGACAACATGATCAATGAGTTTTTTATGGGTTGGATTATTTATAGATGGTTTTTGTGGGTTGGGTTTTTTAACCCAAATTAACATGACTAGTGCCTATATATATAGCTTAGGCTTATGAGAAGCGTTGAATTGACACGGGAGAGATTGAGTGATAATGAGCCCCTATCTAGGACTACTCAGCGAGCCAGTTGTTTTTAATCATCTTCAAATGGGCTCCAATATGCGGCTCATTCAGAGCAAGTTTCTCTGTTGTGTCTACTCACCAATAATAACTAATCAAATTGGGTTTGCATAGGCTGTGCTCGTTTTATTGCAGTGTTGGGCTTACTAAATAACTAAGTAATATGGGTTTGAGAAATGGACATAATATCATGAACGGATGAAATGATATTCATACGGGTTTAAAGTCAATGATTTGAGGAACGATATTCATAATAATACCATATATTAATCCCACTCGGTCAGGAACCAACTAACCCTGATTAGGATTGCGAATCATCAGTTGAAAGTACATTTTAGAAAAATATTCACATTGAACTAATGGATGATTTGTACTTCCACTGCAATTTCTATTTTCAACATCCATGTCACGAGAATAAGAAATTAAATTATTTTTAATACCACATATGTGCTTATTGATTTGGCGCCAAGCGTTTTTTATTTGTATAATATGTTTATGATTGCAATTAAAAGGTTATATTTATTAAAATAAATACAAATTTAGTAGCTTTTATCGGTGAGTAGTCGATTCTTCGTTTCAACAAAAAAATACTTTTCCTTGTTTGTAAAAACTAATCAGATCGTTCGTTTTTATTTTTATTTTTATTTTTAGATAAACGAAAACAAATAAAATGGCAGACCGCATAGCAATTAAACGAAGAAATAACTCCTTCAGGCATAAAAACGACAAGGATTTGATATCTATGCAGCGGAAACAACGCACTTTTTTGTTTCGTTCTTTTTTCTTTGTAAAAAACATACAAAGCTTGCTTCGGCGGGGGCCACTGGTTGAGAAGAAAAGCCCAAAATGATTACGTATAGAATAGCAAACACGCGATTATTGAGTAGGCCCCATGCATTCCTGTCTTCTCACGTGGGTCCTTCTTCTCTTCCACAGCCTATTATCACCAGTAACAGTAACTAATGATTTTTCAAATCAAATACTCTTTTTCCTTCTTTCATTAAACCATTTATACTTCCTGTGTGTTGATTAAACATTGATAATGGTTGACAAGCGACACTTTCTTATTATCAACGAGGTAGGGCTATCTAGCCGTATGCGATTACGTAGTATAATCTTGCAGTTTGTTAGACTTTTACTATGTTTTGATCTTTTTTGTTGAATCTTGGTCTCATCCGAGCAAATTGAACAAAACGAATTCATTGGTTATGATGGATTTTAATTGTTATTATCGAAGAAACATACAGTATTAAAAATTAAACATATTTAAAATATAGTCGTTAAGTGACCATTAGAAAAAAAATACGAAAGAAAGCGTCAGTGTAGCTATGCAATTACCCAAAAATGTATAATCAATTAGAAGTTGACGAGCTTGAACAATCAAATTCAATAGTTAGATGGGATTGGAGAAACTGGAGATCGATCAACAAGAAAAGTAGTTGCATCCTCCATATACCGACGAGCTATAATTTTGGTCAAGTAAGTGATTATTATATAATTTGACCTATAATGGTGTATTTGGAGTTAATACCCTTCAATCAACATTTAGTGGACAAACACACGTGGCGCTTAAGTAGATCTTAATTATTGGATTAAGCAAAGCAGGTGCAGTTGTGGGTCCCGATCAGGATACATTTGTTTTATCCACTCAGCTGTTTTAAATTGATCGATGAACGTGTATCGAGTGATAAATCATACAGTATTTAGTTTTAATAATAGTACTACTACATTTTTAAATACGTCACTTCTTATTATTTTGATGAAATTGTATTATTGTTATTAGAGAAAGACAAACGAAATAATGACAAAATTGCCGTCTAGAATAACAGATAAACTTGCCAAGAAACCCTTCTTTTTAAGGAAACATTAGAAAATATAGCTGTGTGTTTACAGAGACCCAAACATCAACGCAAAACTAATGAATGTATTGCATTCGCCGAAAAGACTACATAGAACCAGAAGAAGAAGTATTCATATAAAACGACAAAAGCACAACAAACACTCAAGTCTCAACCATATAAGTACAATATTCATTCAACCATACACGGTACTATAAAAAAAAAGGTAACGTCTTGAAAATCATTGAAGGAACCGACATCATTATATTGGTGTATACTATATGGTAAATATTATACCATGTTTCTAATACTCAACGGTTTGAGCAAACCAAGCCTCGCTCATTTCACAATCTCTTCATCTGTTCTCTGTAATCGGAAAATATAGATTAATTCCCTCCCTGAAAGTCAATATATATGTAATAAACAAATGAAATTGAAAATAGATTAATTTTTAAATTTTTTAAAATAATGTATAAGAGATTATTAAATGTCAAGGATAAATACGTAAAGTTTCATGCATTTCTTGATTAAATCCACAACGTCCCTTCTCTCGAGATCACCTCTCTGAGTGGAATAAACAAAAAGACAAAAAGTAAAAAAGAAAGATGAGGGAAAGCAACTTTTAATCTGATTGTTGTGAGACCCATAAGAACAGAAGCAGTCAGAAGTTTCAATAATTGTACCGTTCTTCTCAAATTCACATCTCTTGCTTCTCTGTAGTAATTCAATTCCTCCTTTGTTTCGTCCTCACTCTCTCTATGGAAGCTACTGAGTTATGATCCTTACTCTCCCTGGATCTGACTGTCTTCTGTAACCTGTGTGCTGAGAAAGAAACATAGAGCAGCAGTGCCAGCCTACAAAGCAAGCAAGCAAGCATCTCTAATGGCTGATCAACCTCCATCTTCAACACCTAACACCTACTACTCGTCTGTCTTTAGCTCCCCAAAGTTTAGGTTTTTCTCTTCGAAGATGACTCCTTTTGACTCCGACTTGTCCATCATCAGCCCAACTTCCATCCTCGAAGCTAACCCATCAATCTTCTCCTCCAAAAACCCTAAACCCACTTGCCATTTCGAGCCAACGATTCCTAAACCCCAAAGGTTTCACCCACCAGACGCTTTTGGCCTCGCCGATCTCGTCAAAAACAGAGACAGTAACAGAGTCCACTCGACCAAACCTGTCAACAAGATGGTCCTTTTCGGGTCCAAGCTCAGAGTCCAGATACCTTCAGCTGATTTTGGAACTAAATCCACTCCTACTTGCATCAGACATCCTCATGGCCATGGACAGACACAACTCAGCCCTTGTCCCCAAACAAAGGTCTTAACGGTGAGCGAGATCGACCAGACGGAGGATTACACGCGCGTCATATCTCACGGTCCAAACCCAACCGTCACCCATATCTTCGACAACTCTGTTTTCGTGGAGGCGTCTCCTTGCTCTCTTCATTTGCCACAAGTACTAGTGCTTCCCTTGGAGACCAAGCAAACGGACACTAATTTCTTAAGCTATTGCTGCACTTGCAACAAGAATCTTGACCAAAAACAGGACATCTACATATACAGGTCGGTCCATAATCTATCCATGTACATACTTTCTCTTTAATCAGAGTTCCTTCCAAAACTAATTTTAAGAAACGGGTGTGTTTGCAGAGGAGAGAAAGGGTTTTGCAGCAGCGAGTGCAGATACCAGGAGATGCTTCTTGATCAGATGGAGAGTTAGCACAACCCATTTCTCCATCTCTTCTAAATTTTTTTAATTTTGTCACAAATCTACTGTTGTTGTGTTATTGTTTTCTTAATTTAGTTCTCTGATTTTGCCTCTCCTTTTCCCTTTTTCGGGGGTATTTCTTGTAATAATAACCTTTCTCGCCTGCAAATATATCAAAGATAGAGAGACACAGAGTTGTGATCATTTTCGTGTTTGTGTGTTATGCGACTGAATCGGAGAGGTGAAAAAATATCATAAATCTGCAGAATATATGGTCTAAACCAAAGCACCAATTTTAACCATAACCGAAGACGCAAAATGACATTGCTGTAGGTAGAGGCCCATTTGCTTTCCTTTTGATTTTCTTCGTTGCACCGGAAAAAATGATAACTTCACCTCTTAGACTCGTTACTTATCGAGAAAGTTTTCCTAGTCAGCCATCGAACTTTTGTTTCATAC
>KE154751.1:1031907-1044163 GCA_000411075.1 Sisymbrium irio | reverse complement strand
TTTTTTTTTTCCTTTTTTTTTTTTTGCACCGTTTTACGAAATGGGGGAGGAAGGATATTCTATTTTTTTTCTTTCTTAAAAATTATTTAAACTAAACAAAAATTATAAATACAATTGACATGAAACAAAATAGGGTAGGTTATTCTTTTCCTTGGCAATATAGTTTTTGGTAACATCACATGACTTATATAATTTCTTCAAATAATTAGCCGATGTGAGGTGAATGAATACACATTTTACATACCCATATAAATAACTATGTATTGTTTTAAAACACCTAAAGAATTAAAATTTGCATTTTATAATAATTAACAAAACTGAGAATTTTCCTAAAAATTACTTAGATGCTTAACTAAGTTATTGACGATGTAAATGGAAAAAACAATTGAAATAAATTTGATGGGGTGTGCCACAGTAGGACTGTGCTCGCACGTGTGAGTAGGCATGTCAGTTTGAAGGTCAAGGAGTAAGCGCGAACCTCGGCTGCATTACCGGCTCGGCTTCCGCTATAACTTCCTTAATTAATTACATTGTTTGCCTCCTACTAATCTTCTTTTAACTCTTGTGTTTATATTTATTGATCATAATAAATGAAGGGCGACGAACCGGCAATATTTATACTATTGTTTATGATATCAAAGGACCACGAAATTAATATTTTAACAACCCTAGATGACAAATATATAAATAGTTCGAGTATATGAATGTACAGACTAGTACAGACTATACAAGTCAGACCATTGGTCGTTACTTGTACGGCCTATGTATGTGAGCGGAATGCAAACATTGTTATTTTAGGCCCAGTGCTTTTAGACTCAGGCCCAATTTAGCATGGTCCAGTTTTTTTGTTTGTTTTGTTTATAAGGAGAGGGAGGGGGTGGTTACTTTCTAAAATTGGAGTTCTTTTTTGGTTATAAGGTGCAAATTCCATTGTTTATACTTGATAGTAATAATAACTGAAATAGTAAAAAGCAAACACTGGATAACATTTTCTTATATGAAGCCACGCTACCGTTGCACATTAATCGACAACAAAAGACCATAATCATACCGAATACTTTAATCATTATGGATTTTTAAAAAGAAGGTAAAAGTAAAAACACACAAAGCTGAGCAACACAAAAACAAACACATGAACAACTCTCTTGATTAATAAAACATCAATGCCACCAAAAACACGACAACGCCACTCATAGTCGTTGACGGTGACACTGAAAATGAAATGGCACTGTTTTGAGTGGAATCCTCGGAAGCAGTGGCCGGAGACGGAGACGACCCGGTGGAAGGTGAGGGAACAGGGGACACATCTGGGCTGAGAGTGGGACTGGCTGTGGTAGCGACGACGAGGACATGGAGCTTCTGGCCGGCTTGACAGTGGCCAGGGAAGCCACATAGGAAGTAGTAGTGGCCGGGTCTTGTAAGAGCCACCATATCGGATCCGGAATTGTAAGTGGCCACGGCTGAAGTGGCGTTGCATGAGAGGAAGTCGCGGCGGCTCACTTGCTTGACATTGTGAAACTGGGTGTTATACACGAATACTGTAAACAAAATACAAACCAACGTGTGAAATTATGAGTCTAATTAACAAGGAGGAAAAAAATAGGAAGAAGGAAATCAAAGAGAAAGGTAGATGTGCCGCTATACAGAGAGAGTCTCCAGCGGTGAAAATGTCGGAAGAAGTCCACTTATTGTAGTCAACGTTGCCCAGAGTTGTCCATCCGGCGGAGCCACCCACCTTATGGACCGACGCTGCGGATTCTCCAAACATACCCACTGCCGTTAATAGTAATATACACACTATAATTGGACGCACATTTTCCCGAGAAATTCCCATTTATATTTTTTCCTCAGATAACGAAAAATGTAGAAGCAATTTCACTGGAATTTGCATGCAGCCGATGGGTATATATACACAAGTAGAGCAGAGCTGCATGCCTTGTGGAAATGCTGTATCGAGCCGTCGTCAACGTGTCATTTTTCCTAAGATGCTGGGCCGATATAAATCTATGAGGCCCATATAAGGCCTATAAAGATAACAGGGAGTGGAGTTAGGCGTGGAACCAAACAGAGTTCTTTTGACCCGAAGCGTTTCTTATCCCGAAATACGCAGTCTCTCCTTACATTGACGAACAAGATATTTCTACTTTATTCTCTTCTACGGCTACTGCCATGGCGGCTTCACTCTCTTCCACTGCTCACACCACACCGTTTCTTCGATTCAGAGCGCATGATTCCAAGTCTCTCGTCTCTCTCCCAGGTACGGCTGCTCTCGGCTTGGAATGTAAAACAGACTCGTGTTACAATCATTTGGCTCGAAATCGTAATGTTTTTTGTATACCTTTCTTTGGTAGATTCGTGTTGGAAGGTAATCGCTTCGGCGAAATCTCCCTCTTCCCGCGTAACTGCTTGTTCGTTAAGGAGCGACAGTTTTGGGCTCGGTGCGGGGGTTAGTCTCTCCGGTGGCCCCGTTGTCAAACGCTCACTACAGAAGAGGCACGTTTTCGTTTTCTTTTTTTTTGATTATTTATAATATATCGAAAACAAATGTGGAGTGATGATATAGTGTTTTTGCTAAATTCTCTGATTCCATGAAAACTCCAGATTGGTGATAAGGTCTGCAACTATCGAAGAAATAGAAGCTGAGAAATCTGCGATTGAGAAGGATGTTGTACGTGTTTCGTTCATGTTTTTGTGTTTTTGGTTTTTGATTAGTGGACGTGTATGTATGAGTAATGATTCTGGCTGCTTTTGCTCCTTCTTGTGTGTGTGTGCAATTCAGAAATCGAAGATGGAGAAGACCATTGAAACGCTTCGGACTAGTTTCAATTCCATAAGGACGGGGAGAGCCAATGTAGCTATGCTTGACAAGATTGAGGTATAATTCTTTATGGATTCTTCTCTTTTTTTCTTTTTTTAAACCAAATTCCGATTCTATTTAACATATATATAACTTTCTGTTTCCTCTCTGGTTTCCAGGTGGAGTACTACGGAAGTCCAGTAAGTCTGAAAAGCATAGCCCAAATCAGTACGCCCGATGGTACTTCTCTTTTGCTGCAGCCATATGACAAGTCTAGGTACATATCAGCCTGATGATAGTGTCCTGTCGAAGAATTTTCATGTCTGCTTGTTTTTTTCCTTATCACCATGCTTTCATACCCTTTCAGCTTGAAGGCTATAGAGAAGGCCATTGTGAATTCTGATCTTGGAGTGACTCCTAACAACGATGGAGATGTGATTCGATTGTCCTTGCCTCCCCTCACGTCTGAGAGAAGAAAGGTATCTCTTCCTGCTAATCCCTATTAAATCAACCCTGGTGGATTTTCATGCTCAGGAATTGTTTGCTTTCGAGGCTTCTTCCTTATATTTTAGTTTCCTACCACTGCAGGAGCTATCAAAGGTTGTAGCAAAACAGTCTGAAGAAGGGAAGGTTGGTAGTGTTTTGCCTCTCTTAATACCGGCCTAAACGTATTTGAGATTTTCCACATTAGTTTGTATTTTTCTTCTTCTTATAATGTGGATAACGATGAACTTAAAGCTCTTCATGTCTCTTAATTATTGCCACTCTTTCTTTTTCTCGAATTTGATTTGTTATATAGGTTGCACTGAGAAACATAAGGAGAGATGCGTTGAAATCTTATGATAAACTTGAGAAGGTTAAGGTTTTCAGTTTTTATTGTTGATTATTCCGTGTGTTCCTCTTCGTTTCTCATTTTTTGAAAAAGCAAACTTCTTTTTCCCAGGAGAAGAAGCTTTCAGAAGACAACGTGAAGGATTTGTCAAGTGATTTGCAGGTAATCCGACCGCGCGATAGTTTGTATTAATGCTCAAGTGTAGCTGACTAAACTTTTATGTTATTGGTTATGGCAGAAACTTATTGATACATACATGAAGAAGATAGAGGAGCTCTGCAAACAGAAAGAGAAGGTATCAAGCTTACTTAGCCTTTTGAATCATTGGCTCTGGTCTATTATGTCTCTCATTTGAGTAGCCGTTAATTAGTAATTACTACAATGCTAAAGCACCCACATGTATATGAACCCACAGGAATTGTTGAAGGTGTAGCGAAAATGGTTATTACGCGACGTAGCTCTACGATCTGGTAAAATCCTCACATTTGCAAACTCCTTTTGCCTCTTCTACTTTTTTTTTTCTCGGAAAATCTGTTGTTTCTTGGGGTACAAGAATGCCTCTACGAATCGAGTGGAACTTTGTTTAAAAACAATTTTCTGTTTGACGTCTTTTTCGTCTCTTAAATATGCTTAAATGATCCCTCTTTGTATAGCAAACGTTTTAACTTCCTAAATATTCTCTCTCCCTACTTTCCTAAATGTTCGACTTTTTATATATATCACAACTTATATTTTTCAAAAAAATATTCTATTTGAGTTTCATTTGTTTATTTATACTAAAAAGATGGTTCAAACTATTCAGAACGCATTGATCAACTCCATTCTTTTGGACCTTAAAATTTGAAAGTGTACGCTGTTACACTTTCAAGTTAACATAATAGAGAGCCACTTCACATGCTTTTTCTCATACTCTCCTTGCCTTAAAAAATCCGTCAACCCCAAACTATGTTTGCTACCATTATTCTTGCAAAGTATCGGAAGCTGGATCAATTTGGATCACTGGTTTAATATCTACTGAAAAAAGACCACATGGATTTTTAGCTGTCGATTATTAAATTGTAGTATTTTATATCACTTTTTCCTTCATAGGTGGCGACTTTGACTTCTCTTAACCTATATCCTACTAAAATTTAAAAATTTATGATGTTCACTCCGTCGTCACTAGAACGCTGTATTATACTACTTGTTAATAATTCTTTAATTATTTTTTTTCAAAAAAAAATAAAAATAATTAGAATAATTCTTTAATTTTCTCAGTCTGAATTTTTATTTTTTTCGAAAATACGGTAATTTTTGTTTTTAAAATCATCTCTGAATGACAAGTAATACTCCAAGTCATGGTAAAAAACTATAAATGGTAAAAGATCACGGTATATATAGTAATATAGACATCTGCTATAGCAAAATAGATACCGATCTTGATTGAAAGTCTGGAAACAGGAATTTGATTAGTTTATTAGTGGTTGTAACTTGTAAGACATGCATGCATTAATAGTATATATATAGTTTTGCAGACGATTAATAAAAGAAAATAAACAAAAAGATGTGTTATTTATAAGTGACCCATACACCGAGGTTTGAACCCATGATGAATATTTAATTTGAAGGCTTCATGGACGGAGTATATTTTATCTTGTCTGTTTGCATAAAAGAATATTTTATTCACTAATTATTTTACTAATCTTTATACAAAAGCATCGATATACTGCTATAGACTTATAATATGTCAAGTGGCTAGATGTTGGATTCCTTGCATCGGAACTCCAACGAAACTTTCGTTAATTTGTGCTTTCAAATTTTAAATATTTTTGTACTTTGTGTTATGATATATGTGTTTTTTTTTGTCAACTTGTGTATACATATTAATATACATTGCTATAATATGGGGTAGGGTCAAAACATTATTAAAGCAGTTTAAATACATATTCAAATATGTAAATGATTATAATATTAACGCTGATTCTCCCTTCATTTAACTGCATAAGACACGGTTCGCCCAGTCAAGTGTTGACGATGATTAAATTAATTAGTGACTTACCATCATGCTGCTCTAGTTTCTAGAGGAATACTTTACGTTTATCTTTGCTAAGTTTGTTTCGTTTGCATTATCTTTCTACAATATTTTATCGAACAATTTTTTAGTTGTTTTATCTGGTCGTAATATTTTACTCAAAAGCTCGTTGATATGATTTAATTTTGTTTGGACCAAGTCATATATTATATAATACACAAAAGTGGGAAACAAATTTATAATACTACTAGTTTGGTTAGTCCATGACGTTATATATTTTGTTTGTGGGCTTGTGGCGGGGCCATAAGAGAACGAATCACATTGGATATTTGGTGCATTCGACACGTGGCGGTACAAATACCGAAAGTCCTGACTCGTTCTTACTCGCGAAAGTAAATGTTTTCCTTTAGTATACACTCTCTCCTGCGCGCGTGTCGGTTATGTGGTGTCATCAGCATTGTTACCATGACCTACATTATGCTTAGCGGAAAGAAATACAGCAGTCGAGCTTAACAGAAAAAAGGTAGTGGTAAAGCGAAATTTCAGTTTTCTAATGAACAATCTGACAAAGTATATGACACGTGTGGCATAGTGACAATGGTACGTGGGAGTCGATTCCACGCGTATGGACAGCGCGTGGTTGATAGTACAGCTGCCTACCCATATATACATATAAAATAGAACAAAGTTTGATCTTTAAAAAATGTGCAGTCTTTTTAATAATATATAGAGAGGATTAATTTAGTACGATCATGGAGTGAAAGAATATAAAATAGAAATGCCATGAACATAGTATAATGATATGTTTTTGGGTGGGCAGAAGAAGAAAAGATAATAAGAAAATGATGGAGTTGAATAAAAAAAAGAAGAAGAAAGCAAAGTCATAGAATAAATGAATATGATAATAACAATGTGTGACTAAACAACGTTGAGCAGTGGGTTTATTCCATAAGAAAGTGACGTTTCTGCCATGCTGGCATCTCGAGATCATAGCCGTCGAATAACTGTGTGATCGGACGGTTAGGAAAGATAGATTGTGGTCAGTCGAAGATCTGAACCGTCTCTCAAGTCCATTTTCGAGGGGTAGGCTTTAATTTATTTTGGCTGAGGAGAAGAGAGGAGAGGAGGTAAAAGATATAATCGAGAGTGAAAGAGTTATTTATTAGAGAATCAGAGTGAGTTGATGGGAGGTTAGCTTTTGAAAGCTTGCATGAATGGATAAAACTCGAAGATCATCAACCGCCATGGTTTCTTCAAAACGGAGACAGAGATTCTCAGGTATCGATTGCTTCTGAACCTCCTTATTCTTCTGCGCTTCGTCTTCGTTGTTTTGTGATGATTTTTGGTTTATTTTGTTTATTTAAATTCCAGAGAGTAGTCGTGGGGAGGTGGAGGCGGAGGTGGTGAGGGTGAGAGATGGAGCGGCGGAGAAGAAAGAGCGAGATCCGGAGCCGTTGAATCGGAGCAAGAGGAGACGGAGCGCGCCGAGGGAGGAAGAAGATAGGTGGGATGAGGAAGATGAGAGGAAGAGCATCGTCTCGTCGTCAGGAATGATAGGCGTAGCAGTCCCGAGAAAGGCTCGCTCAGGTTTCATTTTCTTAATTTAATATCTAATCTATGCCTCCGAGCTCTTGCTCTCCTCTTTACTTACCATTTTGTTTCGGTTGCAGCATGTATAAAGAGGTCGCATGACTGCCGGACATCGTCGGGAAGCGGTGGTGGGGGAGGAGACCGCCGAAGACCTCCGAGTTCGCCGGGGAGCTACAGCTTCGAAGTCGTCTCCCCGTCTTCTTCAACTGTTTCGCTCAAGCAGAACAAGGTCCTCCCCTCCTTGAGTCCTTTCGCTACATACAAATATATGTTTTCAATTTTTTTTTCTTATTATTTTTTTTGTGTGTGTCTATAGAGTGTAAGCGGATCCAAATCCCGGATACCGAAGCCACCGAAATCCTCTGGTACCATTGAGGACGACTTAGAGATCGAAATAGCGGAGGTTCTCTCTGGACTCAAGAGACACCCTCACAGCTCTAAGAGAGATGACGATTCCCAGACTTGCTTTAAATCATCCCACGTTCAAGGTATTACGACCATTCCTTTGCACACAACTCTTCTTTCATTCTCACAATGTTAACATATCGCTGTTTGGTTTGCAGGTCCGATCAAGTTGAAAGCGGAAGCTGATGACTCGTCCCCAGCTCTACAGATCCGCGGTTTAGTCACTTGTAAAGCGAGAATCGACACTCTACACTCAGCGAACGTTGATAATAAACCCACCAACGGAACTGAAACTGCGAAAACGTCGTCCCTAAACCCCGAAACTCACAAGGAGGAAGAACCAAGGCAAGGAACACCCATCATATTGGATGCTGCGGTTTCAAAAGGCTATAAATGAATCAACCGTTTCAATATTTTACATATCCCGTGTTCCTATTTTTATCCATTTTTGGAAATCTCACGTCTGTGTTTCTATTTTTTGTGGCTCTCTTCAGGGTATCGGAGTTGGAAATCAAGAGAGACGATACTCATTCTAGTTCTAGTAAGCTCGAGATTGATTTGATGGTGAGAGAATTTTTCCTGTAGGATTTTTAGCTACCGAGAATTTGAATGTTGCAAATGTACTAAAGATTACTTTTCTGTCAATAGGTTGCTCCACCAGTGCCCTCCTCGCCTGACAGACTTTCTCTTCTTCCGTCGGTTTCTGATTCTATTAGTACTAAAGATTATTCCAAGGCAAGACTGTAGATTTAATAAAATTGTCCCATTAACTAGCATGTCCCCGCTTTGTGGTTTAATAACATTGTTTCTGTTATGCGTAATGCAGCAAGATAGTTCTGCAAAGAGCAAAGAAAAGATTATTGCCGAGAAACGCGAATGGTTGAATCTTGATCTACAGAGTCTGAGCCAAGAGACCCGCAGAGATTCTAGCCTAAGGTTACAAAATTTTGATTGGACCCAACCTCAGCAGGCTATATCCGGTAATCAACCTTGAATATGATTATGATTCACCTTCCAAGCTTTGCCTTCTAAAGTTGATCGTTTTTCTAGGATACTCATACTTACCTACCTGTCCTTGTCTGACCAATTTTTATCTCAACTTCAGCTCAGCAGAGTTCAGTCTTACCTTTGACGGTAGCTGTAGGCGGCTGGCCTAGTGGCCCTCCTCCTCAGGGGTGAGTTCTGAGTTCTGAGTTCTGAGTTCTGAGTTCTGAGTTCTGAGAGCCCTCACTTGTCTTACGTTGTCTTGTGCGATATTGCTTAATGGTCAGATCCTAAAATGATAAAAGCATTTATTTTGCAGATATGTACCCCTGATCCAGAACGGTAAACCTGTTGATGGGGGCAGTGGATCTTATACATTAGTGCAGGTATATGTTGTTGTAGTTGCATTTGTTCTCGGTACAGATGTATTGTTTCTTCTACTAGTTTGGACCATGATTTCTTAACAAATGCAGGGTTCTCCATTTTCTGCTTCTCAACCTAGGCCTAAAAGGTGTGCCACACACTGTTTCATTGCCCGGAACATTCAACTACATCAGCACTTTGTCAAAACAAACCATCTCCCTCAGCCAAACCAAGGTTCTGTTTATCTGAAAGGTGGTGACTTGAGGCCAGCCGCTGGTAACGCACCCTTGGTTGGAAGCTCTCCTATTCTCTGTTTAAACTCTCAGGCTCAAGACAGAGTTGCGATTAATGTTTCTGCCCCTAAGGATAAAGCCTATGAAAGTGGTCACCTTGCTTCAACCGTACAGAAGAAACCTCAACTAGCCCCTGAATCTAGTAGTATAGTGGTATGTATTTCCTTGGCTCTCTTTTTTCTCGCACGATTTTGTGTATATCCTATTGGATTTTGATTAAAACTGGAAGAGCGTTATCTGGTTCTCCTGAATATAATCATTTTTCTCTCTTAACGCAGCCTGCTCAAGCTTTCTTCTTCCCCACAAACCACCATTTGCAACCGGTCATCGTTCCTTCTAAATCTCCTCGTCCAACAAATAATCCATGTGTGGCTGTTGGTACAGCATCAGTCAGTTTTAACCATCCTAGTTCATCAGCCAGCGAAGTTTCTTCTCCATACTTTACAGTTCTTCCAAACAATGCATATTCCTTTCAACTGCCTTCGACCATCAGAGGAGGGAGTCCAAGCCAAGCGTTGCCTTTCTTCAATGGGTCCTTTTATTCGCCGCAAATGTTCCAACCTTCCCAGCTTGTGCAGAAACAAAGTCAAGCCCAGAGGGACACAAAGGCAGCAAGCTGTTCCTCGTCATCCCACAGGCAACCGCAACTTCAAGCTAGTGTGAATAGTCTTTCAAGTCAAGCTGATGTTCAGAAACATCGTCAACAGTCCCAAAAGTCAGAGGCTAGAGCGGGGGATAACTCAGATTTAAGGGGTAGCCACACTCAGAAAGGAGGGCCACACGGCCAGATTATGACTGCTCCTATGCAGCCACAAAACTTTTCGATGTCATTTGCCTCTTTCGCCGGTGGTTCTGCGCCTGCGAATCTGAATTTCTCTTCCAATGGCTACCATTTCGTATCTGCACCTCCCGTTCACCAGAAAAACCATCAGGTTAGCGACTCGAAGACGGGAGGTGGAAGCTGTTCAAGCAATGCTGCGGAGGACCAGAAAAAGACCCTTACCGGGAGGCCTCCGGCGATGAATGGACAGACGCTGGTTTTTGACAACCCATCGAGAACCCTCAACTTTGTTTCTGGTACTTGGGCCCCTCCTGCAGCAACAACAGTAAATGGAGACCCGTCACTGTTTACCCATCATCTTACGCAGAGGCAGCAGCAATCTGGTCGGAGTAAAACGACGACTCATTCTCAGGCTGACTCTGTTCCTGCCACGTCATCCAAGTGGAAAAACCCTGCAACCTCATCACTCACGTCGTGCAATTCATTAAACCTCAAGCAGTTCCAGTCTCAGCAGCAGATAAGAACACACGGACAGAGTCAGATTTCTTTTGCAGCACCATCAAAGTCGCAACAGGGGAGACCTGGTGGTGGCTCTTTTTCTACAGCGACAGGGTCTGCCCCACATGGAAAGGCAGCAAACCGCAAAGTCAACAATAGCAAAGCCTTGCCGTTATCACCTGTTCCTTATTCAGCTGTACACGCACAAGACCAGACAGAGAATTCAGCTTCTGGTTCGACCCAAAAGACCTCTCCAGTTTGTGGAAGGAACGTGCCTCCGATCATAACTTCGTGCCCGGGACATCTGTCTGAGCTAAAGTACTAAGTTTCATGGAAGCAGACGTATAAGTCAGCATTTTTGCAGTGTCGATAGCTTCGGATTAAAGTTATTCCGAGATGAGGTGGTAATAAGGACCTTAGTTGTTAGTGACAGTACCTCTCTAGGGAGCGAACACTTTGGGTCGGTATCCTCTTATAAGGCGTCTCTCAAGTTGTTTTAATGTTTTTATGGGGTAGTCGATTTGCTTTCATTATGATTGGTCTACTGTACATACTTAGACTAACAAAACCCATCCCTCAAGTAAGCAATTTATTTCAAATACAGCCATCAACATTATGCCGTATATATATAGAGAATCCGATAACAAAGACCAGACTTGGTCATATTATTTTTTCTTCTTCTGAATCTCAAACGCTGCTACTACTTGTCGTCGACGGCTAGAGAAGCCACATTGTCTAGAAAATCTTCTCTTGCATTCTTATCAAACGGTTCTTCACCAACGTACAAGTCTAAGATTGATCTACACAAGAGTTTGCTCTTCACACTCCCGACATGGTTTCCCTCAACTGAAAGAAAAGACAAAACAATAGAAGGAAGACACACTCTCAAAGACTGTTTACATCAAAGTAATAACGATATAAATAGATAGGATCATAGAATCTTACTGGCTACACAGAGTACATGGCCTGGTTCTTGTGTCAAATCAATTGTGGAACTTCTTGGAATTTTATACTCATCTTTGAACAGGCTAGTGAAGCTACAAGTTACAACATCAAAGTAAAATAAAAAATCAGCAGCTGAACACAGAAACAAACGAAATCGGTTGGAAAAATTTGTGCCTGTGTACCTTTGAAGCAACTCATCGTTGTCTAAGCCACCAAACTTTTTGAGCCTGTTACCGACAGATTCTTGGAAAGCATTGCGCACGGAACGGATGTTGAGTTTGCTATAGACAATCTGTAGCCTAATAGTCATCTTAATATCGGCTTCCATGAGGTGATCCAGGAAGGCCTTGTTTCCCCTGAGCTCAGAAGCTGCAAGGTTTGCGTATTTCTCACCCACGAGTTTCTTCACATCATCACAGTCAGCATAGATGCCTAATAAACTCATCCACCCAAAATATTGAATACTTATAGCATTATTCAAAATCATAATCACGAAAGAAAAACTTTTTTTTACTGAACTTGGAAAATATCGAAATGACACGAATATAAAAAGGTGCATTTACCGAATGCGTAGACATCGATGTTCTTCAATCCCAGGAAGCTCTTCTTCCTCAGCCCGACGCCTAGTAATCTTCGGGAATCTCCGATTGTAGCCGGAAACGAGAAACCGGTCTTAGGTTCAACGACGGATTCGGAGCTAGAATCGGCTAGCGTTATAGATCCCCATGGTAACAGAGACGAATGGCGAGATGAGAAG
>KE154751.1:999267-1030335 GCA_000411075.1 Sisymbrium irio | reverse complement strand
ACCGTCGATTATGCCATCGACGGTGTAAGACGCGATCACTCGATATTTTTAGAAACCTTGGCCACAAAATATCTCCCTTTCCTTTTTAAAAAAGTTGCGAGAAGATAAATCAGTCAGAAGACGAACAAGAGCTTACGTGAAGAAGAAGAAGAAGAAGAAGAAGAGGTAGCAATGGAGAAATCATCAGACATTAAATTCCCGAAGCTGGAGAAACCTACAGGCAAGAAGCAAACAGCGACGGCTGTTGTCGGAGCTTTGGCGGTCGTATGGTTGGCGGTAGAGTTCGTGTTCAAGCCATTGTTCAAGAAAGTTAACTCCTCAAAGGACAAAACCGATTCCGACGATGCCACAGCTCCCCCCGCTGCCACAGCTCCCCCTACGTCCGACGCCTGAAGGTGAGGAAAATAGCCTCTCCGGGAGAAACGTGGAGGTCTATTAGTTACTGCAGTAATCAAATAATATTTTATATGCAAATGTTCTGTGTTTCTGTTGTTGTTTCTTGTGTAATATCGTTCGATTCTTATTGCTTTTGAGGATGATGTTAAATAATCTCGCTTTTCCCCTTTTAATAAAATCCGGAGATGGAATGATAAAATCAATGGATACCATGTAATTGATTTCATTAGCAGTAAATGATTTTTAAGTGTCATTTCGTGTTCCTTCATTCTTGTTTTTGTAATGTGTCAGTCTGATCATTTCGAGTTATATGAGTTTATATATTTTGGCTGTTGCTTGTGCTTACATGTTACTACGCAGACAAATTGATTTGTTGAATAGATTCGTTCGTAGATGTATTCTACTCAACATAAGAAAATATGGAAAAGAAAACAACAAAGAAATGAGAAAAGCGAACAATTTAGCTCAAAATGTAAACAGAGTTGTTGCCCAAAATAAAATAAAAAAATGTAATCGGGTTGACCCGACACGAATAACTTAAAAAGTTGATCGCATAGATCGAAAAATGGAGGCCCAGTAAGACAAATCCGTGAGATAGTAAAGCTTGGGGAACACGTGTCAGGTCAACCCGATTAGAAAAGCGGAGCATCCATCCATTTCAGGCGGGGCCGGCCATTCACGTAGATGAATAGTGAATCTACGAGAAAGAAAGAAAGATTAACGTCACTATCTTGCCTTTCATCAATCCGACGATGCTAGGTGGATTCGGAGGAAAGTCATCCGGCGGAGGCCGTAAGAGCCTAAGAGTCGCCGTCGCTGGGGACAAAGGAACCGGGAAATCGAGCCTGATCTCGGCGGTGGCCTCGGAAACATTCCCGGATAATGTCCCGCGCGTCCTTCCCCCGACTACTCTCCCCGCGGACGCATACCCTGACTACATACCGATCACCATCATCGACACTCCCTCCAGGTGTCTCTCTATCTCATAATCGATATTCGCTTCGTTTACTAGTTGTGATTGGTTCATCAACCTATGCATGTTGTTTTGGTTATTAGCATTGACAATAGGATAAAGCTCATCGAAGAATTCAGAAAAGCCGATGTGGTGATTCTCACATATGCTTGTGATCAGCCTTCAACGCTCGATCGCTTGAGTTCTTATTGGCTCCCTGAGCTCCGCCGTTTAGAGGTTTCGTCTTCTTTATTATTTTACGGTGCCTTTGTCCTTTGAATCTTGATTTGACAAACTATGTATGTATGTATGTATGTATCTAGATCAAAGCACCAGTCATTGTGGTTGGCTGCAAGCTTGATTTACGTGATGAACGCTCTCCCGTCAGGCTTGAGGATATAATGGCACCCATCATGAAAGACTACAGAGAGATCGAAACCTGTATTGAGTGTTCCGCGTTGACTCTTATTCAGGTTTTGAGTTTCTTCTTGTGATTGTTAAAATCCATGTCCGGTGAGATCTTTCCACTAAAACGTCTTTATGTTTTTGTTCAGGCCCCTGATGTTTTCTATTACGCGTTGAAAGCAGTACTTCATCCAACGTTTCCTTTGTTTGATCAAGAAAAACAATGTTTGAGACCTCGCCTACGAAGAGCTGTCCAAAGAATATTCAACCTTTGTGATCATGATTTGGATGGTGCCCTTAATGACGCCGAGTTGAATGATTTTCAGGTTCCCCTTTCTCTCTATTTGCCACTGATTATTGCATTCATTGAAAATTTTCTTTCTCTCGCTGTAAATACGTTGCTGCGAATTCAGGTTAATTGTTTTGGCGCCCCACTTGACCCTGTTGAACTCATGGGAGTTAAGAGAGTGGTACAAGAAAGGCAACCAGATGGAGTAACTGATCTTGGTCTTACACTCCCGGGTTTCCTTTTTCTTTTCTCTCTCTTCATTGAGAGAGGTCGCCCTGAGACAGCATGGGCTATCCTACGCAAATGTGGTTACAATGACAGTTTAGAACTCAACACCGAGTTACTACCTCTTCCACCAAAGAATTCTCCTGATCAGGTGTGTTTTGTCTTAACTACGATCATTTCTCTAAATTGTTTTATTACTTGAAGGATGCGATAAACTGGATGGCCTGCTTTTTAAATTCTATTTTTTTTGCTTTGACTTGCAGAGCTTCGAGCTAACAAATGAAGCTATGGACTTTCTCACTGGAATCTTCCAATTATATGACCTTGATAATGTGTGTATGATCGTTTCTCTAACTATCCAACCTTGATTTCGCTGTTCTTTATCACCTACAAGCTTGTTTAATCCTCAAAGGAGCAGTTGTCATTCTTTTATGCTTCTTCGTTTTACTGATATCTAGGATGGAGCCTTACGGCCAGATGAGCTAGATGATTTGTTTCAAACAGCTCCAGATAGGTAATTTGCTGTGCGATTCGTTGCTAATTCTTACCTCTGTGATCTATGGTTATCAACTGTCCTTCGAATGTTTGTTTAGTAGTTAACCTTCTTTCTTTTGAATTTTCCTGCCATTGTCTTAAATGCTCTCATACATGATTATTTATATTGTTCCGTCGTAAGTTCGTTTATATGTACGATATGCGTTTACTTTCTCAGTCCTTGGCTTGAGGCTCCTTATAAAGATGCCGCAGAGAAAACTCCAGGCGGAAATTTGACAATCAATGGGTTCCTGTCTGAGGTTTGTATGCTTGCTGTCGTGTTGACGCTAAACTTAGAATAATGCTTTAATTATCGCCATTGTCAACTGTCAGATTCAAATATTCTTTACCATGGCTAATTATGCTTCATGTGCTAATGCAGTGGGCTCTAATGACGCTACTAGATCCTCGAAAAACTTTGGCAAACCTGATATACATCGGTTATGGTCACGATCCTGCTTCAACATTTTCTGTTACTAGAAAAAGATCCATTGATCGTAAGAAGCAGCGAACAGAAAGGAATGTGTTTCAGTGCTTTGTATTTGGCCCTAAGAAATCTGGAAAGTCAGCACTCCTCGATTCTTTCGTAGGGAGGTAAAATCTAACATTGCAAATTTTCCGTCTTATTCTGTGTCATCTTCAGCGTTTGGATTGTTTATATGGGTTTACTCGTGTTACATTCTCTAAGTTGCGTTTCAACTCCAGGAAATATTCGGACAGGTATAAGGCAACAATGGGTGAACGATATGCAGCAAATGTCGTTGATCAGCCTGGGGTAAGTAGCGATGGTCTGAAATGCTATGTTCTTTGTCACATGTGGATGTTTAATTGTTGTATGCATTTTTCAGGGTTCTAAGAAAACCCTCATATTGCGGGAAATACCAGAAGAAAGGGTTAAAAAGGTTCTGGCAAATAAGGAGTCGTTGGCAGCATGTGATGTTGCTGTGATTGTCTATGACAGGTTAGCTTTCAGAAATTCTGTGCACCTCTTATGTAGGTGTGGATGGACGTGATCAAAGAAGAAAGATTGGGATATTTTTTTGCAGTTCGGATGTATACTCATGGAAAAAAGCGAGGGAAATATTGATGGAGGTAGCAAGGAGGGGAGAAGAGAGCGGTTATGGGACCCCTTGTCTTCTTGTTGCGGCCAAAGATGATTTGGATCCATATCCAATGTCGGTGCAAGAGTCTGATAGGGTAATGCATCACATGACCACCTTAATAGCATATGATGATAAGCACTGATGATATATTCGTAACTCGATAGGTTTGCATGGACTTGGGAATAGACATCCCAGTGTCGGTAAGCATGAAAGTTGAGGAGCCAAATAGTCTCTTCCGAAAAATAGTGAGTACAGCAGAGAACCCTCACTTGAGCGTTCCAGAGACAGAGTCAGGAAGAAGAAGCAAGAATATACGTCAAGTCGTGAATAGCTCACTCCTATTCGTCTCAGGTTCTTTTTTCTTCACAAAGCCTACATAATGAACGCCTAAAATGTTGAATCATCTAAGCTTATTATTATGTTCAAAATGGCAGTGGGTACAGCTCTTGGTTTTGCCGGGTTGGCAGCGTACCGTGCTTATTCGGCAAGGAAGAATGCTTGAAAAGGATTGATTTGCCTCCAAATTATAACTGTGCATCTTTTCTTCTTTGGGACTCCTCTGCCTTTTTTTTTGTATATAATAAAAAAAAGACCAAAAAAAAAACATCATTAGATGATGATATGATGGCTCCAAATCTCCGTTTCCTTCACACCCATAATTTTGGAGTTTTTAGGCACATAAAAGTATTCTGCTCTTTTGTTGATTGTCGTCAAGAGTCAAGACTTTAAGCGTGCAAGTGTGTGATATACTTTGTTTTTAATTGGCTCATTTTCCCAGAACCAATGTGAACCTTTGCTTCTTGGTATTTCTTTCGTTCCCTTGTTTACGTGTATTGGGCATTAGCTAGGACAGAAGCATTTAAGAAGCCCATGTAGATCATCTTGCCCAATCATCTTAAAAGAAGATTTGATCATATAAAAAAAAAGGCGAAATGAAATGGACCGACCGTTATATGCTATCTTGTAGAATAATAGCCTTACATTACTCTTCTGGTTCTCTTGAGGATCAAATCAAAAGCAGATTAAAACACGACAAGACAAGTCTGAGCAGAGCAGAGCAGAGCAGAGCAGAGCAGTGAGGATCAAAATGGCGGCATTATCATCTTCATCTCTGTTTTTCACCTCCAAAACAGCTTCTCCGATCAATAATCTCCTGATCCCACCATCTCTCCACCGCTTCTCTCTTCCATCTTCATCTTCCTCCTTTTCGTCTCTCTCTTCTTCTTCTTCTTCTTCTGCTTCTCTCTTCAACACATACTCTCTCAGGAGTTCTCGGAGATCATCTCTTCAGGGATTTACCGTAAAGGCAGAGAAGAAGAATGTACTTATAGTGAACACTAACAGCGGCGGTCACGCCGTCATCGGATTTTACTTTGCCAAAGAGCTTCTCTCCGCTGGCCACGGCGTCACCATCATGACAGTCGGCGATGAATCTTCTGACAAGATGAAGAAGCCTCCCTTCAGCCGATTCTCCGTAAGATTTCTGATTTCCCGAAATAAATAAACATTCCCCTGTTTTGTTGAGTATTCAAATTTCTCAAATAATCCAACAGGAAATTGTTAGCGGCGGAGGAAAGACGGTATGGGGAAACCCGGCTGATGTGGCAAAAGTTGTAGGAGGTGATTCATTCGACGTTGTGCTTGACAACAATGGCAAGGATCTGGATACTGTTAGGTAAAGGCTGTGGCTTTTTCAGGTTTTTTATTGATGGATGAGAATTGATAGTCATATATATATCATTTTGAATTTGTTGTGGGAACAGGCCAGTGGTGGATTGGGCTAAAAGCTCCGGCGTGAAGCAATTCTTGTTCATAAGCAGCGCCGGGATCTACAAGTCCACTGAAGAACCTCCTCACGTTGAAGGGGTAATTAGCACACACAAAAATCTTAACACTTTCTCACTTGTCACCATTTACTTACTACGTCTTCTTCTCCATACGTGCAGGACGCAGTGAAAGCCGACGCTGGTCACGTGGGAGTGGAGAAGTACTTAGCAGAAACGTTCGGGAACTGGGCTTCCTTTCGACCACAGTACATGATCGGCTCTGGCAACAACAAAGACTGCGAAGAATGGTTCTTCGACAGTAAGTTCTTCTGGAAACCCCACTGATTTACAAAACACGTGACGAAACAAGTAATGGTCCGAGTGTGTTCACAGGGATTGTGAGGGATAGACCAGTGCCGATCCCAGGGTCAGGAATGCAGCTAACCAACATATCTCATGTCAGGGACTTGTCTTCGATGCTGACTTCAGCTGTGCAAAACCCTGAGGCTGCGTGCTGCAACATCTTCAACTGCGTTAGTGACAGAGCCGTCACTCTTGACGGTATGGCCAAGCTCTGTGCCGCCGCTGCTGGCAAAACGGTTGAGATCGTTCATTATGACCCTAAAGCCATTGGGGTTGACGCCAAGAAGGCTTTTCCATTCAGAAACATGGTAAATTAAAACCCACTAATAAAAGGCTCTCCTCCTCCATCATTGCTTAGTTTTATAACTTTTGTCATCATTGTATGATCGTAGCATTTCTACGCGGAGCCAAGAGCAGCGAAGGAGATATTGGGGTGGGAAAGTAAAACGAATCTACCTGAAGATCTTAAGGAGAGGTATGAAGAGTATGTGAAGATTGGCAGAGACAAGAAGGAGATGAAGTTTGAGTTAGATGATAAGATACTCGAAGCCCTCAAAACTCCAGTGGCCGCTTGATCAAAATGGCCATAAATTGTCTTCTTTTGTAACTTCTAATGCTACACTGTAATCTCTTTTTTTTCCCCACGGCTCATATGAGATGAACATGATTTCAGATAAAAGACCATTTAAATTCATAACCAAAATACCAACAACAACAATTCTAGTTTACTTCCAGATAACAATTTCGTTTAAAAGAAATAGATCTGAAGAGTCTTAGATCCTCCGCACATAGCCCTACTTAAATACGTTTTACCACAAAGAGAGAGAGATAGATAAAACTGAACCTACCTACATAGTAACAAGAGGACCTCGTCATTTCACCTCTTCCTATTCCTCTTCTTGCTTGATTTTCAAACCTCCGAGCTTTGCTTCCAGTTCATTGTCTTCTTCGCCTTCCTCTTCTTCGTCTTCATCTTCAAAATCTTCTCCTTCAGGGTCATTATCTTCCAACGGAACAAGCTTGTCCAGGGAGTCCTTGAACATGTCATTCACCTCGTTCACACCTTCCTCAGATATGAAGTTTCCATTGATGTTCAGAAGTTTGAAAGCATGTTTCTTCAAAACAGTTTGGGCCAAGGCTCTTGCCCCAGCTCTTCTGATCATGTTGGTGCTCAGGTCAACTTCAGCCAACTGGTCATGCCCTTCAACTGCATTTGCGATTAAGATAGACCCTTCGTCTTTGAGTTCATTCTCAGATAGATTCAGTTTCGAAAGTGACTGTTTTGAGGCGATGCAAGCTGCCAATTTCACAGTGGATTTAACAGTAATATCGTTCCCAGCCAATTCTAGAACTTGAAGAGACGGGGCAGACTTAATTAAAGCTTCAGACAGTGCCTCTGTTCCCTCATCCTCCAAGTTCAGGTAGCTCATATAGATCTCAGTTAAGTCAGTCAACACTGACAAAGTCTTGGCCAGGGCAATTCCACCTTCAACTCCAAACATGTTGTCACGAAGATCAAGTTTCTTCAAGTGGCTACAAGATGCAAGTGCCTCAGCAAGCGCAACACCGCCATCTGAACCAATCCTTGTAGATGAACACCTGAAATCTTCCAAAGATGGACTTTGCTTCACTATCTCTGCAATAGCAATTGCTCCTTCGTCTCCTGTCATGTTGTTATGAAAATGAAGAACCCTGATTTTGCCAGTGGAAGGAAGTAGCTCCCGAACCGCCCTTGCAGCATCCTCGGAAATGCCATCATTCATCAGATATAGCTCCTCTAAGTCATTCTGAGACTTGATGAGAGAGCCAAATGCTCGGATTCCTTTCTCTCCCAAAGCATTGTCGGAAAGATCCAAATACCTAAGCTTGGAACCCTCCAAAGCAGAAGAAAACATATTCATGACTTCGAGTGCTTCTGCCTCTGGCCTTCCTGCAACGAAATCGGAGAGATCCACTTCCGTAAGCTGATCCTTGATGGAAGACAAAACAGTGACAGCAAACTTGGCTGCTTCGGAGCCAAAACTCCTGTTGCTAAAACGGATCTTGGTGTAGGGGTTACGTGGCTCAGTCAAGGGCCTCAAAAGTTCACGCGCCTCCTCTTCGTCAATGAATGCTCGTCGCCCACCAGACAAATCAAACAAAGTATCCCCAGCCTTGTTCACCTCTACATCGGACTCAACCTGGGGGCCACGTTTGATGACTTCGAGCATAAGCTTACTGGACTCTTTGGCATAGACCTGGACAGCAGAGGTGCCATCACCATCAGGCTCGTTCTGGAAGTGTTTGTTGGCAGTGGCAAAAGCGAGCTCTTCAATCCGCTTGGCATCTGCTTCAGCCTCTTGGAGAGTCAAAAGACCGTACTTTCTGGAGAAGATGGAAGGGGTGGTTATGTTCTTGGTCATCCGCTCGACGAGCATGAGGCGGGTACTCTTACTCGGTGGCCACATCTTCACTGATAAAACAGGGTGCTGTGTGGTTTTAACCGAATGATCCATGCTACTTTGCTTCTGTCAACACAAAAAAAAAACATTGCTTAAATCTAAAGACATAAGACATAAGAGAATCTAATTCACATCTCTGTCGAAAGAGCCTAACTTTGAGACATAAATTGGCCGCATTTTAACCGGAAATGGTTACAAAAGTCAAAACATACCAAAGAGCGAAGAAACACTAGAAACGTAAGAGAAAGGATGAAGTTAACAAAGGGTTTCAATTTCATTCACCTTTTGGTATCAGCGAAATGGATCTCTCTCGTTTCCGATAACGGCGAATCGAAGAGAACAGTAAAAGGAGTGTTTTTTTAAATATGTTAAATTTAATTCAGAGAAGCGTAAATTAGAAGGAGGGTGAGAGAATCATTGATCCGCGTGCGTGACGATCAATGGAGGCAATGATGCGTTTTCAAAATTTCAAAAAAGCAAATCTTACAGACAAATTACAAATAGTTTGGCGATTGCCTCCTACCATGATAAGATTAGTAGGGTTTATTGTAACACGTAAAATGTCAATAAAGCCCCTGCACAATCCAAAAGCCAGCCCAATGGGAAAAAAGAGAAAAAACCATATAAACGAAAGCCCAAAGCACGGGCCCAGTAAAAATAAAGCCCTTAATAAATATTAAATGGTTGCTTGAAGCGAGAGACAGATGAGGATGGTGGAGACGGTGGGCCACCACGGCCAGGTGGACTCGCCGACGGTGAACTGTTGACAGACGCCTCTCTACCACGCCTACTGTCTTTCACTCCATTAATGGTACTATTATTTTATTTAAACTATTAAAAAAAAAAAAAAAAATCTCTACGTTTTAATAATATAAACGTAAAAATGGAAACTTCCTCTTTCCTCCTCTTTGTTCATCATCTTCTTGCTGTAGCTCCCCAGAGCAAAAGAAGAATGGTGAAGCGTCGAAGGTAGAGACCCGTTTCCTTCTTCCACGTCCGGAGCTTCTTCATCCTCTGTCCATTGAAGAAGTAAGTACCTCCCTCTCATCTCGGAATCTCAAAATCGGATCTGAATCCTGATGAGTTACACTGTGGTAGGAGTAGGTAGGTAGGAGTAGGACAGATATAGAGAGGAGTTAGGTGTTGAAGAGTTAGTTCATCAAACTTAAAGAGTGCCTTTGGATTTACATATAATTTGCAGGATTCTGTCGGCAAATTATGGAGAGTCTGGCCACGGACCCACCACTTCTTGATTCGGGTGTGTACCTCAGGCTAGGGCTTATAGTTGAGGGCAAGCGATTGCGCAAGCCACCGACACTTCTTTTACGTCTCGCTTCCTCTCTTGAGAGATCTTTGTTGGCCAAGGATGACACGTCATCTCCACAGATGGGAGACTCTGTCACCGTCTTTGACGGGAGATCTCCGCCTGAGATCACCATTGCTCACTACTTGGATCGCATTTTCAAGTACTCTGCCTGCAGCCCTTCTTGCTTCGTCATTGCACACATCTACATTGATCAGTTTCTCCACAGGACCGGGTCTCATCTCAATCCCCTTAACGTCCACCGCCTTCTTATTACCACTGTCATGCTTGCTGCTAAAGTCTTCGACGACAGGTACTTGAGCTACTCTCTTTCACTCCTTTTTTCTTCCCCTGCTTCTATTGCTACGCTTCTGATTCTTTCGTCTTCTGCAGGTATTACAACAATGCCTACTACGCCAGAGTCGGAGGTGTGAGCACCAGAGAGTTGAACAGATTGGAGATGAACTTGTTGTTCACCCTTGACTTCAAGCTTCACGTAGATCCTCACACCTTTCACACCCACTGTTGTCAGTTAGAGAAACACAACACCGACAGCTTCCGCATCGACAGGCCCATTAAAGAAGTCTGCCGAGCCAACAAAGAGACTTGGCGGAACACCACTCCTGAGTCACTCTGCTCTCAAACCACAGCACGCTGATCAGGAACTCACCCATTCGTGAGCCAACTGTAAGATAGGGTTTTATGTGTATGGTAGTGATGATTCTTTTGCAATATTGATTCTTGTCAACACATTCACGTTTATTTTTGTCTTGTAGAAAGTTTCCAAATCTCTCTTACAAACTCATAGACTATAGTGTTTTAAGAGGTTTATATATAGTTTCTACCAATGCTTAAAACTTTACTACGTTGTCCATTTTAAACATCATACTGCAATCTTCTCCTCGATGCTGCAACTTATTGATTTAGCAACCGGGTGTCCTGTCGAGTTTGCTGTAACAAGGGGAATTGTTGATCTCAGACGTTGGTTCAGCAGCAGCAGCAGGACCTGCTGGCTTCTCCACCACCACCGTCGTTGCTACTAGATTCAGAGGACGGTGGTGAGATTGGAAACAGCGAGTGATCGCCGCTGGAATCATTATAGCACTCCTTAGACGTAATTTTGACGACCCACGTGTTAATAATCTCCATATGTGTTGATCCTACAAGCGATTTTATCTACCAAGTCTGGAGATGTACTGTATGATCAAAGCCGTCAAAGTTGCTGACCTGGACCTCACGTTGGGTGGCTAGGTATATGTTAACTGTGTGGTGGCGAACTGAGGAGAAGGAGGAAGAGGAGTGTCCGTCGAAATGATCGATCTATATGTGAAACAACTAATGGTCATTACCATGAATATCCAACACTGTTAATTTATATATAATTTAGATTCTGAATGACTAGACTGTGCATAATCTCCTTCAACTTTACAATAAAGAAACAACTAATATATTGGTCATGGTAAAAAAAATACAATGAAAAATAAATAAATAACCCGGTGGCCTGGCGGATGAATTGAGGGGAAGAAAGAACAAGCGTGATTTTATGTACGTACGTGTGCTTAAATCTTAAAAGCGCGCATGTGTTCAATATTTTTCCGATATTGATAATGATCATGCGAAATAACAATTAATTTATTAGGATTTTAGAGATCCGTATGTTTAATTTATCAAGCGTGCAGGTTTGGCTTTTTAACTTACTTATGAGCGAACTACTTTTTCGAAGGTATCGTTTTCTAAATAATTAATCTGCTATCTCTAATGTATGTTTTGAAAAGACGTTCGAAGTAGACATTAAATTTTTGTATATAAACTACTGTAATTGTTAGGAATGAGATTAAACCGCGCGTTGAAGACTATCCCAAATTTGGATAGGTATGCCAATTTCACATATGCAGATTCTATTTTGTCGTCATTTTTTTTTTTACTTGCAATGCAGTGTCCACATTTGGAGCAATTATATAAAAACAGCAACAAAATCAAAGGTTATACTCTCGTGCACCGAATGAGCAAATGATTACTGAAAGAGAGAGGTTGTAAAAGGTTAGTTAATGCGCGAGGTAGGCGTGACTGCCTTATTGGTCGTAATATTTACTTTTTTATCATGATAGATTAATATAATTATTTTATATAAACGTGGGTGATGGGTTAACATCAATCAATCATTAAGCTTCTTATCCCCATTTATTTTCTTCGTATGTATCATGAACATTATATAAAATTAAAGAACTGCTAAAATTGGTGGCCACGTATGAGTTCAGGCGAACGAGCTAGCACGTATATATGATGTAACCAACCTAAAAATAGTTTTCTTTTTTATTTACCACGGTTAACATGTTTGTTGTTAACTAGAGTCTTTTTTAGTTGTAGTATGTGAAATTATTCAATACAATAATTTCAAACCAAAATGAATATACATAAAGAAAATAGCTACTCGTTTTATTCTTATCATAGATTTAACTGGTACCATTGAACTTGATTTTAGGCTGATGTATTTATTCTTTATCTGTTGCTCTTTCACTCCACTAATGTTTATTTTGTTTTTATTTTAATTTTGATGGCAACTGACTAATCAAATGACACTTTTCCATAAATTATAACAAAATTGTAAAATGTACTAATCAACTGATAAGACAACAAAAGAAGCTAGGATATAAAAAAAGAAAACGCATAAAAGTTTTTTAATCCCCACCCATCTGATTAGAACTTATGTATATATCAAATTAAATAGTGTAAAATCTACTATATAGTAAAATAGGGGAAATGAACAAAATATTCTTTAAAACAGCTAAAAACATATAACTTCCGTTCAAAAATTAAAAAACCAAGCTGTAGTAAGTTTGTATATATAGTTAAACCAAAAAAAGAAAGCATACCTGGCTGGCATGGGTTTAATTGAAAATCTTAATATAGATGTGGGTATATAGGAATGGAGGAATCAGATACGTACATGGACGTGTAGGAGCATGCACACATTACTAAGTTCGCACAGAAGCAAAATTACATTCCAATCGGCAATAGCTACGACTTGTCGCTGTAAGAATAATCTTTTTAAAGGCCCTTTCTCAGACCATTATATTTCTTATCTTCTGTGAATCATTATAATGTAAAAAATAAAAATAAAAAGTATTTTTTTTAGGGTTTTCCGTCTTAAGATTATACGAAAGTGGAAGAGTAATAAAGAGACGTTGCGAGGTCTTGGCCATTGCAGGTCGACAAACAATTTTGCCTCTCCGGTTCATTAATGGACGGTCCAATAGAATCTTTCTATTATTCAACAAAAAAATAATTATAAGACTCATATGAGAATATCAAAATATAAAACATAGAATCACATCTGCCTGACTTTTTTTTAATGATTTTATATACATATAATCAGGGCATATCGAATATCTATGTACATATAATATTTACCATCCCCATCATGATTTATTTAATGTGTAAATGATTTAGTTTAGTTACGTTGATGTTTATTGTAATGTAATTTCATCCAAGCTAAATTGATTTCATGCAAGCGTACACAACCCCGTTTTTTCATATAGGAAGAGCTTCTACTCAATTCAAATAATATAAAGATTTCCTTTTATATATCTAAAAACGGAAGTGCCTCTGATCATTATTTTCCAAAAAAAACGTACCTTAGCTTCACATCAAACGTAATAGATGTTAATTTGATTGAGACATATATCGATATATATCATCAGCACTGCACGCGTATCTTGTTTGCTTAGTCTAAAAACAAATAGAGGAGAATAAAGTAAAGAGAGAAAAAAAAAGAAGGTTTTGACCAATTAAAAAAGCGAGCCCAACTTGTCCTATATCATTCGTCCACTGCTAAATTTTCCCAAGTGTGTGACCCTTATATATACATAAATCATATCCCTCATGCAAAGCCACCTGAACATTTTCATAAGTCGATACAAGCCTCGACCAAACATATCCAAATATATATATATAAAACACACACCTGAAGTCCCAAGTTTGCATTGCAAAGTTTTTTTTATATATCATCATGATCATGAAGATATCCATGGGCATGTGCAAACAACCATTGCCTCCGACAGCGTTAGATTTCCCTCCGTCGAGATTTGGTCCCAATATGCTAACTCTAAACCCATACGGTCCAAAAGACAAAGTTGTGGTTATCATGGGTGCTACTGGAACAGGCAAGTCACGACTCTCCGTCGATCTAGCCACACGTTTTCCAGCAGAAATCATAAACTCCGACAAGATCCAAGTTCACCAAGGTCTCGACATTGTCACCAACAAGATCACAACCGAGGAGAGCTGTGGGGTACCGCACCATCTCCTCGGTGTCTTGCCTCCTCAAGCTGACTTAACCGCCACGAATTTCCGCCACATGGCAAATCTCTCAGTTGAATCTGTCCTTAATCGTGGAAAACTTCCAATCATCGTTGGAGGTTCCAACTCTTACGTTGAGGCTCTAGTCGACGACGAAGACTACAACTTCAGGTCAAGATACGACTGTTGCTTCCTGTGGGTTGACGTGGCACTTCCTGTTTTGCACGGATTTGTGTCTGAGAGAGTTGATAAGATGGTGGAAAATGGAATGGTTGAAGAAGTTAGAGAATTTTTTGACTTTTCGGATTCTGATTACTCTAGAGGGATCAAAAAAGCAATCGGAGTTCCAGAGTTCGACAGGTTTTTCAGGAACGAGCCGTTCTTGAATGTGGAAGACAGAAAAGAGTTGTTAACTAAAGTGGTCGACGAAATAAAGAGGAACACTTTTGGATTAGCTTGTAGACAAAGAGAAAAGATCGAACGGTTGAGAAAGATCAAGAAGTGGTGCATTCAGAGATTGGATGCGACTCCCGTTTTCACAAGGCGTAGGTCGAAGGTGGATGCTGACGTGACGTGGGAGAGATTGGTGGCTAGACCGAGCACCGATGCTGTTTCACGGTTCTTGCTCGATATTGCCAGCCCTCGATCGTTGGTGGAAGCACCAATCGCGGCGGTCAGGGAACGCGAAATGTCGCGGTGTCTGGTGGCGTAATCAGCTGTAACCACATAGAGATAATTCTGAATTTGGAAAATGTGGTTAACTTACGCCAAGAGTTTTTGTGCTGCTGACCTGGTCATGATCAGAAAGACTACGATGAGTGAGGGAAAATATTAAAATATGCTAGGAAATAAAGTTATATCTACGGCTCTCTCTATATTATATATATATGCATCGTATATAGTATTGTCAGATACTGAAATTTTGGCATAACGGTTATTCAGTATTATCTTCTACTTTTTTGGATGCAAGTGAGACTGTAGTGGAATGCTATATTTGGAAGTGAGACTGTCTCCCCTTGTAACGATTTGATTTTAATAATACAACGACTAATCTGAGTGGGGATTAAATTAAGTTGGTACGATTTATAATATAAATATATATCGTGAATCATTATACCATGTTTTGTGATTTCTTTTTAGGTTAATGTTTGAGGCAAACACACGTACGTGTATATATATCAAATATATAATAATAAATTATTAAAAAGTCGAAATAATAACGAACTAAAATTCGGTTGGATACACGAGTGGCATTACTTAAAACGATACAAAATAAAATAAAAATTGAATGGTACATGTGAAAAACTAAACCAAACGAATGGATTAGTAAATATTTCATAAATATGTTAGATGGGAAAATGAAAGTATTCTAAAGAATCTAAACCATTAACCACTCAAATCATATGATACGATGAAGATAGTTTATAAATAACTAAGCAGCTTTTCTTTTTTGTCCGTGTTGTTGTTAACCAGTTTGAGTCGGAACATAAGAAGAACTAGACAACAACAACAACAAACAACAAAAAAAGAGGAAAAGAGAAGTGTAAGAGATAGTAGATGATTCTTTTTGTTTTTGCTTGGAAATGAAAAGACCGTACAGTAAGAAACAGTACCACGCGCCTGAAAGCCGTACAGAGAAGCCGTTGACAAATTATGTTGCATTATTCGATCCAGAGTGGGTCCACATACCAATCTTAGTTTTTAATGCGTTCTTAATTGGAACCCATCCATTATTATTCTCTTCGCTCGTGTGCAATTGGCGTCTCTCGATGGTGATGGACCCGCTCCGTCAATATATCATTTACCATCGCGAATCATTATATTAGTATTTAAACCAAAAACACATTTTAAAATAACTTTATACCCTATGTAATTTACAAAAATCATCATTTGAACTTTATAAAAAATTAGAGATTCTTTTAAGATAAGTTAACCAATATATTTTCTTAAAATAGAATGTAACAAACTATATACATCTAATGATACATTTAATAACATATGATCATTCAAGTTTTTTAGTTACCAAAAATAATTATTACTTATATATTATTAATTATTTTAAATTATTATATTATTTTTAAAAAATTATCTTAGTTTTGAATAAAATTAAAATTACATCATTAATATAATATTTAAAATTTTATATTTTGTAATAGTATAAAAATATTTATAAAATATCATAAATTATTATAAAATTATAATCTTACACTATAATGCAGATTAAAATCTAAAATATATGGTTTATAAATGGGTTAAAATTTAATAAATTGTATGATTTGTTTATATAGAATTATTAACATCTCAAACTTTAACATGTATAGTTATATTTTACTCCAAAATTAAGTACCAACTTTTTAAAAAAATCAGAATAATAATGATCTTTCATCTATTAAATTAAATTTTTATCTGAAAATAATTTATCCTTCAAAACTCCATAAACATATACTACTTCGGCTGTGGCCTATCGGCCTGGTGCGATATATTTGTAGACTGATGTAGTTGTGAATACTAAATAATATGCTTATATGTTTATGGTTTGACGTAGAGTTTGAAACTATAAGAGATAAGGAACAAAGTGGAAGAAGACAAAGAACAAATTGCAAAAAAAAAAAAAAAAGTCCGAGTGAAAAGAATCACATCTTTAGAGCATAAGTGCATAACCGAAGAATTAAATTCTATTATTGGTCCCATCGATGCGACTTTTCTTTTTGACAAAAAATTAATTAAGATTCCATGAATCTCCATCCTCTTTTGTTTAATAAGTTATCTCTTGTATTTTTGTTGGTTGGTTAGTATTATTATTGTATAGAGTATATTCTTCTTATTTTGTAGATTATCATTGCATTATGGCCAGAAATGGATTCGATTGAACCATTTCACCGTAGAGTTTTGTTTATTCTGAGTGTTCTTGACGAGTGTACAATAAATTATGTTTAAGTTCTTCAAATCACACAAGATCCTTACTCTCTGTCTCACACCAACCGGACCGGGGTGTGAAAATTATACAATACACGGGCCTGAAATAAATTTCGAAAACTGTGTGAATTACAAATAGATTTGGACCTACAACAATCTCAGTGTTCTATGAACTTAGGCCCATATGTAATAGAGTACGAAGCGCGCATAGAGCGAGTGAAGCTCACGAGAACGATAATCCATCTTACTTTTTTTTTTGGGTTTAGTTGACTTTTGACTGGACGAGTGTGAACGTGTACAACAATTAAACTGAAGGGCGTGAAATAAAAGAAAACCTTATTACAGCTAAGGAAAGACGATAACCAAAAGGGTCTTTGAAGAAGAAGAAGAAGAAGGGGAAGGCATGACCATGAGCAATTAGTTTTAGAAAGTAAAGAGGATCAGCTAATGAGTCTGCCTCCGCAGGTGAAAGTAACAATGCAGGACTCATCCACAAATACTGTATAGTTATGAATAGGTTTGGCTAGCAATGGCGGAAGCCTAACCAGAAGGTCGCACACGCACTCGTTGTCCATTTGCTTCAACCACTTGCAGCACTCTTGTTGAGCATACGTCTCTTCTTTGTGTCTGTGGTGATGATGGTGGTGGTGATGACGGCGGCGGTGGTGACTGTGGCTGTTGTCGTCATTGTTGTGGTGGTTATGGTCATCGTGGTCGTGGTCGTGATCGTGATCATGATCGTGATCATGATTATGATCATGGTCATGGTCATTGTGATCGTGATCATGGTTGCGGTTGCGGTCGTGGTCATCGTGATCGTGGTCATGGTCGTGATCATCGTCGTCATGGTCGTGGTCGTGGTCATGGTCATCATCGTCGTCGTCGTGGTCATCGTCGTGGTCATGGTCATCATCGTCGTCGTCGTGGTCATCGTCGTGGTCATGGTCATGGTCATGGTGGTCATGATCAGGAGGAGGAGGAGCGATGGGAGGAGGAGGTGGGGCAAGGGGGGAAGGAGGTGGGACAGTGTGCATTGGGAGACGTGAGCAGGCGTAGTTAGCCAGAGCGTATTGAGAGGCGCATAATGGACGTGGTGGTGGAATCTGTACGATTCTTTGGCCTCGCGTGAAAGAGGAAGAGGAGAAAGCCAGAAGGAGAATAGCTACAAGAAAAAGAGTTTCCATGGAGAGCGTGTGGAGAGAGATCTTTGGTGGGTGTCGTTATATATATTCAAGATGAAAAGGAGGCACAAAGAGGATGGGAAGATTGGTTGCAGAGGGATTTTAGGTTCATCTGAGTACTTCATTTGATTTGCGTGACTTTGTTAGGTTGCTTGTAGAGCTTTCTTTGTAGGACAGTGTTTCATTTTGGCACAAACAACAAAACATTTCCCGAGTTCCACAACCAATTTAGTCACCAAAAAAGAAAAACTATTTATAGCTGCAACTCTAGAAGCGTGACAAAAGAAAAGTGATTGCATAGAAACAAGTGTTGCAACCGAGTTTTGATTGATTCTTTACTATCCAAGGTGGACGATTCTTGATTTAAGATACGAAAAGATGATACTTAAAACTAAGTCTAGCAACTGCTTTACACCAACAAACGGTATGAAAACATGCGTCATTTGGTCACTAAACACCGATTTAGCTGAGATCCAGCTCCTTATGATTGAGACAAGTGCGTTCAGCAGTAATCAGACAGACTGCGATTAAGACAGATGATTAGCATCGCAGGGAAGTACGCATACACATCTCTCATTACAGAGAGTATTGTTTGTTAGTTAATCACAGAGACGATCCTCGGGTTCCTGAAGCTTTTTGGCAGCTAACAAAATCTCTCTATCTTTCACAACTTGTTCCCTCTGTAATTTCAACCGGTCTTTCCTCTCCTGCCATCCTTCCTCCAGTAACCTAAGGAAGTTGTCCTTAATAGCGAGCAAAGGATCTCTAGCAATCAATTGGTCGTCTTTATAAGCTTCTCTCAACACAGCAGTCTTGATCCCTCCTTTGAGTGACAAGTAGAAAATACCCGAGTGACGAGTGAAAAGAGTGGAGAAGGCGTTAGAGAACCTGAACTCGTCGCAGAACTTGCCAAGTATAGGCACAGGGACTCGCTTGAGCAAGGAGAGGGAGAGCAACTCGTGGACAAGACCAACAGTTCGCTTCTCCATTTCCTTAGAAGCTTGGTCCAAATGAGAAACATCCTCGTAAGGTGAAATGTAGTCTTGCTCCAACCAATCCCTCGTCCACTCTCTCATCTCCTTCCTCAAGAAAAACCCGGACGGCAACTTCACTTGGAAATTGGGTCGGACACGTACACCTGTTCTAAAGGTTTCCTCTTCTGCTCTCAGCTCGATAGCCGACTTAGCGAACAGAGGGTTCCAGTCAACGAGCTCGAGAAAGCACTTGTTACCTTCTTCTTCAGGTAAACCGGTTAAGCGGAAGTAGTTCGGGTATTTCCGAACCAAACTCACAAGAAAGTCACTGGGAAAACCAAAATCCCTCTTGACGTGAACAAGTTTATCAGCACTGATGACTTTATCTTTGGCCATCATGAGCAGCTTACAGAGCTTAGCGACGATGAGAGGCTCGTTGTCTGAGTAAATCTTCTCTTCTTGGAGGAGGAAAGCTCTGAGGCGGGGCGTGGGGCGGATGAACTGGACTGGCTCCGACTTGGGTTTGATGCGGTCGTAGTAGATCTCGAAGAGGGAAGGGTTCATCTCGACGAAGCTCTTGGCTTTGAAATTGAGACGCAGCCTCTCGCGGCGTTTCTCTAGGTACCGTAGTGGAATGACTTGGCCTGGCTCGTTCAGCACCTCTTTCACTACTCGAGCACACACCTTGTATCGCTTGTCCTGCTCTATCGCTTCGTCTAGCCTCGTGTCCTTCTTCCACACCACTTTCAAGCTCGAGATCCATCTCCTCTCTTGCTTTAACTTCCTCGTTTGTTTCATCGTTTCGTTACAAATTCTCATCGCCATTCCTGATTTCGGCGGCGTCGACTAGGGTTTTTGATCTATCTCCGTCTTCGTCGTCTCTGTTTGAGAGAGCGTGATAAACCTTAGAACACCTGAACCTTACAAACACCACGCGCGACGAGTGCAACTTATCCCTACGCGCCGCATTTTTTGGACTCTTTATGTAATAATAATTTGATATATATTACGATTACGATCTCTTACTTAAACTCATCTCTTATTAAAAAGTCATTATGGCACATGAACAACTTATATATATCTCTACAATCAAATGACTTTCGATCGATGATCAATTTACATTATAGTTTCCTTTTCCATATAAACTCATCGTCTCGGAACTAAACTAATACATATTATAAGCAAGAAGGAGACTGATTGATGATTCTGATTCAATCATGGGAGGAGAGAAGAAAGACAGCACACTTCCAGATTATGTAGAGACGAGCTCTTTGCTCCTTTATCTGCTTCGAACATCTTTCCCATGTTCTAACCTTCGTACTGCTACTACCGCATCTCAACACTACTGTCGTTGCCATTCTTCCTAGCTATCGAGAAAGCTTCCAAGTTTAAAAAATATGAATTAAAATAGCTAAACTTTTGGTTTTTGATGGGTTTTTGTTTCGCTACTAAAGAGATTATATAGTATAATGCTGCTGACTAACTATAACTCTGTTGAAACAATTTGGTAGATCGATAGTGTATAATGCACATATAGGATAAAGATTCATTATTGAATTGAATAATCTGGACCTACCTGTTTCTAAGCGTGAATAGAAAAGACATGGTGCTTTAACCCTTCGCTTCGCTTTTGAACTAATATCTTTTGATTAGTATCTATCATTGATTAAATGTTCACAAAAAAACGTTTTTTTTTTTGGAATTTGGTATCCTCTTTATTTTTTAAAGCCTATCAGTTTTGAGATTTCATTTTGCGGTGAGGGTATTGTTGAACAGAAATTTCCTGTTCATGCACACATGAGACTTAATGATGGAGCTGTGGCTTGGTGGGGCTTTATGTCTTGCTGTATTGGGTGGGAATGCGATTGGTTAAGTATCTATTTGGTAGTTAAGAGATGGTATTAATTTAATCAACTAATTAATCATGGACCTGTGTAGAGGTTTTATATGAATGTTCATCTCACCATATAAGCTTTCCAATCGTCCCAAAGGGTATTTATTAATAATTTGAAGTGTTTAGTGTGTAGCTTCATTGTCTTGTTAAACAAAGTTTATTAGTTTCATTGTATAATGACCATGGCTTTAGTCAATATCCCTCACATGTCACAACTAGAAGATCAGAATTGCTACACCATGGCTCTTGCTGGTGCATGGTTTAGTGAAATGTCAACATAAGCTATCTTCCTTAACAGTCTTGTTTAGCTGAGTTTCTTGCATGAACGCATGATCATCAAGACACTTGTTTCAAAGGCGAAAAAAAGAAGAAAAGATTTGACTTATTACCGAGCGTGCAAACCATAAACAACCACAGCCATATAAATACAGAGCAGAATGTTTGGTACTTTCAAGTTTGTATAGAAAATGCATATATAAAATTACCTAAGAGATGAAACTAACAAATAGTATTTCTTTTCACTCCGCAGGTGAAGTACATTCCATTCTCATTTCTCAGTGTCATAATCATTTTTCTTTTGTAAACATATTACAACCCAATAAATTCACTGTTTGCAGATAACAAGAAAAACCACAAGGTGCGATAAGGTTAGTTGTGTAGTCTAATTAATGATTACCGGATAGGTCGGTCGTTTGTTCACAAAAGTATTGATATTAATAACTTATATTTTGACTAATGTGAACAAAACAACAGAAAGCAAAAGAGATTGATTTATTTGACAGGTACGAAAGAAGATGAATGCACCAAAGAGTGGTCAAGCTCTCCTTCACGTACGCCTTTTTCTGATTCCTCCCCTCTCTTTCTTTATTTGTCTGCCACGTATGCTTCTCTCTCGAACAGAGCACGTGAGAATGATGCGCCAAATTCAACCGATACATCACATGTGGAAAAAGGTTCTTATCGAATACATGAGACAAATTTGGAAAAATGATCGTCACTGCAATTAGGACCATAAAACATAAACGACTAGATATAACAAGTTTCTACTAATATTTGTCATCCTTTTTCCTTTTTGTAGAGAGAAGTACAATTCGTAGGTTCTCATCGTATCATAGTACTGTTTTTTTTCAACTCAACGTGTCCTCTTCATATAGATAGATGTTTTTACAAGGTTGTGTATAAAGCTATACAATATACACAACCATTATCAAAGACGAGCTTTATAGTTGATTACCATTAGTCATTTCTTCTGACCCGACCTTTTCTCGTTCAATCTGCAACCATTACGCTTTCTCTGGTGGTTTACGGTTGTAAGATTAATTATGATTGGTTTTCATCTGCATTCTTTATTGGAAATACCTTTGTACGTATAACTTAATGGTTTTTTTCTCTTGTTATAACAATCGCTAATGAGATTCATCTACTACTTGTATGTTTTTGACAAACTAGTTTTTGTTTCTTCGAAAGTAAATTCCAGGCACACATGGAAGCTACACTAGGTGGTGTGGTACGAAGATGTGGATGGAAACTTGGGTATGCATCTCTTTGTCTTCTTCAAGGAGACTCGACGAGACACAAGGCAGACCAATGGGAAGATGCTCCCTGTGTCTTCTTCAAGGGTTAAATACTTCCTGCATCTCCAAGGGCACTTTTGATGTCTTTCTGTTTATTTTTTTGGAGAAAACATGGATTAACTAAACCGCCAAGACAGATGTGTATATATATTGCAAGAGACAACAAAAATTAAAGAGTTTTAGGTTAGCTATAGAAGAGACCTCGATGGAGAGAGGTGGAACAGTTGGGCCATAACGATCAATGACTTGACCATCTTTGCCGACCAAGAACTTGGTGAAGTTCCATTTGATCCTAGATCCCATGAAAGTGGACTTCTTGGACTTGAGGAATTTGTAGACCGGTGCTGCGTTTTGTCCATTTACACGCACCTATGACGGCAAATTGTACATGACAATATGTAGTTGTATATAACAAAAGACGAAAAGAGAGATGCAAGCAATATCAATCAACGAAAGTGTTCATTTTGAAGCTATCATTGTCAACCTAACAAGATTTCCTAAGCTGGTTTACATAAATAATTCTTTTTGTTTGTAAAAAAGTGGGAAGTAGGTAGGTTACCTTTTGGAAAACAGGGTACTCGGCCTTAAACCGTGTACAAGCAAACTCATGAGCATCTTGGCTTGTCCCAGGCTCTTGGTACAGAAACTGGTTGCAAGGAAACGCCAGTATCACAAACCCTGAACAAAAGCGAATCTCCCCGTCATCAATCATAGATATTATAAATACAACATTGCTTTTCAACCTCACACACGTGACCACAATTTTAGAAACCCAACAAAACAGAGGATTCAGATACAGATTACAAAACCCTAGAATCATCGAGAGAGAGAAACCTTGATCTTTGTATTTCCGGTAAAGTTCCGTCAGCTGGGTGTAATTGGACTCCGTGAAACCGCTGTTTCCCAACCAAAACACACAAAAAGTTTTGAGAAAATTAAGGAATCGACCATCATCGAATCTCAGAAACTACCAACAACGACAACAAAAAAATACAAAGAGGGACGGACCATTTAGAAGCTACGTTGACGACGAGGAGAACCTTCCCTTGATAGACGCTAAGGTCAACCTCCTTGCCAGAGCTATCCTAATTTCCGGACAAGAAACAAAACCAAATTTTCAAACATAAAGCAAACTCAGAAACGCTTCATCTTCCCGGTATGTCTTCTCATTACCATATCTATCTTATCATTCAAACGAAATACTAACGAAGGCAAAAAGAAGGACTGAATAACCTTGACGGTGAACTCATGGATGGATTTTTCGGACACTGATAACGAAGCACCCATCTCTCGCCACCGAGTTCTATATGTCTCTGTCCGTCTGTCTTATCCCCGCCTGCTTGTTATTATTACTTTCTTTTTGAAAGAAGAAAAATCTCTGTCTATCTTATTATTATTTAATTAACCACAGCAAACACAGCCTGGTCAATGCGTAACACCCAATCCGTCAACCACTCTGTTATTTGAGCTTTCGGTTCCTTCCTGTAACCATATTTTGCTAATATGCTAAATTATTTCTGCCTCGATTTAGCACTTTTTAACTATGACAATTTTAAGACAATTATGTTGGTAGATAACTTGCTGAAACGAATCTCTCCAGTGAACACATTAGTGTAGTATATTACCCATTATAGAGAGAAACAAAAACAAAAAAAAATTCAAGTGCCTACCTAATAGTAAATCAGCAAGGTACTAACACATTTTCCCACATCTCTCTACAAATGGCTATACCAATCTTCTCACGATTAACTGTTTTTTTTTTTTTTTTTGTGCATTCATCATGAGGCTTTGGTAAAGACGAGCATCATCATCATATGTACACTTACGGAGTGCCTTTTCCTTCTATATAACAAAAGTCCCTAAACAAGCCTTTACATGGATCTCTCTCAACTGCCCAACTAAGTTGGGGCCATACTCCGTATCTCTCTATTTCTTCCATGACCATCCCGATCTCTTCATATTAGAGCAGGCTACAATGTGTCTGTATGACTGTAACTCACCTTTGATGCCACGTGTCCTGATCTGCAAATCCACAAAAGATGATACTCAGGTTTACTTTTATACTATTTATACCAAAGAGAGCCCATAACGGGGAGCTGCAGGATAAAATGACTTCAGGACGACAAGCAAAACCATCTCAAATGCCAGAGCCCTAAGATAAGATCCCAGTGAAAAGAATATGGCTCGTCTACTAACAAGGATCCTAGAACACTACCCCAGCATAAGAATGTGATGTATGGCTAACTAAGACGGCTGATTCAGTTTGCTGGAGACTAAAGACCGGGGCATTGAACAAGGATGAATTTCCATATTACCTCTCATTGCTACTGGAATAGGACCTTCCGAATGCGGCTTATAGTGAAAAGAATGTCTATTGTTATATGCACGCGGAGAATGACTCCACCTGTGGTTCTGAAACCTTCCAGAGTCACGGTGATGGCTATTGTATGAGCTAGATTGATGAGGGCCTTTGTGTCTGTCATGATATCGTGAACCTGTAGTACGGAAAAGCATCCATGGCTATTAGCATGCATGAGAAAATGCCTGTCTGAGCATATAGTCCATTCATTCATATATAATATTAAAAAAATGGTGAAAGAAGCCCACCATGGGAAGAGGGCGGTTGATATCTCCAATTGTCTCGACTCTCACATGGTGCAGGCCTCATTCTCTCATGGCCATCATGATAATTCCTTTCGTCAAAATCCGGCGTGTAATGAGATCTGTGATGGTATGATGGACCTTCCCTCCGCGGCTTTATATGCTGGTCCGGCTCCATATTTGAATAATAATGATGTGAAGGCGGAGGTGGGGGATGAGTAGACGGGTAAGGCCTATGCTGGAAGTTAGAACCCTCACCGCGTGGCATGCTTTTTGACAAAGATGCACGGGAACCATAAGATGATTCAGGACTTCGGTAATGCATACCTGGATTCATCCTTGGAATACCGGCCGGATGGTCTCCCTAGAAAATTGACCAGAAATGAAGTTAGTAATCATGTCTCTCAATCATTCACTATGTTTAAACGAAAAGATACTAAACGAAGAAAAAGGACGCACGTGCATGCTGGGATATCCTCTGCAGTCGAAGCCATTCGAGTAGGAATCCGACATGGCACACTGCGCATTCTGTGAAAGGGGAGCCAATGGAGATGACGAGGTCGCATTCTGATGTGAAGTTCCAGAGACAGGAAGACAGTTTGCAGACTCTATATTACCAGCTTGATCAGTGGGTGCACTGCTTCCAACTTCCCAAGGTGGAGCCACATCTTCCATTTCAAGCTCGCCGTCAACATCTTCAAGTATACGGGTATGCCTTTCAGTAATGGAGGGTGTGACATGTTCCTCACGGGTTCTGGACTCATGTTCAGGGGTGACAGACTCAAAATCACCCCCATCCGAGTCACTTCCTTCATCTTCAACCTTAAGCATTGCAGGCATGCAGAATCCATGAAGTTGAAGAGTTGCATTACTGAAACACAAAAGATGAATTACGTTATGACATTAGAGATAAAAAAAAAAAATCAAGATCCCAATAGACCCAACTCTCACCTTCCATATTCATCCACCAGCATACCCTCCATATCTCTGACGGGGTCATCCAGCGCCCTTTCTGTTCGAGCCGAGCGCCGAGAATAGAGGCAAGCAGGAACATTACTATGTGAATCAAGTTCTTTTATATGGTGACGAATGATAGATTCAGGAAGGATCCTTCTTTCGAGCCAAAGCCTCAAAACCTATATAAGAGTAGCAAGCGTGACAATTAACATTTTTAAGAAAAAGTGGAGCTAAGTTTAATTGTGAATTATTTACATACCTTCAAGCACTGTCTCCGGTTCTCTTGTGTGGTTGCTCCAGCTGGGACAGCAGCAGCCAATAGGCGAGGCAGCATAACTTGAATGGATGAAAGATAAACTCCACCAGCATCACCTGAAGATAACAAAGTTAACACGCCATTGAGAACCTAGATGATGCGACTAAGCTAAAACATTACATATGTAACTCACCATTGAGACCTTTGGAGCACTGAGCGATAGAATCAACAAGAAAAAATAAGTCCACCCTCCTTTGCAAATTTGACTCGCTTTCCAAAGTATGAGCAAGAATTTCCATCGCCTAATTCAAGACAGAGATTCTTAACAAAATAGACCAACATTCTGCATACTGTAGTGTTTTGTAAATCGCACAAAAACAAAACAAACAAGTCCCTTTACTCATGGAAAAGGTAGAGATCATAAGGCTTTCCCTAGTCCTATGCTTGTCAAGAGTGGCTGGATGCATACAGCATCCTAAAAACAGCACCACAAAACAATAGACGTAAGGGATTTTATTCGTACGACTACATAAAGTTGGTTTGACTGATATGGTCTCTGTTTAACTAAAGCAACTACTATAAGAAAAAGGTTGTCTCCAAAAAAGAAATCAAGTTGGATATCACCTCTACATAACATATGGCATCAACAAACAGATAATATCACAAGCAGGAAGAAAGTCTCGTACCTTTGCCGACATACCAAATTTCACCAAGTCCATAGCCAAACGAGTTGCGCGGCCAATGGTCTCCTTTGTCCTCACCAAGGAGCCAAGCGCGGTCTCAAAAGATTCAATAGTGAATTGCACATCAGAACTAACAACTTTCTTCACCTGAGTTACACCTATTTCAACTTTCCTTTCTTCTTTGACAGTGTCATCACTCATTATTTTTTCCTCACTAATCTGAACACTGATGCTGCAATTACTGTTGTTATGCATACCATTTGCACTTTCTACAGTAGACATATGGCAAACCGAGTTGCTATGTGGAGTAACCCTTGCAGGTGAGTCAGGAGATAGAGTCATTTTTTCACGTGAAAGGTTCTCAGATACTGAGACAGAATTGGTGGCTTGGATCTGCTCTTTCTGTTCATCCGCCTCACAGCTGCCAATGCACACGGACATACCATATTGTTAGTCAACCAGTTCTGTGAACTGGAAAAATTTGATGGAGATAGTCTCTGAATAGACTTAATCTAATTGACATTTTCCTAGATGTATATGCCTATCCTCGAAATACACTCTCACCGTAAGAGAAAATGTAAATAGGAACTGCGAATCTTCAATCATAAAAGAAACATGAAACTACACAAAAGTAAGAAGTATGGGGAAATAGGTTAGTATGCGAAAGTCTAGATAGGTTGCTATATATGACCCCACATCAATCCGAATATGAAGACTCCATACAAGTAGTCCGATGAGTTCAGAAATTGAATGTCTATTTGTAACGTCCAAAGTTATTCTAACTAGAAAAAAAAAATGAGACATCATGGTATCAAAAATTAGCATAAGAGTAGAGGGACAAAACCAGTAAACTCACCTCTTCTCCAGCTCTCTGTTCTCCACAGCATTCCCACAGTAGCTATACACCGTTCCAAACTGAGGTTCCGCTTCTTTAACTATCATAGAACGTTCAGTAGCAGAGGGGGATGGTTTCTGTATTATATGAGACAGTTTGACACTATCCAGTTCTTTACCCAGACTTCCTTGCTCTTGTTTCAGTAGAGTGTTTTTAGTCTCCTGCAGGTTTTCAGCCTCCTGATTATTGATCACTGAACAGCACAATGGAGAATGTTCTACAGCTTGGGACTGAACACCCTGAGCCATTTTATCAACATTGGCACATTTTTCTTGATGGGAAGAATCCCCAACAACGACCACTGAATGGTCACAAATATTATTGTCCTCGCTTTGGTGTCGTTGAGGAGATTGAGCAGGTACCCATGATGCTGTCATATCCAAACCCGGGCATAAACTTGAGGGATTATCTGCAGATGAATCCACGGTGTCAGGATTCAAAGGGGTTCCATTTTTCTCACTTTCACGTGTGCATTGCATGTCAATAGGATCGGACTCAATATTCAGGCAGTTCATGGTTTGTGATTCCTCCGAACAACCCTGAACAACTTCAGAAACACGAGTGTTCCCTTCTGACGAACTGCCAAGTTGATTAGATTGTGCTCGAGTTGCTTCATCATATGGCGTCATGCTCAAGTCGTTCTCATGGAACTCCATACCAGTTTGTTTATCTCCTACAGTCTGAACACATGCACTAGACGGAGACATACTGCCAGAAGGTTTCTCCAAATGAGAAGGCAATACATCAACTATATCACATGGGACCTCCTTACCAGACAGCTTAGAGCTGTTAAAATTATTGGCCGCAGAAGTATCACGAACAGAAACAGTTTCATTTTCATGATTAACCGACGGGCATGTCTGCATGGCTGCACTTACTGGGGTGTCTTTGGATGATCTTTCTTGGGGCTGTAAAGAGGCATTGACCTTTTCATCAGCATAAAACGCTCTACTCATTCGGACTCTGGCTCGCTTTACCAGAGGCAAGTGTTCATCGCCATTCTCTGCACAGGGCCTCTCAGTCAGCGTTTCATGAGAATTTTGAGATCCTTGGCAGCTATCACACGCCTTGGTCCCAAAACCTTCTTCTGCTTCAGTTTTAGCAGGGGGGTCAATAAGGTCGCTGGTCTCACGTTTTCTGGTAGGTTTCCTCTTCTTCCTCTTAACCATAGTACTAATTTGGAAATCAAGCCCTCTGTTGAGTTCGTGACCTCGTTCACAGCCCTCACCAACATCATCAGAGTTGTCAACTTTAGAACCAGAATCTACACCATTCCCATTATTCCTACTGTTATTGTCAGACTCAACTGTAGCAATTTCAGATGCGTTCTCTTCATCAGATCCGTGCAAATTTAGAGCTGATGAAACCACGTCCTCTGATTCAGAATGACCTGATCTTCGGTTCCTCTTTCTCCTTCTTATAGCTCCATCCTCTATATCATCGACACTGTGGCCACCATCACTGCATTGACGCATAGACCTTTGAAGCCTATTCAATTCCAACCTTGATGAGATTTTAGAGTGCTGAACCGGTAATATTATTTCCTGTCGAGCACACTTTTGAGACCGCGCCCTTTCATTTCTTTTCCTTGAAGAACTTGTAGCTATTTCACACAGCTCTTTAGCTGCTGCATTATCACAGGCTCCATTACGAGCTAGATTACTGTTACGACGCAGAGCTAGCATTTGTTCAGCAGCTGAAGCATCCTCACTGAGAAGAGTCGCTTCATCTCTACCATGACTAGAATTTGACTCTATGTGAGTGTCAAGTCTTGTACTGATTAGATTTTCACAGGCCTGAGGCAGCTCAATAGTATTCCCAGAACTTCCAACAGTTGTTTCTTCAGCAGATTTAGGATCATTAGCTTCGTTCTGCTGCTTCAGCTTCTCGTAACTCTCTGCGATCTCTTTAACCGCGCGGACAAAATCTGAACCTTTGGCATGCCGTTTAGTCAAAAGCGATTGCTTCTTCTCCTCCGTAAATGATTCAACATCAGCAGGATTGCAGAAAGCTCTGCATATAGACCAAAAATTATTAATAACTCCAAATCAGGGGTTAAAGAACAGCTAACTGATCTAGGGGGAAGAGCAGAACGTGAACACAGCTTACAACCTTAAATTGAATCACTTAATTTAATTTGGTAAGCGAGCAGCTTTGCTAAAATGCTCTCTTCATGATAATTATACATCAGAATTCACATAACCATGGGAATGAATGATGCAGCAAAAAGAACATTGACTAAATGTTGATGCTGTTCTGCAAAATAGATGATAAAACAGTTTTCAGAGAATTAAACATACTAAAGGCTTGAAGAAGTAAGATAAACCCATCCAATTGATATGGAAGCTCAATCCATAAGTGCAAAAGATATGTTCAACAAGAAGCACTATTGCCAACTATCTGGAAAGAAGAAGCTCCACTCAATCAACATGAACTCAAGTGAAACCAGAATTCAGCTCAAGGAATGATTCTGATCCTAAAGTAAAATTCTAACTTAGTGTCCGTTAGAGAAAATACATCACCCTGCATAAAGAAGCTAGCAGCTCGTAGGTCCAATAATCTAGCGAGACAAGAACCAAAAAGTTCATTTCCTCGAATGAGAATCACGATGGAAATGTAGTGACATGAAAAAGGATGAGAAAAAAAGGAACTCGAAGGGAAAACGCTAGCATTCGACCAAGAATGACCAGAAAGCAAAAGAATACGTAGGAGGATGAGAACTCACATCTGTTGTGTGCCAAAAAAGTGAACCAAGACTTTCTTCCAATCGGCTGAGTAGCCCCACTTTTCTGGTTCGCTAACCTGCAATTGCTTCCAGCAATAAGCAAACGGGCAAGTTCGGAAGCTGAATCTGAAACTATTGAGCAGTGGTGGTATATACTAACAGCAACAATAATTGGTCACGTTCCTGTAATCTGCTTAAAACTAGCTAAGAGTCGACAATGGACATAAGCATGAAACCATCCTAATACACAGACATGCAAGTTCAAAGACCTAATGATATTAACCCTGTCTAGTAGAGAGAAGCACATACCGCGGCAGGCCAAGCTGGAAATCCTTT
>KE154751.1:950227-987546 GCA_000411075.1 Sisymbrium irio | reverse complement strand
GAGGCGGCGGTGGTGTAGTTGGTTTCGACTCCGTCAATAACGGCGGTCCAGACGATCCCCACGGCGATGTTTCTCCACCTAGATAAAAACTGTAACCATTATCCGACGACGAGCAAGAGAAAAATTCGTCAAGATTAACTACAGACACACCTCCGTGATCCGCGAGAGATCTGACGTTGAAGCCTTCGTATTCGCCGCCGGAATCACTCGGAGTGCTCCAACGCCGTCGATGAGAATGTGTAGGTGTAGCGTCTTCTGGTGGCCGGCGTTCTCCTCTTTCATCTCCTTCTTCGGTTAAAATCGCCGAGCATGACGTCATAGTTATCATAACCGCTCTTCCCTACGAACGCAACTCCTGTGGATGCGATAACATTTTTGTGTGAGAGTATCAAGATGGGCTTTTAAATGGGACATCTTTATAATTTAACTAGATACATATAGTATCCGGTGGGTCCGGTGCTAGAGGTTTTTAGCCAACGTGGCAAACAGAGATCAGGATTTTTTTCGTTAACGGTCGTTTGTACATTTGACGCCTTATAACGGCGTTAAAACCCTACTCCAGTTGAGACTCATAACATTGGATTGGGTCTAGTTGCATAATACGCTGTTCATCTCCTCGAAAAAGAAAAGGAGAAAATACTGAAAATACTATGGGCTTATGAACCATATTCAAGAACCCATTTACACGCCCCACAAGAATTGTTCTATTTCAGTTTAGAGGTCGACAAACGCTAATCATTACTTGGATGAAAGCCTAAAACGTTAAGAGCACACATATGACGGATGCTGTGTCGTTTAAGAGAAAACACGTAATACAAATTGTCTTCGTTACACTTACACCATCATTAACGCCCGTTTTTAACCAATTCCTAACCATTAAAATATGAAAATGAAAGTAAAGAATAAAAGAGAAATAAGATATAAGATTCAAGAAACGATTAATAGTTTAATTTTCCATATTTTCTCCTTTTATTTTTCTATCAATGATCTATATTATTTTGTTAAATAAATATTTATTATGTCTCCAACTCAATGACGATGGTCTGAAAGTCGAATACAGTATTTCAAAAAGTTAAAAAAAAAAAGTCTAAGGTAACACTCGGTGAATTCCGATATATCTTTCTTCGTTAGCTCGAAACATATAATAAATTATCTGATTTCGGAATCTTTATGGCTTACATGAAACCTGATTATTCCAATAATTATCTACGATACAAGTAACTAATATGCATGCATGTATCTCGCGTATGCCATTTTGCAATAATTTGCTCCACCATCAATTTCCTCAGCAATTTTTTGCTTCCTTAGTATTGAAGTTGTCACTAGCTAGTTGTCACTAGCTAGTTGTCATCAACAAGAGACAAGGATGAAAAAAACATGATGACGACTTGATGATGAATGCAACTGAATAAGAGAGAGGATGTTTAATGGTAATTTGTAGAGTTTTAATTTTGAGAATTTCAAGATGAAAGGTTCGTGTCTTGTTCTTTGAATCTCTAGGTCTAGGTTTAGGCTAATAAAGACAAAGGCTTCGTTGTTCAATGTTTTTGTCTTTTCTTTCCTTTCTTCTCTCTTTTTTTGTGTTTTTCTATTTTTCTTCCATTTCTATGAAACTCTGCACTGTATACACTTTCTACTCAGAGTAGCTATATTCTTTTAACTTCTTCCCAACTAATAATCTGATTATTTCCATTTACCCCCTCTTTCGTTTTTTATCAGATTATTTTATTTTGAAGTAAGAATCGGAAAAGAAAATTCGTTTTTTTCGATCGAATTCAATTCCAAGCCACCAACAAAATTTTAAATATTTGTGTGATCACGTTATCACAAAGACACAAACCAAGTCGTAAAAAACTTAGCTTTTAAATTTTTGTCTACACGATTTCGAAATAAATACAACGTGGTTTATGAATTTGACATACTAGGATATATACATATCTTTGTTAACATCTTCTTGCATTTTTCTCTCAGGATTCTCTTTGCATGCACTTACGGCCAACGAGATATATGGTTTTACCGCAGAACTCATATCTTCTTTCTGTTATTTCCAAAACATGGCCGACACCTCATTGACCATCAGATCAATTAAATCGAATTGCCACTACCGAATCTATAATCTTCAATGTGAACCAGAGAAAAGTGATACCCAAAAGTCATCGATACTCTTTTGAAGGAAATTAAAGATTCCTCAAAGTCTCAAACCAAACTTTTAAGTTCGAAGTTACTTGGAGATGAATATAATAAATTTATAATTTTGGATCCAAAGCATTGAATATAGTCCACAAAGGACAAAGCTAATCCATTGACAAAAGAAAGAATCTTAGTGTAAACGACAAATTAATGAATTATGGAGACACAAGAAGATGTTGATAAATCACCAAACAAATTTAAGTTGTTTTTGTCAGAATTACAGACAACAAAACCAAATGAGAGCGACCATTACAAAAATGATAAATCAATAATTTACAAACACGAAACATGAGTTAATTTAGCACAAAGAAGTGACCTATGATTAGTAAATTTTATCGCTGATATAAATTTAAATAGAGACACTCTCCCCAAGTAATTGCCAAGACAATTCCATTACAAGACAAACGAGAGTGTCTTTGTCAAGCACGTATCAATAAGCCAAAAGTTTGGTCATAAATACTTTGACAAGATGGAAAACAAAACAAAATAGTAGCACTATAAAATTAAATTTTGAAAGATGCTATTGCTAGGACTAAAAAGTCAAGGTTAACAGGGAAAATGAATTAATAAGCTACCTGTAAAATGTTATTTATTTCTTTGATCATTTTATAGAAAGAGAACTATCAACTAGAAAAAGGAGAAAGAATCGCTTTTCTTTGTTTTTCTCCAAACCCAATGTCCCTACCACTTGGCATCCAAAAGAATAAGTATATAATAAAAACAATCACACATAAGCCATGGTTATAAATGGTATATATTATAAAGAAATGTAGAAATATATAGAAACAAACATATGTAGACAAAAGAGATTGTTTTCTCTAAGAGGGGGTCCATGTTTACCCTCCCAAAGTTCATAACCACTACAAGGAAACACCAAAAATTCCAAATCAAATACATGCACATAGAAGAGGCAATAAGCAAAAGATGCCAAAGCAAACTAAAACTATTAAAAAGGAATAGAAAAAGAAAAAATCCATGGTTGATTTTGACATTTTTGTCCAATCATTATATAATATATTAATTTTGGTTGTGTAAGCTCTTTTCGCATTTGGGTGGATGGGGTTTGGTTTTGGCATTGTGAAGCTTTTGCCTCAATTGCACACACAACACTTGTCTTTTTTCTTCTCGCACATTTATTTCCTCTTCCTTCCTCCTTTATATTTCACTCAAACGCCATTGCCACATGTCTCCCTAGGGATTTCACTCCAACCTTTGGATCTTTCTTTTCTTTTATGTATTTTCTCATCGTTTTATATTTTCACAATTATAGCAATGGTCGAGCAAATGCTTTGGATGGTTCGAAGTTGGAAAACTTAAAACGAAAAAAGGTCTAAAAAGATTTGTCTTATGCAAGGAAAATAAATCCGTCAATGCATAAACTAAAAAGAAACAAGAAGGTGAAGAACTACAGCCAGAAAAACATGCTCTTTCTATTAAAAGCATGAGAACACAAAAGGTAATATAAACATTACACATCCATACCAAGGATAAGTTTGACAAATTAGTTGTCTTGTATTTTACCCTCTGTACTCTAGAGCCAATTAATGACTACTTCCTATACTACCAAGCAGAGTACCATCAACCGGTTAAGCCATGAACCGATAGATGTACATAACAGAAATGGTTTTGCTTCCGACGCAACCAACAACATCTCACAATAAGCCGGACTAACGATGCTTCAGGAGACTAATAAAAACACAAAAAAGCGTGACTGAACACTACACAATACTTGTGGAAACTGTACAAAGAAACCACCCACCCATCATAGCCAGTGATCAAAACAAACCGATCCTCTAAATCCTCTTCTTCTCTTTACGTTATACAGAAGAGCAGAATGAGCAGACCTTGGTGTTGCTATAGAGTCAGAAGAATAGGACTTGATTTGCTTTGACTATCCTCTGGTATCGAGTGCACAAACTTCTTCAACTCGTCCATAAGACAATGAAAGTGATCATTGTTAGGCAAGAAGTAAAACCCAATGGTAGCCTGCTTCAAATACAAAAGGTTAACATCGTGACCAGTCTTCTTAAGCCCATCGACATAAGCCAATTGCCAATCCTGAACAAGATCTAAACCAGCCACTACAACAAGACTCTTGGGGAAGTTGAGTCCTTCAAGGCATTGACCCCGAGGGCCAAAGGGATTACAAGCTGGGTGATCTCTATCTTCACCTTCAGGTAAATAAGCCCTCCAATACCAGTCTCGATCTTGAATGGTGACAAAGTATTTACCATCAAGTCTCTTCTCAGACTGAGTCCTCTCAAGCCCACCAAACATAGGATGAAGAAGAATGTTCCCCAACACTTTAACTCCTTCATTCGTTGCCCTGACAGCAACATTGTGCGCTATGTTGCCACCTGAGCTATCCCCAGCCAAGTAAACATAAACACTCGAGTCTTTACCACTCCGAAGCCAGACTCTGGACTTGACCCACTTGAGAGCATTCCATCCGTCGTCGTAAGCACAAGGGTATCGATGCTCCGGCGACCTCCGGTAGTCAACGGAGACAACAACAACGCCGCAGATGGAGACAAGGCGTCGGCAGAAAGTATCGTAGATAGCACTGTTGGCGGAGGAATGAGTGAAGCTACCACCGTGGAAGAAAATAAGGACAGGGACGATCTCCGTAGCGCTGAGAGGGTCGGTCAAGTCGACGGTGCCGTGACGGGAAGGATCAAGAGGAGCAGGTTGGTAGATTCTGGTGAGAAGGTGAGTGGAGGAGTCGACGTGGTCGAAGGAGAAGACACCGTCGACGGGGAAAGAGTTGGCGGGAACTTTACGGTCGAGAAACTCGGCGAGGTCACGGTTAAAGGAACCGTCGGGACGGCGGAGGAGAGTGTAAGCGAGCTTGAAGTTGGAAATGAGGACCCATGTGTTGAGTGGGACAATTCTCTACAGTCAAAAAACCAAACAAAACAGAACCGAACAGAACTAAGAATTTTATCATCAGATGGGACGTCTTTCTTTTTCTTTTTTAAAAAAAATATATATAAATCATCCGTACAATGAATCTATGGTGATGAAGAAGATCCAAGAATTAAATTCCCGAAATGACAAAGAATTAAACCAACAAAATAGAAGAAGAAGAAGAAGAAGAAAGTACCTTGCATTCGTTGAGGTTGACTTCGTTTCCACCCGCCATAGTCACACACAAACTTATATGTATTTCTTTCCTTACAAAAACACAATCTATATTTATATATTTATATATAATAGTATCTCTCTAGCTCGTAGCAATGGTGTGAAAGAAGGGAGAATTGATTATCGGTGGAACGTCTTCCTCATACCATTTAACACATGAATCAATCTCTTTCTGAGTCGTCTCTGTTCACCTCAAAATTAACAAGAAGAAGAAGAAGAAGATTATTGTTTTCAAGGAGGTGGAGAAGAAGAAGAAGGAGGCAGAGATTAACAAAGTACAGAGTTCTTTTACAAAAGAGAGAGAGAGAAAGAGATAGTCAAAGGTGAGAGACGTTTGAAGATCAAATAACCCATCGGACGGTGACGAGTGGACCGGACGACCGAGTACTACTGTTTCGATATGTGGGTCCTACTCGACTATCCACTTTTCTCTCTTTCTCTTTTTTATTATTATTATTTTTTTTTTTTTGTGTCGACGATAAGGTCATTTACAAAGTAGTCGTATCGTTTTTTTTACTAAAGGATTAGCAATTTAATTTCGGTCGGCTGATTAATTTTAAAATAGGTAAATATAATAAAGATAAAATATTGGCCACGGTGTCATGTGAAGAGAGATATAGGATTGGCTATTGGCACGCCAGTCCTGACACGCTCCCCTCATTAGTGCTCCTTTTGACCACCTCTTTTTTTCCTTAATTTCTTTTCTTTCCCCTCCCCATTCACGATTATACTATAATGATATGTTTAAATAGTTTCCGACAATTCTTTTTTAAAAATTAATTTCATGTCTAATTCTGAAATACTACTACTTCATCATTCATTCGTATTTTTCCCTTATATGAGTTGGCAGATAGATTATGTGTCTAAGTATGTTTTTAAGAATATTAACTATTTTTGTCATTTTGGCGTTCATCTACAATGATTTTTGCATATCTAAGCTATAATTACAGATTATCTAAACTCATGTTTTGCTTCTTCTTTTTCCTTTTTATTTTGGCTCGCGTGGTAATATTCCTATTACATTCGACCATTTCTTAAATGTTATAGTAAATTATTGTCGATCATAAACATATACCAACTTTTGTCCTTTGGTTCTAGGTATTTGAATGGAAACGAATTTTTCACTTATATAAAGACAATTTGTAAGCTATATATTCGATTTAAGAAAAATAAAAATTTCCATCAAAAGATCATTCATCATGTAATGATATATTATATTTAAAGTATGGGATGTCAAAAGAAAAAACAATTATATATATAAAGTATGTTAATGCAGCTTTAAACTATTTAAAAGATACAGAAAAAGTAATCATAAAGTTTTGGATCTTATTAACAAACAAAAAAAAAATTAGGATCTTCTTTTAAATTTGATGGTTGTGACTTATGATAGGTGAAAGACAGAGAGAGGTTGTTTTGGTTTTTAGTTCTTTTATTATTATAAAAATAATGTTAATGCAAATTGTTAGTAAAATAAAATTAGCGAAAGGAAGGTGACAAAAACTAATAAACACTATCCAGCGTGCGACCAACGCCATGGCATGTGGCGACAAAAGGGTTGTGTTGTTTTCTTTTGGTTATTATAAAAACAATATTTTTACAATTCCACAAATGACCTCGTCTGGTCTGCAATATCACGAGTATTGCCACTAACGGCGAAACGTGTTGTATATTGGGCGAATGACATCATGGCCTTCGAGTCATGGACCCCTCCCTTTCAACGTTGGATTTTCACAAATGCATTTGCGCGTTTCAGTTTCTTCTACACTATAATTTGTGAAAAGTCGGAAAACGATGATATAATTGCGCGTACGAGCAACTTATCAGTTTCGTGATTAAGTTGAATTTGAAATAAACAGCTTTTTTTAACAAATTGAGGAGATGATTGTTTTTAATAGTTTGATGTCATTTATCTTTTTCAAACTGTTTTTTGTAAGATGTTTTTTCCCTCAATCATTCGTCAAACCAATAATTATATTATTAGATTTCTTGTTTGTATATTTCCATTTATAATTTTGTCATGTTTAGAACAGCAAGTCCTTTTAAATTCCTTATTGCCATAAATAAAATATCTCTCGAAAAATAAACGTATCGGCCGCTCCAATTGATTACTTGTTCTTTTTCTCAAACGGGCCCATTAGGTGAAATGTGGGAATGGGCTTAGGATTTTGTCGTGTTGTGAAAGAGGCGCGTGGCGATCACAGGCCTATCGCTCTGACAAATAGTCAAAAAACCTTCTAATTTTACTACCCTTTTAAAATGGATTCAATGCATTTAAGCGTTCCCATAGGTTGATTGAACACATAAACCACGATATTGTAAAATACCAAAACAATTTATGTTACAGTTTTAATGTGGCGATAGTTATTTAATGGGTTCAACGAGGGGTTTACCGGGTGTTTAAATCAGAATAGTTGTATTAATGAATTAAAAGCCAAGGTTAGGGTAGGCGAGAAGTTAAACGAAAGACACTTGGGGAACAGTCCTGGTTTGATGGCTTCGCAGTAAAAAAAAAGAAAAAAGAACCTCGGCCAACAACGTTAACGTGGAGGTTTTTTGTTCTTGTCTTCCAAGCGTGTCGACTTACAAGTTAGGTCCTATATTAATATAACTTTGCTTTTTGGTGTATCTTTCGGATTTGACAAAGCAAAAACCATGAATCTGTCTTGCGATGATGGGAATGGGACCAAAACAGTAGATCGCAGGCGTTGTTTTTTATCCCGATACAAAATACACATCACATATTACATGCGTTGATAATATCTAAAGCGTGTACTGCAACAACTTGGGCCGTCGATCTTCAACAAAAATCTAAGAGATAGCTAACGAATTGCGTTTGTCGTAATCTGAAAGAAAACGTCCATATATAGGATCAAACATTTTTTCAACTAACCCATAAAATGATACTATATTTTTCGTAGTTTTCGTAATTTTATGGCATAAGGTAGGAACAAAAATATTCAAATATTAATGGACGCAACTAAATAAACAATAAATGATAAAGGAAAAATAACGGAAAGGAGAATAAAAGGAGAACACGCTAAGGTATATGATTCGCGTGTCTATTTGAGGCTTTCTTACTTTTGTCGTCATCTATTTTGTCTTTTCGATACGTGTGCCCCCCATTTTCCACTGCTTACTTTGAGTTTTTTTTGTTTTTTCTTAGCATATTGATTCTAAAATAAATAAAAGTACATTCCATTATTTATTTTCTTCCACTATCATTTAGGTCTGAAACATCGAACTCCATTAATCAAGCCGTAGAAGAAACATTAACCTTCGGTACGTACTACGTAGTGTTGTCTACGTATTTCTACATAGATATTTATTAGTGAATACTTGAAATAAATTTAAATTTAATCCATCCATTTCATGGTGATCCAATGGAGTACGTCAGATCTTCTTCTTTTTTCTCATACTACTTGGTGGAGATTACAAATACAATTATATGAACATCTGAGAATTCGTATGTTTTCGCGTTTAGTGGACAACAAGACGGTATAATTAATCTCTACAATATAGACGTTTACTTGCAGAATAACATACGGAAAAAGTTAAATACTTCTTGATATAATTTTTTGTAGTATTTTGATTTTTTTGTAAGCATGTGGGAAGACTAATGTGTTTTAAACGAGCTTTAACTAAAAAGTCTTCCCCACTATTAATTTTATATATTTTGGGAATAATTTTTCAAAAGTGGAAGAAGAGGACAAAAGTATATTGTTTGCTGTCCCCCTTAATTTGTCGTTTTTGTCTTCAGAAGCAACAATTAACAATCAAATTTGGGCTTTTTAAGTTAGGGTAAAATTCAGCCCAGTTCAATAACTTAAGATAAATAAGTTCAAATTTGGGCTTACTTAACTTAGATCAATCTATTTAAAAGTTTTGACTTAATCAATAACAAATGGGGATGTAGCTCAAATGGTAGAGCGCTCGCTTTGCATGCGAGAGGCACGGGGTTCGATCCCCCGCATCTCCAATTTTTGTTTCCTAGAAACAAACAATCGTTTTGCTAGAGCTAGACCGTGTTTCATGGAAAACATAAACATTTTCCTTAAACATTTTGTCCTTTCGTTTTGGCTTATTCATTTTCTGAATCGAAACAAGATTTGATTATTTAAAGAAAGAAACTAAACGTTGTACATAAAACAAACCCTGAAGGAGAGAATATATAAACACAGACATCTATTAAGGTTTAAGAAGTATTGGCCATAGAGTCGATGAGCAACTCATAGCCCTCGGGGACATGAGACTGAAGACGTACGCACTCAGCCAGTGCAGGAACATCTGATGAAACGTCAAGAAACTGAGCGACAAAGAGAAGCAGATGAAAATCAGAGATCCTCTTGACGAATGGGAGGTTCCTTGCGCGATCCATATGTGTTTTCAAAGCCCGCATTGTTGTTTGAATGTTCCGGTTCTCTATTGGAAAGGTACACGACAGCAATCCCTGTCGATTGCCCAAATCCAAACACACAAAAATTATACAAGACGAGCGACAAAAGTGATTGTTTTGTACCAAAGAGAGAGCAATCATGAATGTAGTAAATCTAGACAACATTCCAGAGTATGTACATGGTCTTCCTACTTAAGCTCTAGAGGCAAAAGGACGGTAAAGACAGAACATGCCAATATTCATCACTGCTTGGTAGAGAGCATATGCCAAGTCTCAATCTTTTAATGACTAAACGAGAATTAGCACATATATAAGCTAAAGGAGGGCATAGAAAACGAACCTGATGATCCAAGATCTTGACGACAACTAGGAAGAAATCATTGTCCACTTCCTTGAGATCTTTAACTCCAACAACAACCTCTTTCTTCATCTTGGAGAGCTTAGGATCATCCTCAGGGCCAATCTCTGTCTCGAACCAGCCTTCCCTGAACAACCTAACGCAGATATCACTCATCTGAAACGCCTCAAAATGAACATCAGCACCACCGTCCTCATTGATCTCAAGCTTCACAAGAGCAGTGACCCACTCCTTCAACTCGCTCTCAGCGTGAAGCTGAGTGGCAAGCAAGACCTCGAGGTTAGACAAAGTGTATTCCTTTTTGTCCTGGGTCACAGTCTGGTTGAATATAAACCCAACTTTCCTCATCCCTAACCCTAAAGCAATAGCATCAACACGCTTCTCTTCGTCGTCGTTTCTCATAAGAATGAGATTATCCTCCATCCCTTGCTGAGGAGGCTCGTAGATGAAATTAACCTCAACCTGACCATCCTCTGAGACGTTCCCATACATGAACCCTCCGCGTTTGACAGCAAAGGCAAGCGACTCGTTAACATAATGCTGAAAGGCATTGGCGCAATCGCGATCGAAGGAGACGGAGTCGCAGTGAGACTTCTCCTGGCGAGAGACACGCATCTGTCGTGCGATTAGATCATCGACGGTCATCTTCCTCCCGAAGGAACCTGCGGGTGTGACGGCGGGACCGCCACGGATCGTGCGTTCGCCTTCGTAAGCGAGGTAGACCATAGAGCCGTGGTCGAGGTTGAGAGAAGAGAGTGGGAGGTTAGGGTCGGTCATGTCGCTGGAGGCGAGGAAATCGGAGGGAGTCTTGGCGAGGAGAAGGTTGCGATTGGTTGATAAAGTCTGGTTTTGGATTGGGATCTGGAGCTGTTCTTCGATTAGGGTTTTGAGTTGGGATACAGTTATGTGAGCTCCGACGACGTTCACTCGCTCTAATCCATCTCTGCTTCGGATTCTCAGCATCACCATCTTTTTGAGGCGACAACTCGAAAACAAGGTTTCGAATCTATGTAAGAAGAAAGCAGATCGGAACGAGTTGGGATTTTATATGGAAGGTATTTGTGATTTGCTTGTTCCGATGGGACTCGTAAAGCTCTCTCAGATTCCAACTTCCCCAGTTTTAAGCCAACCAAGAATCGAATCGAATGTTCCGACATCAAAACCACAAAGTGGGCTTTTTATTTAATGGGCTTTTATTTAGCCCAATATGCTCTATCATTCGGACCGGGTTACTATCATTTGGATTAATAAGTACCAAAATATATGGTCTTTTGTCATTAGGAATTTAACGACTACACGTATATAACGAGAAACATGATAGACGAAAATCACGAAACTATACAAAAATAAAATTTTAATACGTGATTAGCCGACTTAATTATTAGATATCTACAAAACATACACATTCAAAACATACAAAAAACAACATAGAAATATAATGTTTAAGAAACCACAAACTAATTAAACACATAAACTTTTTTTATTTTTAAAAAGAAAACAAATTAAGAAGCTAAACAAGCTTCCCAAAACATTCGATTTTTTTCAATCTCTTTCATCAATCTCTTATCATTTCCCGTGGAAGATGAATCAACGGTCCTATTTTCATCTTCTCTACTATCCGGCCACCTCCGGTGACTGTTAACCTCCCCGTCTCCGTCATCGTGATCCTCTTTCTCTCCGGCGACCACCTCTTCCTCTTTATCCATCTCAACAGAGTTAGAACCGGTTGGCCCACTCGTCACCTGCCTCGTTGATTCAGCATCGTTCCCATAAACTTTATCATCATTGCCCTCGTGGCCACCTTCTTCGTGGGTTTCGGACTCTGCAGATTCTTCGAAGAACAAGAATGGTGACACGTCCACGAGGACGTTGTTCTTCGTGTTCATAACTTGAGTTTTCTTTTTTTTTTTCGAAAATGTCAAAAGCACAACCACAAAACGTAATAAGTTGTAGTAACATATGTCTCCCTCTTTATATATACGAGCAGAGACTAAAGAAGATAACGTTGCTAAATTAGATTTCTTGGGCACTTTAAAAAAGTCGATTAAATTTATAATATAACCAAACAAACAAGACAAGTGATTGCGAGCTACTCGACTGTTTCTAGAAGGGCTGCAGTGTATGCATTTGTATACAGGTAAAAAGTGCTTTATATCTAGATGATATATAGTCTATATATAATAATGTAAAGCAAAAAACAATAATTAAACTCCGAACTACTATCTAAATCATATTAAGCAAAAAAAACTATCTAATTCATATTAAGCCAGAAAACTATCTAAACATTAAAAGTTAGTTCTATATGTTTTAGACAAACAGAAAGTTCTCTATTCCTATATACAAGAAATAAGATAACCATTTTAACAATAAAAAGCCTATAAATCATTTGAAATTCTTCTTCTCTTTTCCACTGTTTCAATTTGAAATTCTTTACTTCAAAGTCTTCTAGAAAAGAAAAGAGAAGAAAAAAGAAGAAAGTGAATCGTACGTGTTAGTCCAAGTGTCGGATATATGGGTGGTAGCTTGTCTCAAGCTATAATCATTTGGTACCATTCATCAAGTCATCACAAACTTATAATATCTATTTTTAAAACAAATTCTTCATAAACCACGTAATATATTCATTATTTAATAATACATACAAACTTTACGTGCATGCATAATTACAAGTGTGACATTGTGAGCCTATACATGAGTCATGTGACTATATCTAGTAATTTGGTAGTTACGGGTTTTTATCAGGGTGCCGTCAACAAAAACAATACGAAACAATGATTGGATCTAGATTTTTTAAGGCCCTAAATGTTTCATCATCATCACAATACACATTTCCTACTAATTTCAGCAGGGTCGGCAAGTGTATTGTTCTTTAACTTTTTGAAAAATCTAACTTATGATCCTTAACCCGAATGGGCTTAGACTTGTCGCGCATAAGCTAATAACGGGCTTTCACGAGGCCCGTGTTTGTCGTCGGAAGCTATTAGATTTTATTGTATAACAAGATGCCATGAATCGATAGGTAATAAGTGAACTTGATATGATATTTAGTAGGGAATAGATGGGGATAATACGAGACCAGTGGTCCAATATACATGAAATTAAATGGTCCAAAAAGGAAAGGCTGAGAAAATTATATGGTGTGTCACTTTGAGGACCACATTCCTCGATCACGCCATTTATTGAAATCAAATCTATATATAATTAGTTTTACTTATTTATGTACAGAAATATTTCAAAATTAAATGCTTAAAGGCTCATATATTTGACAAACGAAATCGATAGTTCAGTAGCAGCAAAAGGATAAAAAAACATAAATAAGTGGTCCCATCAAACTTTACAATAATGGCAATCTATATGCTCAGTCACCACCGTTCTCTTAAGCATGCAATGGTAATATGGTATCTTTACAGTCATTTTATATCATGTAGCAGCAAAACTAGAGCGTGATTAGAAATCCGTAAGTTGTGTGTTTTCCTCTTTCGGTGCTCCATTGGCGTTTGTCTTTGTTTGGCGACGACAACCATTTTTCAGACAAAATGAAACGTAAAAATCCAATACTATGTAATTTATGTGCGAAATCGAAAAAGCTGGGTAGAATAATTGTTTCGTCTACAAAGTATTTCTGTTTTGCCGAAAACATCAAAAACTTAATTTGCAGATGACGAGAGAAGTGTCCCGATTATTATACATACATAGTTGATCATGAAAACGTGAATACGAATTTGGCATTGGTCGCCAAACCTGACAATTTTGTTATTTAGTAGAACCACATAAACTTTCATAGAAATTAGATCCCACCAACCTAACTCCCTTTCCACTTTATCGATTTATTATACATACATAGTTGATCATGGTCTAATTTCACACTAGGTTATTTATTTTAAATTTTGAAATTAAGCCTACATGTTAACAAAAAAATGAAAATAAGTAAGACATATTAAGCCCATATAAATGAGAAATTTGGAAGAAACTCTAGTCTTGTTTGAACATACACGAATATTGGATCCAGACACTCACTTTTTATAGTTGTCCGATTAATCGGTTCTAAATAGATTATGAATTCAATTAACAAAGAGTAGTAAATATCTTAAAATAATTAAAAAGTAAACAGATGTTAAAAAATAATTAAAAGGTAAACAAAGCGGTAAAAGCGAACTGAAGTATTGTTTTTCCACTGCTAATTTTCATTATTTCTGATAACTTTTAAAATGGTCAACTCTGTACGACGGCGACAATGGATTACTAATCAAACCCGTATTTCCAAAGAGTAAACTTTTTTAAAAAAGTATACGAAAATGTGAAATCTATACCAAATAAATAAAGAATCATAAATAAATGCGCAGAGGAGGAAACTGCGAAGCTATTAGATAGAGATAGTCGGTGTGATGATAACAATAATCTCAAAATCGGAGTAGTTAATAAAGAGATGATGCTCTTTCTCGACACGTGTGATTTAATGATTTTGGTATGCTTATTAGTTTTTTTAAAGAGTTATAATTGCAAAAGTGCCCGTCAACGTTAAAGGAACCAACCAGTGAGTTCTTAACACGCCCTTATGTTTAGTCCATGGGATAAAAAGAGAGACTGAAAGTTGGACAAACAGAAAAGAAAAGAAAAGAGACAAATCATAATAAGATTTGTGTAACTTTTTGGAACTACAAATTCTTTATTTCTTTTTCAACTTCAGTTTCATTTAATGATTTCATTCTTAATATCATCATCATTTATATTTTTCAGCAAATAGATAACCTTTTCACCTCTTCCCATCGCCAAATGGCAACCCTTAGACAAAACATATAAACGGAAAGAGTATAGCAAAAAAGTTGTAGATCTTAAATCCATAAATTGTCCTTATTCCATACTTAACCGTTGATAATGCATGTTTAATACGTAAAATGTTTTTCACAGCGGACGGACACTCCAGATCGTAAACAAATAAAAGACTCGATATTTTCACACGAAAATCATTGTCCACCAATTAGGTGCGTGCGGTAATATATTGATGATATAATTTGTACGACCAATAAAATATAAACACGTACGGTCATTTAGCAAATTAGATGTTAATGTTAAATCTAAACGATAAAAGAGCTAGCTACCTTCGTTTTTATTATTAAATGAACAATATATATTAAAGTATAATTTGTGGGCAACTACATCCCAAATTCCATATATACAATCTTTATATTTTCGAATACGTTTAAAATGTGTGTCATGTTTTATGTATTTAGCAACATGCATTATAGTATAGGAGGTCGAATTCAGAGATTATACATCAATGTTTAGACTAAATTATGCATATATAGCATCAAACGCCAAACTACTGCACATATTAATGATTTTGACAAACAGTTATTTTTTTCTGCGGTACGAGCAATTGTGCATGATAACACTACTGCGTTGATATCTATCGCACCACACCGAATACAACAAAATCCCATCAAACGTTCATACGCTAACCATATTATTCGACCAAAAAATAAATATGAATTATAATATGATTAGAAACAAAAGTTACATGCAAGAATAAGCAGGAAATGATGTGATTGGACAAAACAGGAACGGCAATGGAAGACTCGACGTCCACACCACACCACCCTACCTACTCACCCCCGCCCTACTTTTCGGCCCCCACTAGCTCGGCCCATTGGGCTTTTATAGCTGGTAAAAACAACTAATAACCATATGTGTTTCTTTTTATCCGTTCGTTATTCTTCTCACATATGCCTTTTTTTGGGGTTACTTTCACATGTCTTGTTTCTTTTTCCCTACATATTATTACATTGGTTGATTAATACATAAGAATATAAGATAGACCCATGAAATGATATTTATTGAAACGTCGGAAGTATATAGTAGTAACCAGAATGCGTTGACCAATGTATAATCTTCTCCTCGAAATGATGTGGTTTTCATGCGTAACCAATAACTATGAACCATCCAATATCAGTTTAAAAACAATAATGAAAAAGTATAGTTGCGTGACGTATTTTCGCAGTATGGAAAATAAAATAATATATAGAACAGGCAAAAATAAATGCGGAAAAAGGTTATAATCAAAATCGTGATTCGGAGGAACACGAGTTTGAGAAATTAGAAAGCAAAGATATTAGGTATTTTAATTGGTCAGAGCTTGACAAATCATATAACGATATAGAGAAGAGAACAATAAAATAAAAATGAAAATGAAAAAGCGAAAAAGGATGGCTTCCACTAATGGTGAGGTCATTATAATCAACATAATCCAAGTTAGCTTTCCATCACGTGCCACTTTACTTGTACACCACCTCTTCGTTAATCGCATTATCACTCATCATCTATCTTACATAAACATTATTATGTATGTTGTATTTATATCCACACATGCGTACACATATACAAATACTCTTTCATATTATTACGCAGGTAGGTTAAACACATGATGATTAATCTTATTTGTGAATTGTAGCCTGTCAGCTTCTAACGTTTTTAATCGACATAACAGTTGCATGAATATAATCAATGGGATAACATAGAAGATGCACGGCATTTTTTTTTTGTTTTTGGCAAAACAATTTAAACCGCATCGTATATTCACCAGTAGTAAAAGTTTCATCTTCACACAGTTTCAATTTTGACCACAGTCGGGTTTAATACTGCTAAATAAAAAATTAGATAATTACAGGGATAATTAATACTTATACAGCAAAGTGCAAGCTAGTTTCAGTACGAAACCCGAGGAGAAATAAGAGAGATTCGCGGGGGAGCCATGCGTGGGATTATTATTCTAATCATATCCTTAAAACTAATACTCAATTGATTATTAAAGAATCAATTACCTCTAATATCCAATTAACTAATTAGTTTCCTTTTTATGACAACACTAAATAAATGATAATCCTCGCGTATTACGTGCAAGACAACTCAGCTCCCCACTTCTCTGACTCTCCCTTCTTTGTTTTTCCCTAATTACTACCTCTTTCTTTTCTTTATTACAGGCTTTCTGCTTCTCTATACCGAAATGTTTAATTTGAGCATTAAATTGAATCGTTTCGAACCAAAGAATATATATTCCAAGCAAAGAAAAGAATGGTACCGTATGATCTAATATTGATATAATTTTCTTTTGATCAACCCTACTGTTGATAAAAAATGCATATAAAAAAAAGGAAAGGTGGCAGAAAATACTATACTAGTAGGTTAAAGTGGATTAACGGTCAGGATCGAGAAAGGCGAGATTCAATCAGGAGCAATTACACTGTTTGATCTGGAACATGTTTATTTAGAGAGGACAGACCTATCGAGTCCATGCTGAGACAGTGCAAAGCCCATCATACACTGTTTCTATCCAAATTGACAATTTCATCCTTCTTTCACTGTAGAGAAGTCTAAGGGCAACCTCGTCATATCGCAAACCTATTTCATTTCCTTTTCCAGCGATTAACCCAATGTACGTGCGACAAAGCCCGAGATAATCTATTTTTATCCGGTTTTACACTCCCGACGAGGTAATTAAATTTCTCAGAGATAAGAAAGTAATTAATTAGTTAGTAACCATTGTGTGTGTCCGTACACTGTAAAAGAGGGTCCCAGATCTGACGGTCGTGATTAAGATGCGACGCTGCACTTTCTTCGTACTTTATTCAAATTTTCAGTAAACCATTCTCTCTTTCTTTACCTTTATTTTTCTACTCCTTTACTCATAAAGCTATACCACAATACACTTTTAAATTATTGGAGACTTCCCTCACATACATAACACTTATTTCAAAAGTAATTTTAGAATTTTAGTTAACACTCACCATCTCTTATCTTGAATATGGTCAGATTCCAACGTGAAAACATGATTGGACGGTTCTGATGTCACCATAATTAACCCCTGGCTATCTTGTTACCGTCAGATAATTCATCACCATTATTATCAGTAAAAAAAAAGGTATAATTTGGTTATTTCACATTCTATTGGTGGTCCCCGCAAATTACGGGGCTTACCCTCGTATCCAGCCGTGCATCGCGTATCCAACCCTATCATTAGATTCCCTCTTCCCATACACCTCTCCACAGGGAATCAAAAACACCAAAGTTCTCGCGAGAGCCGCGATAAGCGACCTTCCAATATCTCGTCCCGTTTTCTGCGGCTGGCACACAGTCGAGATAAGATAATCTCTCTCCCGCTTTCATTAAATCCAACGGGCGTCAATCGAACGAAAAAGGACACGTGTCAAGATCGGAGTCGGCAATCACAATCACCGAAAAGGCTCACATGGAGATGTTTGACCATGGTTAAAATATAACCAAACCAGAGTTGGATTTTTAACTCAGCCTTTCCCTATCCTTGTGTTCTCTCTCTCTCTCTTGCTCCTCTTTCATCTTCACATTCATTAAGCTTTCTTCTTCTTCTTCTTCTTCTTCTTCTTCTTCTTCTTCTTCCTGCTGCTGCTACTAACTATCTGATTAATAAACTCCGTCGATGGCGCCTCAGATCTGTACCTCGGATATATAAACTCTCTCTTCTTCAAAACGTATCAATCTCTTGTTCAAGTTGGATCGTCGTCGAGATCTCTCAGTGGTTTCTCTGTTTTTAACTTTCACGAACGCAATGCATAAGCGAGTGGCTTTGTCGTTTCCTGAAGAAGTTCTGGAGCACGTGTTCTCGTTTATACAGCAGGACAAGGACAGGAACTCGGTGTCTCTGGTGTGCAAGTCATGGTACGAGATCGAGAGGTGGTGCAGGAGGAAAGTCTTCATCGGGAACTGTTACGCAGTCAGTCCCGCCACGGTCATAAGGAGGTTCCCGAAACTGAGATCCGTTGAGCTCAAAGGGAAACCGCACTTCGCTGACTTTAACTTGGTTCCCGAGGGATGGGGAGGCTACGTGTATCCGTGGATTGAGGCCATGTCTTCGTCGTACACTTGGCTTGAGGAGATAAGGCTGAAGAGGATGGTGGTCAGCGACGAGTGTTTGGAGCTCATCGCAAGGTCTTTCAAGAATTTCAAAGTGCTTGTGCTTTCTTCCTGCGACGGCTTCTCCACCGATGGTCTCGCTGCTATCGCTTCCACTTGCAGGTTTATGTCTTTTGAATTTTGTTTTACTTATTATCTCACTTTCTTTGGTAATAATAATTCAAAGCACTGACTTTTAGTTTCCATCTGTGCCAAAGTTATGGTCTTTCTTGGTCCAAAGATCTTGTTGCGATACATGTTTTTGAAGATTCTTGTTTGTTTCTCTGTCTTTTTGGGTTCTATTCTCTCTTTATTCCTGGGTTTATTCATGAATCTCCTGAGGTGGGAAATCTAGTCAATTTGCTCCTTTTTCTTTTTTTACTTTTTTTTTTTTCTCTGGTTTCATTTCTTTTACTACCTTATTAGGCAACGTATTCTGTTTTCTGATTCCGCTGCTTCCCTCGCTTTAACCCTTCTTTTAGCATCTCTCACATTGCCTCTCTCTGGCCTTAAACTAGTAATGTGCATTATTGTTCTCTTGTTTAACTTAGTTTTCCCAAACTACCCACATTTGCATCAAATATTCATTTCAATTACATTTCTTAAACATTTAGCTGCTTCAACATGAATTTATTCTTTTTTCATTTTATTGGGACTTTGTTGCTTGCCATGTTTCTGGTCTAAAGTTATATGCTTCTTCTAATGCAGGAATCTGAAAGAGCTTGATTTGCGTGAGAGTGATGTTGACGACGTTAGCGGCCACTGGCTTAGTCATTTCCCAGATTCATACACCTCTTTGGTTTCACTCAATATCTCTTGCTTGGCCTCTGAGGTCAGTTTCTCTGCTCTCGAAAGGCTCGTCTCTAGGTGTCCCAACCTCAGGTCTCTCAAGCTCAACCGAGCTGTCCCTCTTGAAAAGTTGGCAACTTTACTTCTAAGAGCACCTCAATTGGAGGAATTTGGCACCGGTGGGTACACTGCCGAAGTCCGTCCGGATGTGCTCTCTGCTTTATCTGTAGCTATCTCTGGGTGTAAGAAATTGAAGTGGTTATCTGGGTTTTGGGATGCTGTTCCTGCCTATATTCCTGCAGTGTATTCGGTTTGCAGTGGGCTTACAACCTTGAACCTGAGTTATGCAACAGTCCAGAGCTATGATCTTGTCAAGCTTCTAAGTCAATGTCCTAAATTGCAGCGCCTCTGGGTGAGTCCAGTTTTTTTTAAACAAGTTTTCGAGATCTAGTTCATTTTACAAGATGGTATGAGAAAGTATGTTCAAATACCATGATTAGTTTACTGTTACGTTTCTCAACTATATGCATGGAGACCGACCTTTTCTTTAATTGTGATAATGACTTGTTGACACAGGTGTTGGACTACATCGAGGACGCTGGTCTGGAGGTGCTTGCTTCAACGTGCAAGGACCTTCGAGAGCTGAGAGTCTTTCCATCTGAGCCTTTTGTCTTGGAAGCAAACGTTGCATTGACAGAACAAGGGCTTGTCTCCGTCTCCGAGGGCTGTCCAAAGCTCGAGTCGGTTCTCTACTTCTGCCGTCAAATGACCAATGCTGCGCTGGTAACCATTGCTAGGAACCGTCCCAACATGACTCGCTTCCGTTTGTGCATCATTGAGCCGAAAGCCCCTGATCATCTTACTCTAGAACCGCTGGACGTGGGATTTGGAGCCATAGTTGAGCACTGCAAAGATCTCCGGCGGCTCTCCCTATCAGGGCTGTTGACCGACAAGGTTTTCGAATATATTGGGACGTATGCAAAGAAGATGGAAATGCTCTCAGTGGCATTTGCAGGAGACAGTGACTTGGGTATGCATCATGTTTTGTCAGGGTGCGATAGCTTGAGGAAGCTAGAGATAAGGGACTGCCCCTTTGGAGACAAGGCGCTATTGGCCAATGCTTCGAAGCTGGAGACAATGCGATCCCTTTGGATGTCTTCTTGTTCCGTGAGTTTTGGAGCCTGCAAGTTATTAGGACAGAAGATGCCAAAGCTCAATGTGGAAGTCATCGATGAACGGGGTCCACCGGACTCGAGACCCGAGAGCTGCCCTGTTGAGAGAGTGTTCATATACCGAACAGTGGCTGGTCCTCGGTTCGACATGCCTGGCTTCGTCTGGAACATGGACCAACACTCAACAATGAGGTTTTCCAGGCAAATCATCACTACTAACGGGTTGTAGAACAAAAATAAACGAGGTACATTTTTTTCATTAATCCTTGTTCATCATCTCCCCTATAAATCGTTCCAGTTTAGGAACACGAGAGAGAGCTCGGCCTCCATTAATTTAATTCTGGGCTGCTTCATATAACCAACCAAGCTCAGAAGCAATGAATAAGTGAAGAGAGAGAGAGAGATCTGAGAGACCTTTGTGTTTTTATATATTGTTGTCTGTTTGTTTGTCTACTTACTGAGATCCTGGTGGGGTATTATTTTCTTCAAGAGGATGATAAGAGATTTTTTAAAAGACAATGCCAAAAATGTAACTGCTCTACTTGTTTGAATCTTCTTTAAAAATCATTTTCAAATGTCTTTCTATCCCTTTCTGTCTTTGCCAATTTCATTTGTCCGGTTAGAGAACTGTCTGCAGGTTTTTCGTTTGAATGAACAGGAAACAGTTCTTTAAACTCAGGGACGCTTGTTACCAGAATAGTTGCAGTTTTGTCATTCGAGGAAAAAGACTAAAGAGAGCCCAAAAATAGAAACAGGAGATTCTTTCATTGAGTTTAAAAATCTGATATTTTTAGCAACTAGTGTATATAGCATCTAATAGTAGGTTAAACTTGTAAATAATAACATCATCGTCAACTGGTTCTCAATTACTCTTTACTAGTTCCTCTTGCTTCAGACTTCATAAGATGAACTGTAGTTGGTGTAATCGGTTTTAAAACAACCAGACCACGGTCAAACGTCAACCAATTGCAAACATTCAGGTGACTAGAGACCTGCAATCCAAACCCAATGGTTATCGCCGGATCACTTAACGTAGCAAGCAAAACACAGAGCAATATAACTCTATGGTTGAACCATAAGGAAGAGCTTGCTGTTCCCAGATTCAGAAGCTTATCACTCTGTTTCACCTAGCAGGGGTTCTTGTGGAGTTGAGGTCCTGCGAGTGTTGTAAGAACCACAATGCTCGCACTTGTGTCCCAGAATGTGGAACATAGCTTTGCTGCTCTTATTGCAGTCATTGCAAAGAATTTCAACCTGCAAACAGTTTTTTGGTCATGCTGAGAAGATGGATAAAAGGAAATTAAAACAAGAGATGGCAATAGAGTTTGATTTTTAGACATTACCTCATAGTGATATTCACTAGGCATCGGTGTTGCCCTTATCTGTAAAGAGAAAGTTGTTTAGTCATTTACCTCATTTAATAAATACTACACCAAATACAAAAATTTGAATGTTACCTCGGCATCCAATAATTGCCACGAAGAAGACATATCCATCATTGACTTGTAGCAAATTGGGCATCGGTACCTGAGAGAGAGAGAGAGATTATTAAGAAAATGTATAAGAAATCATATTGTTTTGATATTGTAAGGAATGAGTTAGAGATCGATGGGGAAGATATGATTACTGTTGTTCATTGATCATTTGTTCGAAGCAAGTCAGATGCATAGTATGCCCACATCTCATCACATGTGCAGCTTTTACCGAATCAAATAAAAACTGCCAGGTTGAACAAATCATAAAAAAGAAGAAATCAATATTATCTCATCAGTCACATTGGTAACAAACAGAATGACGTGCACTACTGGACCATCTAGATCTAAATAATTCTATTTAGACAAACCTCATAACAGACAGGACAAGAATTCTTTGTGGAGTTCTCAATGCAAGAGTGATTATCGCGCAAGCTATTTGCATAGCAAGCTCCTGCAAAATTTAGAGGGAAAAATGAAACGAGATAACTAAAACATGTGTATAATACGATATCCCACACAAGATTCCACAGTTATATCGTATTTCAAACTAATTAAAAGACTTGTAGTAGGCTACAGGACAGCTCCCCATAAGGATCAGGAGCAAAAAAAAAAACAGAAAGATCCTACTTTAAGCAAGAAGTAAAACGCTATAGACAACAAGTGTCAGTAGTGGAATAGATTCGAGAGTTGATGGAGACAAGTCGGGTTCTTTACAAAGCACGAAATGCATCTCTCTGGAAGAGAATCCAAAACAAAAATGCAAGTTGCGTTAAAAGGTATAAAAAATACATACCACAGCTTTGGCAATGAAAGAAATTGTCACGCCCACCAACTCTGAAATAATTAAGACACCACAAAGATCTATGATTAAGTCAAGAAAACAAAAGATGGAATTTGTTTAGGCTACGTAGCACGAAGCTCACCTACAAATGCCACAGTCATGACAATGAAACTGTTGTTTTGAGGTCTGCAAACATGACAACAAGGAGGAGTACTGTTATATAGCATTTGGAAGAAAGAAAAGAAAAGCAAATATGTAAGAAAGCTGACATCGTCGTCAAAGAAAATGCAGATGCTGCAAAAGTAATCCCCCATAGAGACGCCGCAATGGGAGCAGATTTGAGCAACCTGATGATACTTTGTATTTAGTCAAAAGAGTATTGACATACAAAACTGAATAATCAAGAAAAGCCTTACCTTTTGCTCAGTCTGACATAGTGAACAGATAACCTGAAACCAAAACCAAACAAAAAGTTTAGTGTAATGCAGAGAGCCAATTGCTTATATCAAAACACAGGAGAATCGAAACCTGTTTGACGTTATGGCGAACCAAATCATGACGTTCTTTAGGGTCAGGTAATGAATTCTGAAACAAGAACGCAAATCTCAGAAGAAAACAAAAAAGGCAATAACCGACAGAGAGAGAGAGTGTGTGTGTAAGAGAAGGAACCGCAGCGTCGTTATGGCAGTGTCGACATGGGAAGATGAGATTGCAGCAAGGAGCTCTGATTTTACACCTTCTCTTGTAGTGTTCGCACCTTTTCACATTCAAACAAACCAATCAGAAAATCCAAATTGCTCCAATCACGAAAAGTAAATAAGGCTCACCCGAATTCGCTGTCTCTGGGGATTGATGAATCGGTCGCGTCCATTGGGTCCATCAGACTCGCACCACCACCCATGGCCATCGGGTGTATTAATTAGGGCCGCTATACGACCCCCAGAACCTTAAGCTCGAGTCTAATTATACTATCCACGTGTCTATTTCTTATTGGGGGAGCGCTTTCGTAAGTTAATTCAGTGCTTCAGTAACTAATCAGGGTGGATTTTTGTTACGGATTCCCATTTAACTTTACCATCACCTTTTAATTACTACTCTTTCCATTTCTTAATATTTATTGTTTTGAAGATTAATTTTTGTTTTAATTTATTTGATGTTTTGAGATTTTTGATATAGATATAATTAAAAAAAAAATAATTAAAAATTGTTATTATTTCTAATTTAAAAAAGTATCAAAAGTTATTTAGATGATTATAATTATTTTAATTATTATGTGTTTTTAATAAAATAATTTTTTTCTTAATTTGTGTGATTTAAGCTAAAACAACAAATAATATGAAAAAGGAAGTATTAGATAGACATATGATGACTTTTATATCCAAACTACATTATTGACCATGGCGCATTTTTACAAACGATACTTGAGATTTTAATTGGTTTATCTAATTTATATAGAAAACCAAAAGCATCCCTCTAATCGTCGAATAAACAGATTGTTCAGTGCTTTCTTTTAAAATAGTGTCGATTATTTATAAAGTAGTAGGGGATGCCTTAAGAACAAAGTTGAAGAATTCTTGGATCGTGTATGATGATGATGTTTGAATAGATCTCTGTGAATGTGAATGCTTTTCTCACGCGCTACGCTACGGGTCCACAGAATCTTTGGATCCCTGGACAAAGACAGCAAGTGAACGCAGTTGTTACACGTTCCTTGCCGATTAGATTCTCTCTCCCAAGATCCCCAAAGAACTCGGAAGTTAACTAAAGCTATTCCACAGACCTCGCAAAGCCCTTCCTCTTTTTCTTTCTTTCCTTTTTTTGCCACCACCAATCACCATTCCAAACTATTTCTGCAGTTTCTTTATTTTTTTCCTATTATCTTTTTAAATACAACTCATGTTTCATACATGTATTTGGTGTGTCGAACTCTCTCTAAATAATTATTTCTTTTTTTGGTTGTGCAAAAGGAATGAATTCAAATTTGACAGCCATCTTTTAGTAGGCTGCGCATGGAATCGAAAAGAAGAAGAAAAATTAAAGAGAATTGTATGCTTTGTTATCGCGATATAAAGTGAGTATATGGAGAATGAACTGTTCAATTTTCATTTGTTTCTATATTATTTTTTTAGAAAGATGAAAGAAACTAAACATTTCACATTAAATTAAGATTTTGACATAGGAAGACCACCTATAGCTATTGCGAGGAATGAAAAATATGTTATGGTCACTCTTCTTTTTGATTTTAAGGCAGGCTACCTAACCATTCACTCATTAGTTGGGTCTCATTAAGAAATAGTTTGCACCACAAGGAACAAGTGACGGAGTCGAGGACTTACGATTCTATCATCCTGTAGTCTGTAAATATATATAATAATGAGTCACGATATCACACCACCTCTTATTTGACTGCATTTTCAGCTCAGATGTTTGGTCTTCTTTTTCACGAGAAGGGCATTCAGCACGTAATTTTTAAGACCTTCTCTTCTATGCTGGATGACAGCTCCGTCATCGGTTTAGAACGTTCCTCTAATATTGTAACTAGCGTTTCCAAGCATGATTTAAGCTATTTGGAAGTAGAGAAACCCCCGTCTATACTCAACCTCCGTCTCATACCCCCATAGCTCTTCCAGAGATATTTAACAAACTATGAGATGCTGGCTAGATCCATTATCTAGAGGACTGGAGCTCAAAGAAACACTCCATCATCAACTGTCTCATGCCTTACCACTTGGTTTACACTTCACCGTGCTTCACGTTGCAGTGAACCCAATTTCCATTGCTCTTGTATCCTTGGATCTTATACTGTCCGTGTAGCTGCCGCCTCTGTATCCCGTTAAGGGAAGGATGTTTATCCACTTACATATAATCAAACATAATTCACTAGATACGTTTCGTCAGCTCAAGGAATCAAGAAAAAAGACTGCATTTTCTTAGACGTTCGTCTCTTATTTATTTGGATACTTTCATTCTTATTCACAAACTTCTATAAATAAATATCTTCGAACTAATTAGTAAATGCCTCGGATGTATTTCATTGTTTTGTATCTTTTGCTGGTTTTCCCCATGTGATAAACTAGTATCTGATAGTATCATTTTTAATCGACCTCCAAATTACTGTTCTCATTAAAACCATTAAGTGAATGTGATAATATTATACGATAGGCAAAAATTACAAACACAATATAACATATACTAATAAATAATTTTCTCCATTATAATAGATAAACACATCAGTACATCCACTGATTAATTAAGCTGGAAATACAAAGGCTAGCTAATTAATTTCTTAGACGCGAGCTAAATAAAATATGAAAAATTAGCTATATATAAGAACAAGATACACATTTACGTGTGATCTTTTCATCATTATTTACTATCTCATCAACACACCAATTATGTTTTCTTAAGGGTCGATTCATTTTCTAGTTATGAAAGGACTGATACGGCTTGATCAAGGGAACGAGAGAGCCACTTAGGTGAAGCGACATGACTTCGTTGGTCGAACCCACCAGCTTACCACTTACAAAAACAGCAGGAACCGCGTTGGCGCAGCCAAGACGGACTAAGGCCTTTTCGATCTCGCGGCAGTCAGGATCGTTGTCGATCTCGTGGATTGTTGGCTGAACCCTAAGGTCACGGAAAAGGATCTGCACGGCGTAGCAAAGACAACATGAGTTTTTGGTGAAGATGACCACTCCTTTCTCGGATGACATTCTCATCACTTTGTCCATGAGCAGATTCTGATCTGGCGGCTCCGAACGATCGAAAGATTATGTATCTTTAGCTTTGATGTATGTTTCTTTGTTCGTTTGAAAACCTGATGGTCTGCTTTGGCTATTTATAGGAAGGCAAGTAGTGCAAGATCCCTTGGACTAGTCCTTTTTTCCTTTAAACAAGAAACTATTTATTTTTTAAAATATGGAAGAGCAAAAAAAACAGATTCCTTCCGGAGAATTAAAGTGGCTTTGCAAGAAGAAGAAAAATATCAATCTATTTTTTTTAATGTTCTGTTTGGATGTACAAGTTGCAGAAAAATAATTATGTAAATGATTTATTTTGCATCAATATTATTGAAGAGCAACGATCATAATTAACTAAGCATACGATTCGAGAGGTTGTTTGCGTACATTGCAATGACTTGGAATATTTATGTCTGAGAGAAGTGAACAGTCTCGTATTATTGGATCTCAAAGCAAGCGACTGAACGATACGCGCGTTGTTTGCGTGCATGCTTTGTCACATATGTGTCCGACGCTTTTTATAACGAATCTCATTGATAACGAAATATTAAAAATGGTAGAATATTGATCACGCACAAAGACACAGCAGTTAAATTAGGTAAGTTTGTTTTGAACTTTTTGACTATAGAATTTCGAACAGTCCAAGGCAAAATCATGTAGCAAATACCTCTATATTTTGATCCCATTATGTCGACTTGAACGTCAATATGAACGGATATATAGAACAATATTAGGATGATTTTCAAGTTTTCGCCAGATAATTAATGTTCAACAACACACTTTTTATATATTTGTTGTTGTTAAAGACGATTATACTTACTTAACTACCAAGAAACTATAATTAATATGGTATAATTACAAATATGTTTACAAACGAACATATAGAATGTCTAATATCGGCTTTACGTGTAAGGAAACCCACTTTTATATAGTACGTGGTTTGTCGACCAAAACTAAGTCGGAAAAAAATTACTCGTAAGTACATTATCATCAAGTCCTTCATTTTCACAGTCAAAGCTGGCAAACCTTTCCGGTGCAAGCAATTCCATACAAGATCCAATAAATCCATCACAGGATTGAAAGAATGTATATTAGTATATTTTATTAGAATTTAGATACTATGCATTTCTCAGATTATAGACTATATATGCAGTTGGAAAACAATGATCATATGAGCCGCTTTCACACTCTTGTCTTTGATGACTACAACTTAAATTAACAAATTCAATTTTATTTGCCTATTAGTTAACTAACTTTAAATAATTCAGGTAACAAGTCTTTCTTGTATTCTCTCCCTCGTCCTCATACAACTTGGTTGATCAGTGTTGGTGTAAATTTTAGTAATAATATCATAGATCTACGTTTTGTAACCTCTTTATTTATTATATTTGGTTTATGAAAAGCTTGAACAAGATTGAAAAAAAAAAAAAAAGCTTAGACAATAACAAACCGGTCTTCTTCTTTTTTTTTGGACTAAACCGGTCTTCTTCTTTTTCCCAAAAAAAGGAGAAGTAATGATTTGTCCTTCCAATTATTAGCATGGTGATTTTTTTAAATAAGTGTTTCTCTTCACTTTCAAGTTTCATTTACATTACCACATCTGTCTTTCTAATTTATATATTTTCATTTTTTTTCTTCTTTTTGTATTTATCATTCAGAGATTTTTATGATTAGATATAACAATAAACAATAGACACGGTTTTGATGCCAAAATACTGTAAAAGCGAAACGGGGTTGTCATTTTGTTTTGTTCTGTTCGTAGCTGGATTTTCTCCCGAGCTAGACCTCGTTTAGATCATTGATCGAATCCTTATGGGCTAAAAAGAAGACGTATAACCAAAACAGGATTCGAGCTTTCGGTGATAATTATATACATATCTATCAGCTATATATGTATATACGTAGTGATTATTCTCTTATAAACTGTCCCCTACCACCAACTTGCCTAAAGACAAATATTCGTTTGTTCTATCAGTTTTACATATTCATGTTTGATTCTGCTCTTGCCTTCTCTCTCTTCCCAGACGTAACTACATACGTGTAAAATGGCTGGCAAACAAAACTTCCTACAAAATGATCGATCTGTCTTACAAAATATTTAACTTGTAATATTACGTATTACAGATTCAACTCAGCGAGCTAGTTTTGGTGATTATTAGAAATAATTAGCGACAAAATGTTGTGCTAAACATACCATATCGTAAAATTTGTATATATTTATGAAATTGATTTTAGTCGATATTTAATATACAGTAACATAGACAAAAACAACAAAATATCCGGTAGTGCGACGTGAATTTTCGCACTGAGCACATGTTTATCTAGTGCTGTTGGCCTGTTGTATGTTCCGGTACCTTGTGGGTGAAGCTTTTCAAGTGTATGAGATTCTCCCTTTTATTCATTCACTGAAGATAAGGGATCCTATAGAAGTACTCGTCTACGTGTATAATTCCTTCTTGATAATCATCTATTGTCTTGTCACTTCATCGATCTATCATATCATAATCATCTGTTCTTAAACTTATATTCATTCGTCTGTACAGTAACCATAATATAAACTATTAGCATTGTAACAAATTAAATGACGCATTAATAAATCATATGATTTAAGACTAGTTTATCTTCACGTACACGTGGAACTTTTAACACTTGTGTTACACAGTTGCTTAAAGGTACACTTGCCTTTTCTTCCGTACAATGCAAGTCAAGATACATATATACATCTATAAGTGCATATAACTTATTGTAATTAACCTCCATGCGAAGGAAGCAAAGCATTTTAATACATCTATGCTCCCTCCCGATCGATTATCTATATACGTATAATATGTGTTTTTAACACACTGATTATTGCATCATAAATATGCAGACATATGCATATATATACATACATGTTAAGGTTGGAACGCTATAACCATATGGCCTTAGCGTCTTTAAGCATCTGTTTGAGCGATCCGTCGACGTGGAACGAGATGATGTCTTTGGCCGATCCTATGTACCTTCCTCCGACAAAAACAGCTGGAACTGCCGGGTTTGATGAACCGAGCGAACGCAGGGCCCGCTCCATTTCACGGCCTTCGGAGTCCTTATCAAGCTCGTGGATCGCCGGACTAGCTCCCAGTTCGTAGAATAGCGTCTTGATGCTATGGCACATACAACATGAGCTCTTTGTGAATATTACTGCTGCTTTCTTCGACGACAAATCTCTTACTCTGTCCATTTGCGATTGATCAAGAAAAGTTAGTAGTGAATTGTTTGTTTTTGGAATGAGAAAGGCTTAGGTTGTTTTGGACATATGCTTGGATCAGCTGTTATTTATAATGGTCATTGTGGAAGATTTTGGATTATTTTATTTTGTATAATAATATACTGGATAAATATATATAATTGATATACCCCACTCGAAATATATATTGTATGTGAAATGTCCCACAGACGAAAATTTCCTAGAAAGAGGCTAAGTTCTTTGTGATATTATTTTGGATAAGAAAAAAATGCTTACCCTTATGATTTTGTCTGATGGAGACTCCTGTTTTATTAATTTAATTTTCGTTGATTTCTTAAATTTTAATTTCGAAATGGACTTATGGCAGAGGTTGGATTAGTTGTTATATATATTATAATGTGTATTATATTATAAACAATTAACAGAGAGATGACTTATATCACTTTCGGTCCGTGGCTGGCAGTAGCATCACATACCCAAAACACTAATTTATAATTATATCTTATTCCTTTTTAAGTTATAGTGGAAACGTGGAAGGTTAATAATTTGCGGTAATGTGCCTTGAACAAAAAGGGGGATATTTGATGCGTTTTGGTGTTCATTAATATATGAGTGATATAATATAATACGTGACTAGCGGGATGTACAAATGTTTTACAGAATTTGTTTAACAATCAGACAAGTATTTTAGTAATTCTCATATAAAAAAACTACTGAATATCTTTAAAGATTATAAAATTTATACAGAAAATATACAGCTAAAGTAAACAAAATCTACAAACAATTTTTTTTTTGAAACTTAACAAACTATATTTACAGCAGTTATAATCCTATCAATCATCTACTTAGTTCTCAATTTTGTCACGATTATGTTATATGTCCCTGACGACAAGATAAAGCCATTTATAGACAAAATCATCTCGCATTGCCTCTTTCTACGTGGACGACAAAATCTATCAACAATAATAATTGCCAGATATAGATGCATGAATTTGCATATGATTAATTAAATGTATATGCATTATGCTTCATAACTAAAATAACTAACAAAGGGTTTTAATGTCCTTAGTGTCGTATACAATATGTTTCAAAGTGGGTTACATTATAGTATAGTTTAAATTTCAGAAGTGTATGCGAAGAGAAAAAAAAGCGCAGAGATTTGGTGGTGACTGTTGCGTCATCTTTGACATGGAAAAAATCTGCGATAAGAAGTTTATCCATATCTGACCCCACTCCACAAATATATATACAGGCAGCCATTTTATAATATATATGTGTGCGTATAAGGGAATCAAAAATCTGTCAATGTATGTGTAAACGATTCCACCCTATATGTAATGTGTGTGTGTAAATGAAGATACTATCCATGTGTCACCTACTTGTCTTGTTTCAACTGTAACTCATAATATCTCAAAATTCTACGTGTATATATATATAGGGATTCCTTCCTTTTTTCTTGGAATATTGAAATCTAGAATACCATTAATTTATTGCGATAAATTGGGTTGACATTTATAAAAAGAAAAAGAAGAGAAGAGCCTTTGGACACGACTGTAGACAGTCCAATCTAGCTAGATACCTGTTTGAATTTAGGTTTATCATATGCTAACTATGTAACGCTGATAATTGATATACCATAACAAATGAGTTTCTATCATTTATCATCCATCACTTTAATATATAAAAATAGGTTAAACTTAAAAACGGTTTATTTATTTTTAAAACCATATAAGAAGCCATAATCAAACTTTATTTATCTAATACATTCTAAGCCAAAATTAAAACTATTTTTTAGAGTTCGCGATGCATCATATATTCTTCCTATTTCAAACATCAATAATGGTCAACCATAATTGAATTTGGCGTAGAAGACTCGAGCCTGATCATATCCTAACTACATGATGCGTTCTTCTATCAAACTGGAATTTCTTACACATGTTTATATTCTCTTGCGTATTGCCATTATACAATTTGATCGTTCTACTGTTCATTAAACGTGTAAATCGTTGCCTTGAACTACATATATCTAAGGTTCATAGGTATAGATTTGATACGATATGATTCATATTTACACCTGATTACGAAATATTAAAAAACTACATAAAACTTTTGTTCGGTTTAATGGGTAGACTTGTCTTTTCATGACTTCAGTGGCTAAGGAACCAAAACTACAGTTTAAGACACTCTCCACTTGGGCATACTAGAATCGATCTTTATGGCATATAAGTAAAAAAAAATGAGCAATTTTCAAATTTTAAACAAAACTTTTTATATATATATATATATATATCTTGTTTTTTACTGATTTTCTATTCTTTCAAATGTCTTCACCCATCTATATAGATAAGATAATTTTTTTCCCACTATGAGAGAGAATCAAAACTGCATAGTGATTAGAGAGTACGGGACCTTTTCATGGTTCATGTTGTCGAAGTACATATGTGTTATAGTGTCATTTTAGAACACATTGTTAAATGATACTAAATTTTCATATATTTCAATTTTTGTTTTTTATACTTTATAGATTTATATCTTGGAGTAGTAACATGAAACAATAAGAATTACTTTTTGAACTAAGAATGAACATAACTTGCTACATTAAAAACATAAAATGATGTCTTTTATGATATTTTCAAAATGGAATATTGTGCCAAAAATAAAGTAGGTTTTGATATTTATTTCTTATGTCGGATCTTTCGACCAGCCATAGATTTTATTTTATAGATTGGATTCTATTTTCCTTTTAATAAATAACAATCGTTGACAGAATAATTATAGGCTCTACTTGTCAAAATCGAATCTACAAATTGTTTTAAATGGGCCTTATAACTTATTATGGCCCAATAACTTAAATCTGTGTTGAATTTATACTTTGACAAAATAGCCCATTTACGTTTCAGTATTTTTCCTTTTTTCCCTTTAATTTCCTGTATATTATTTTTCTTTAGTCGCTGTAAACCCTAAATCACAAACTTCGAATTCTTCTCCTTCGATCAAAGGTACGAACTTTAGGTCTTTCTGCCACTATTTTCTGGCTGAAACCAATTAATTCAAGTAGAACTATTGCGCCATTACTGATTGTAAATTCTTGTTATTTTATAGAAAAAGGTAACTCTTTTAGTGTTTCGTGGAATATTGATTTGGGCAATGGGTTTTGATCTTATTTATTGCTTGGAGAATCTCTACATTCAGTTGGCTTTTTGGAGTTAGCTCTACTGTTATTATAGTCTAAATTCTGAACCAAAGTGATTACTAGAAGGAGCTCATTGTTTTTATTCGTGGTTGTTGTGTAGCTATTGTGAGCAGCGTCCCTTGCTCTTAAATTTCAATTGGCTTGACTTGTTCTTTGTATTTATTAGGCTCCTTAAATGGCAGATACTAATGTATCAGAGGAAGCCTCCATGGATGCTTCTCAGGAGCAACATGAAACGGTCGATGAGATGCTTGCTAGGCATAGGTAACACCACCCACATTTACTTGGCAACGCTTTTTACCTGATTGATTTGTTATTGATGATGTTGGTTTGGTCTAGGCAAGAGATAAAACAACTACAGAACAAGGAGACAGAGATGAAAAAGGCAGCTGCAAAAGGAAGCAAAGCTGAACAGAAAGCAAAGAAGAAGCAAGTCGAAGAAGACATATCTAAACTCTCCACGAGCCTTAAGGAGAAACAGTTGAAAGAGCTCGCGTCACAAGGCTTTAGCAGCAGCAGCAGCAGTGGCAACATCTCCAAGGACGAAACGAATGAGAAAAAGGGAGATATCGACACGTTAGTGAGAGCCATCGCTGGAGTCTCTGTCACATCTCAGCAAGAACACTCAAAGCCAAGCAAGAGCGTGAAGAGACGCGAGAAACGAGCTAAAGAAGAAGCGGATAGAGAGCAGAGGATCAAAGAGGAGCAAAGCAACGTTACAAGTGATCGTATGGTCGAGAACGAAAAGCTCGAGAAGAAGCTTAAACCGATGGGCTTAACCATCAGCGAGATCAAACCTGACGGGCATTGCCTTTACCGAGCAGTAGAAAACCAGCTTGCCAACCTCTCAGGCGGTGCATCTCCTTTCACATACCAGAAGCTAAGAGAAATGGCTGCTGCCTACATGAGAGAGCACAAAACCGACTTCATCCCGTTTTTCTTATCAGAGACCGAGTCTGACTCCAATGTCGGATCTGCTGAAGAGCGCTTTGAGAAGTACTGCAGAGAAGTCGAGTCAACAGCGGCTTGGGGAGGCCAGTTGGAGCTAGGAGCGTTAACACATTGCTTGAGGAAACACATTATGGTGTTTTCAGGATCGTTTCCGGATGTTGAAATGGGCAAAGAGTATAAATCCGGCAATGACTCGAGCCTCATGTTATCGTATCACAGGCATGCTTTTGGACTCGGTGAACATTATAACTCCGTCGTGCTCGTCAACAACATCACCGGATGATGATGGACGATGATGGACGATGATGGGCTTTCTCTCAAGCTCTAAGACAACTTTTTTTGTTTGTATCACAAGTTTTCTAGATTTACTTAAAAATTCTATTTCCCGGTTAATGTTTCTTGGCTTTCAAAGAACCTACCCTTGTAACTTCAAATTTTTCATTGGTACAACGCGGAGCATCATTTATTCTAATACAGTTCATTACAGAACACGAATATAGCAATTCGACGGAGATAATGACACGAACAACATCTAATGTATGACCTTTGGAGAATTTGGAAGCCACTTCGGCAGACAGTTCTAGAGATCTGAAAGAGAATAATATCGTACACAAGTTGTTCCATACGCGTTTTGGGATTTTATCACCGGTTGAAGAAAAACTAGAAATGTAAGGATGTGTAGTGACGAATCTATGCTCTTATTATCATCACCCGTAAGTGTGCCAAATCAATCATGGTGACAAAAACGACACATGGCCTTATCACGAATCTGCCCTAGATACCTCATTTCTGTAGATTTGTCAGAATCATGCTTTCTTTTTATATTTCTACTGCGAAAATAAATTATTATTTTTCCCCAAAGATGAAAAAAAGCAGTGAACATGCATTCTTATCCTCGTGAGTCGATGCAACAACAAAGAAGACTCCTAAAGAGTTAAAGAAGAGTTAAAAGACAAACTCTCACATTCAAGTATCTTGAAAGTTTGTGATTAAAACATGAAAAATGGTTTTGATGATAGTGTAAAGCTAAAAGCAAGATCTTGCGTCTGCTCATACAGTCATTTGCTCTCTAGACTCCAGGTCACAGAAGCAGAAAAGTATCTCAAAGGCAATCTTTATTTTTTTAACCTTTCTTGCTTTCCGTTTCTTTTGGGCATGAAACTTGTGGGGAATCTATTGTTGCTTGAAAAGATAGGCATCTAACTGGATAAACCATAATCCAATATCCACCTCAGTGGATGCATCAAAAGTAAAAGATATTACAACCCAAAAAAAAAAGAAGGCAACATAGAGTATACATAATCACACTGTTGCATACCTCCTTGGATCCGTGGATCGTTCTAAACCATATGGCAAGGATATTTCCGTATTTAGAAAAATGGAAATTCTCATGAACTGTATATGCCACTTGGTACTGATATCTAAAAGGAAAGGAATCTAAGTTCGTGCAGTTTTTAGTGAACGCCAAAGGACACAACACTGGGGAAGGAGAAAAAGAAGTAAAGTAGTGACAAAGATCAGATATATGCAATCTTACCCTTCTCCAAACATCTAGCCCTATAAATAGGCTAACTTTGTATAACATCAAAGCAAAAAACAAACATACAGATCCCTGAGTTCCCTCTCACACTTAAGTCCTATATCTGTGTTACATTCCTCATACTATATACATCCAATGGAAAGCATTAAAAGTTTAGTTGCAGACAAACCAGTGGTGATTTTCAGCAAAAGCTCTTGCTGCATGAGCCACTCAATTCAAACACTGATCTCAGGGTTTGGGGCAAAGATGACAGTCTACGAGCTTGATCAGCTGTCTAACGGTCAGGAGATCGAGAAGGCATTGGTTCAGATGGGGTGTAAGCCCAGTGTACCAGCGGTGTTCATAGGGGAACAGTTAATCGGTGGTGCTAACCAGGTAATGACTCTCCAAGTCAAGAACCAACTAGCCGCATTGCTAAGAAGAGCCGGAGCGATATGGGTTTAACTCCAAATGACAATAGGATAGAATAAGATGAGAACAAGCTATACTTTGTCTTGCCTTTTTTTCGGGTTACTACCATGCACGGTTATGTTTTGAACAAGTGCAAGTCTGTAGTCACACAACCCTGGTGCTAAGATCAAGAACTTGTATTCTCAATTACCAATACTTGTAATATCAATGCTAATTATGTATCAGCAATGCTTATTATTAATTAATAGAGAAAAGTATGCATTTTGATTGATCTCAAAGGATTGTTTAACAAAAGGAAAGGCCTTTATTCATCTCAGCCATGAAAAAAGAAGGAAACAAAAGCAGAGATGTACTTAACTTTTGTTCACTTATAGATGAAATCATTTAAAACGCCATTTGCATGCTCAAGCTTCGAATGCCTTCGCCAATTCTCGACTGCTCTACACACAGTAGCGTTTGCTTCGCGAATCTCTTGAGCAGTGAACTTGTGTTCTATGATTCCCAATGGGCCAGGTTGCAGGACATTGATCACAGTTTCGGCTTCTTTCTCAAGCTGCCTGTAAACAATAAAGATCTTAGCTTTTCAACAGAAACACACAAAAGCAACGGTGTTCTACTGTACTATCTTATGTAGCAGTTAATGCTCGACCCCTTTGAATCAATCAAGCCATCAAAAGGAAAGCTTTTCCGGCTAGAGGCAAGCATTAGTCAGGCTTAAAGTACTAACCGAAGCTTCAAAAAAACACTCTAGATTCTACGAGATAAACCAATTACATCTTCATCACCAGTGAAGGGTACAGCAATTTAGAACAGATGACAAGAAGAGAGATGAAGGAACCTGAAGAGACCCGAGAAGGGTAAGGCTCTAGCGATTCTGTAAATAGACATGGTCGCCGGAGGGATTGAGGAGCTGTTTGTTCTTGTTCCCAAAGGAGATTTTTTAATCCCCAAAAACAAAACAGGACATGTAGTTGTAGTAGATCCGATGAGAGAGACAAGCTTTCGCCGATGAAAATAGGAAAAAAAAATGTTCGACT
>KE154751.1:918384-942977 GCA_000411075.1 Sisymbrium irio | reverse complement strand
TTTTTTTTTTTTGTTTGTTCTTGTTCGGTTTGCTGAATTGATTTTGTCGAGCGAAAAGAGATCGAAACTCATTTGATCCTTTAGGGGAAAACAGGAATCCAAATCCTGCTCTGATCCGATCGAATTGTCTGTATTCGATTGAATTTGTCGAAATTGTGGGAATTTTTGAACCAAAAAAAAAAAAGAAAAAAAGAAATTCCACTTTTCTGGGTTTCTTACTCTGTCTCTCGTGTAGGTCCTGATCGGATTTGTGATTCGATCAAGCTAGGGGCGAATCTCTAGGTGGGGCTTTACTGTTTGGTGGATCGGTAGGCAAGAGTTTTGTGTTACGGAAGGATTTGTTTGTAGTGGGGGGTGGTGGTGGTGGGGATTGCAATGTTAGAAAGGGGCTAAGGTTAGAAAGGCTAGGGTTTGGTGGTGTGGATACAAGGAATCGAAATATGGAGGAGTCTGAGCTTGAAGAAGGAGAGGCTTGCTCTTACAATATTACTAACGATTATGCTGGAAGCATAGACCCTGATAACGATCTCTCTTACATTGTAAGCCCACCTACCTTGTCACTTTCTTTTGCTTCCGTATCTTTGTTCAGTGTTCATTGTTGCACTCTTGTCTTATCTTTAGTCTCTTTTAAATTATCACTTTGGTAGGGATATGTGTATGCTGGTTGATATGGTATGTGTGTTTAAAGTTTATAGATACTTCTGTTTGGTAATTTCATTACGATCCAGTTAATCGCACGTAGAGCAGTTTCGCAGTTTGGTCAAGTTGCTAAAATTAATCAAGGCTTGCCTTTTCTACATTTCATTTTCAAGTCGTTAGCATGCGATTGCCGCGTGTTTAGTTTTTATTCAGTGTAAACTTTTACAGATTATGCATGGACAAAGTTTCGTCCATCGGTTACGGTTTTACCGGATAAGTTTTCTTTAGAGGTTTTAAAAGGCTAGTCTGATTCACTTCAGTAGCATCGAAACACAAGTTTCGTAAAAGCATCCAGACTTCACTCAGTGTCTTAGAATTCGTTATTTTGGGAGCTAGTCAATGTTTCGGTTTTCACTTTTTTTTACTTTCTCCTGTGTATTTTGAAGGACGACAAGCTTCAAAACATACTTGGACATTTCCAGAAAGACTTCGAGGGCGATTTTTCAGCTGAGAATCTTGGTATGTTGTTGTCTGGCAGCAACTCTTCTTCTTCGTTTGGATCCCAAAGTGTGAAACTAGTCGTTTGAATTTCATTACAGGGGCGAAATTTGGTGGCTATGGCTCTTTCTTGCCAACTTATCAACGTTCCCCTATTTGGTGTCATCCAAAGACACCGGCAAAACCTCAAAGTTCTGCAGGGACTAGATCTCCCAACATCTTACCAGGGGAGGTATATGTTTCTTTTTTTGTATGCAGCTTCTGAATGCTATTTTAATTCTTACTCTCTTAACCTTTTTTATCTTCTCTCAGTCCCAGAGTGGTAATGCAGCTTCGTCTAGTGTTCCTAAAAAGGCAAAATCTGGGATGACGTCCGCTAGAATCCCCAAAAAATCATTGAAATCCAAGAAACCCAATTCCAGTTCCAGAGTGGAATCTGCAACCAAGAAACCTGGTATCTTTAGTAAACAAAACTCTCTCAAGCTCCGGATAAAGATGGGATCAGATAATTTATCTACAGAAAAGAATGCTGCTGCGATATACAGTGGCCTCGGACTTGATGTGTCACCTTCTTTGTCATTAGATAATAATAGTCTTACAGGTAGTGAAGGGATGAATGGGGAACCTCAAGGTTATTCTCCGTTGGAGTCTCCCACCAGTATTCTTAACGTGAGAGTTTCCTTTGTTTTGTTTCGAAATACCGAAGCAGTCTCCTTTGTTTTAAGATGCTTATCGATTTGATACATTCCTATATGCAGGTAATGACTTCCCTTCCTGTGGATCCTTGTCAGTTGCTATCTCCTCTCTCTGATGATCTGATTCGATTCATCGAAAGGGAAAAACCCGAAAAGGGATATACGTATACATCTCCGTCAAGGCTTTTGATTGAGAGTTCTTCTGCTATGGCGAACGGTGTGGAATCTCAAAAGGCTGGAGAGAAACAATCAGCAGAGAAGAAAAGAAAGATGGTAGAGAGGAACAACTTTTCCTCGGAGACAAATGTCCGCAGTAAGAAGGGGCTGTTAGATGGAACTGAAGCCACCGTCAAGGAGCCAACGGAAACAAACACATCATATCCTACTGCTGCGGAGAAAGAAACAGCCAGTAGTAAATTATTTGATGCGTCCAAGGAAAACTACAATGGCGCTGTTAAGGGGGAAATGGTGGGTGATGTCGACAGAAGATTGTGGGGTCTAACTCGTCATAAAGATCTTGGGCCGCATCATGAGAATCCAAAGGCTAGTTCAGCTGGAAGTGTTCGGGAAGATAAAAAGACTAGAGTCGGTGATGATGATGCTTCAGGATACTCGAGGAAAGTTGGCAAATACAAAGGAAGCAAAGCTCCTGATTTAGTCAAAAAAGAAACGAGTGCGGCAAAGGTGAAAAGTGGTCATAAGGTGGAGCCAGAAAATCCTTCGAGAAAGCAGAAGTCTGATCAGATAGAACAGGAGCCACAGTATTCATCGAAGTTTAAGGAACAGAAAAGCTCTGTTGTTTATGAGACAAAGATGAATGGTCAAGCTGAGAAGAAGGAAGTGGCAGCCTTGAAACCACAAAATGATGGCAAAAAAGCCGAAGACACTTACAAGGACTTTTTTGGAGACATAGATGACTCTGAAGAGGAAGAGGAACAAAATTGTTCGCTAGAAGTAAAAGATTTCCCGATGCCGGAGAAGGGACTTCCGGCCTTAGAAGATATGCCTGAAAAGTCGAGCCTCCCACTGGCAGAATCTCAGAATGTTGGTCCTGGACCCATATTGAGCAAACTTGGTTCTGATCCTTCTCTTCCTAAAGCGAATCCCGTGATCATACAAGAACACTGGGTTGCTTGTGACAAGTGTGGAAAGTGGCGGCTTCTTCCTTTTGGCGTCTTCCCAGAAGACCTTCCTGAGAAATGGATGTGCACAATGCTTAATTGGCTGTGAGTTTTATCTTAATTCTCTGTTATAGGTCATATTATTTTGTCGGCCTGATATATTGGCTGGTATTGTGTGTTTGATTCTCTGTGTGATATTCTGTGTTTTAGGCCTGGTGTGAACTTATGCAGTGTTCCTGAAGATGAAACAACGAAAGCTCTGTATGCAATGTATCATATTCCTGCCCCTGACAGCCAAGCTCCAATGCAGAGTAATCCCAGTGGCCTTAAACCTCAGTTAAATCAGGGCGATGACAGCGCAAAAAAGAAAAAAAAGGGTTTAAGAAAGATAGACAATGGATTGGATAAAGAAGTTTTTCGAACTGCAGAAACTAACAAGAAGAGCATTCCTGCCAGAAATGGAATCGTGCACAGTTCGCATGGACGCAGTGACCTGGCCGATGAAGAGAGGCATAAACAAAAACAGAAAGAGAAAGGAAAAGCAGTGGATCACCATTCTGATGAGTCAAAGAGCTTGAAATTGAATAACAAAAGGAAGGCAGATCAAGAGAGTTCAATGCTGGCCAAAAAAATGAAGATTGAAAGTTTTCTGTTTCCTGATGAATCCGAATACGGCAATGTACGTCCTACCTCGAGTAGTGGTGTCCCTGCCGCGTCAGCAGAGAAAAATCCCAAGCCTCGAGTCTCCTCTAAAATGCCAAAAGAGGAAGCAGGAACTTCGGACACGGGAAATAGCAATAGTACAGGGGGCAGTAGAAAGAGGAAACTGAAAGAAAGCCATGGTTCTCGGGTGTACGGTGAGAACGAAAACCATGAACGGAAGAAAGCTCGAGTTCTTAAAGAAGAAAAGGAGCCAAGTTTTTCTCATGGCCATGGGAAGTCTGAAAAGAAAAACAGGAGTCATTCGAAAAGAGAGTACGGACATGTCCAGAACTTAATTGCGGCCACCTCTAGCTCTTCTAAGATTTCCGATTCTCATAAACCCAGAAACAGCTCCCACGAAGCTAAATGTTCGCCTGTTGAGTCGGTCTCGTCCTCACCTATGAGGATTTCTAACCCAGAGAAAAGCGTATCTGCGAGAAAGAAGAAAGAAGAATCTCATGATGCTAACGTCTTGGCGGCAGGTAGTATGAGAAGATACTCAGATGGTGAAGGTGAAGATGATGGTGCGAGTGATAGATCGCAAACGCGGATAAAGGACAAACATGGATCCCATGAGTCTTCTGTGCTTGATGTTTGGGATAATAAAGGATCTGTGAAAGCCAAAGAGCGTGCTGAACCTTCTCTGGATACCAATTTTGAGGATAGTGGCCACAAGGATATACCGCGAAAATTGGATCATATTCATGGTGAAGGAAAACAGTCTAGCGATCATCATCGTCGTAGCAATGATTCTTTGGCGAAGAAGTCAGGAAAAAGTTCATCTTCTCGGTCCAAAGACAAGAGCCAAAGCATTAGGTCTGATTCACGGGATGGTCCTAGACATATTGAAAAGAAGATATACGATGGTAGTCCTGACAGTAGAGTAGATATGGTCGTGAGACCAAACATTCCAAAACCTTATGACGTCGAAAGAATATCAGAAAGGAGTAATAAAGCAGATTTAGCTTCTCCATCACTACCACCGTCTAGAGGTGTCCAAGGGGATTCCTCTATAGTGTCTGCCCGTAAGAAAGTCGATAAATGCGGCACATCAGCTGGGAATAATAGTATCCAAGCTGATGATGTGCCAAAGGCAACGGTCCAAATAAGAAGAAAAAATGAGCCTTCTCCAAGCCCCTTGCGAAAGGAAGTAACATCTGCGCAAGCCGCCAATAATATATTAAAAGAAGCTAAAGACTTAAAACATACAGCTGATCGCCTCAAGGTTTTTTTCTCATAATTCAGTTGCGGTGTTAACTCTCTTTCCATCTTGTATTCTATTCTCATGGTCTTGCTTTTGTTGTTTTTGCAGAACTCTGTGTCAAACCTTGAGTTCATTGAGCTCTACTTCCAGGCTTGCCTTAAGTTTCTTCATGGTACTTTTCTCTTGGAAATGAGCAGCAACGAGAGTGCTAGACAAGGAGAGACAATGGTGCAATCTATGAAGAATTATAGTAGCACAGCAAATCTCTGCGGGTAATTTAGAATTCCAAGGAAAAAGGAAAAAAGTTGTTCTTTCCTTCTTTCCCATATGTAAGCATTGTAAGACCTCTGTTTTTCATGATAGCTTTTGTGCCCATGAGTATGAGAAGTCTAAAGATATGGGAGCTGCTGCGCTGGCGTACAAATGCATGGAGGCTGCGTATATGAGAGTGGTGAATTCCTCTTACACCAGTGCTAATAGATATCGAAATGAATTGCAGACTTCTTTGCAAATGCTTCCTCCAGGTAAGCTAGTCGGATAGCCAAATTCCTGGCAGTGTTTTGAAATTCTATTCACACATTGTAATCTTCTTGCCACTGCTTGTTAGGTGAGTCTCCTTCCTCTTCTGCCTCGGATGTTGATAACGTGAACAATCCAGCAGCAGCTGACAAAGTTGGCAACCCAAGGGGCATTACTTCTCCTTTAGTTGCTGGGAACCACGTCATTTCTGCGCAAAACCGCTCTAATATCTTACGTCTACTTCAATTTGTAAGTGTATTAAAGCCTCGTGCAATTTCACTTTGCCACCAGCTATACTTAGATGAGTTCGTTAAAATGGAAGACGAAGTCATATGATTCGTTAGGTTTGCAACGTGGATACTCTTTAGACCTAGGCCAGTGTGTATTATTATTCTCAGCCACTCTTCACTGTTTGTAGGCACAGGACGTGAATCTGGGAATGGATGCCTCGAGGAAATCACGTGTGGCATTGGCATCCGCTATTGAAAACTTGGGGGAGGCCGAACAACAGGGAGAAGGAATTCAATCTATTAAAAGCGCCCTTGATTATAACTTCCAAGACTTGGAGGGGTTGCTACGTCTAGTGAAGCTTGCCATGAAGGCCAATAACCGGTGAAAGACAGCTAAAATGAAGCAACTTATTTGCGAAAAGTGAGAAGAAGAGGCCAAACTCTGATGGTGAAAACAATCCTCTGTTGCCGTGCGGCTCTGCGTGCAGTTTGAGCATTTGTTTTGGATCCCATAATCATTTGTACAAATCCAAGAAGAGTTTCGCTGACAGAGTCTGCTATTTGGAGGTTTCTGGTAAACCAAGGAAGAAACTTGACATTTGACTCCTTCAGACGCTTCTCTTATTCTACCGAGGACCCGATTCACAAAGGCAACATAATAACAAAGCTTCTTTTCCCACTAATTATCCAAGAACCATGTATGGATTATATATACAGTGCAACCCAAGGTGTAACTTCTGGTACTGGATTCTCTATTTCTACATCTCAAGACAGAGAAAGCCGTCCTCCCAGTATCAGGTCAGTTTCCCCTTCACCATTTTGATACATCAATTACCATGTTGTTTTTGGTGTTACAAGCTCTGGGCTGAAACATAATTTGAGTGTTTGTTTTTGCAGATTGTAAACTGTTCTCATTCTAAATAAGCCATTTAGGGTATTACAAAGAAAAGAAATAATAATTCCTGTAGTGGTGATAGGCTTTTTCAGTTTTAGTAGGTAAGAAAGATTGTTTCATTTGGATGTTTTTAGTTATAATTTTACTCAAAAACACAAATCTGATGTTCCTTTGTTGCTCTTGGGCAGTGTTGTCTTCTTTTTTTTTGTAGATAAGAAAGTAAAAGTTACAAATAGAGTTTTGCCGTCTTGCTCTGCCGGAGGAGCTTTCTGGGGGGATTACGGATAGCTTCCCTATCTGATTTTCGGGTGCAGTTTTCCGGCAAAGTTTTGAAACAAACTTTGGTTCCTCTTCTCTTTGTAGCTTTAACCAATATGGTTGTTTTTGACGGAAATCTTCATCCTCAACTTAATGAGTGTATGTATGCCTTCTCTGGTTGGAATGGCCTTAATGTATAAATTGTACATTATTCATCAAAGATGATGGAAATTATCTTTATAGAAAAACATATACAAGTGAGAATTTTACTGTCCACTGATTATCAAAGTAGCTTACTATTTACGAGCAAGCTATTTTATTTTTTTGTTGACTTGGTTTCGAAACTTCCAAAAGTAAAGTTCTTTGTGAGTAATAAAAACAAGTTATCCATCACAAACATTGGTCCAGCTATTATTCACCAGTAATCTTTACAAGAGCAAGATCCGTCTCTAAAATGGTGAAATCTATTACAATCTCTTACAACAATCTCTCTACCGTATAGCTTCGAGATCATCTTCATCACAAGATGACAATCCCTACAGATTCTTAAGTTCTTGATGATCCTCACCGGAGTTCCGGGCCTCGTCTTCATCAAACAGAACGCGACTGCCAATTTCTCACTGTGGTAAGACAAAGCCATCACTTTACCTTCCTCATCAAGATCAAGCAGCACCTCTTTGGTGTCCGCAACATATCCAGCTTCTCTCAGTCTCTGCATTATCTCATCGAGCATAGCATAGATCCTTACGCTCTCTTCTTGAGACTCGTCTCCTACAAGAAACTCGTGAATCACGCCATCTACTTCAACAGAGCTGCATCCCGGAACTTTATTGATACCTTTTACCTGTCGGAAGAACGTGTAGTTAGTTCAGAAACCATTATAAACAGTATTAGCAAAGAGTCTAAAGGAGGGAAATAGTTTTGCATTGCCTCCATTTCGTGTCTGATACGCTTGACTTCCATCCACCTGCCTGTTTTGGCATAGACGTTTGAAAGAAGCACATAGGCTCCGCTGTTCATGGGATCTAGCTCGATGAGTCGCTTGAGCGCAGCTTCACAAGTCTTGATATCGCCAATAATTCTCGATCCGCTTAAGAGAGACCCCCAAATGAGAACATCAGGCTCCATAGGCATAGACGCTATAAAGCTCTCTGCTTCTTCGATTAGACCAGCTCTTCCGTAGAGATCAACCATACATCCATAATGCTGAATCGATGGAGTGATACCGAATTTCTCAGTCATCATTGCAAAGTATGATTTTCCTTGGTCAACCAGACCACGATGTACACAAGCACCGAGAAGACCCACGAATGTCACCGAGTTTGGGTTAATGTTGTTAGAAGCCGTCATCTCAGAGAAGAGTTGGAAGCAGTCTTCCGTGAGGCCGTACATTGCTAAACAACATATCATAGCACTGTAAGCTTTGACATCTCTCTTGGGTCCCAAGGCATCGAAAACACGTTTTGCTCTCTCTAAGCTCCCACATTTGGCGTACATATCAATGAGAGCTGTGCCTAAGACAACGTCAACCTCCACATTGAATTTTTCGATGTAAGCATGAACCCATTTCCCTTGCTCGAGCGCACCCAATCGCCCACAAGCAGAGATCACAGTCGACATAGTGAACTCGTTCGGTCTAACGAAAGCTTGGTTAGCTTGGTTAGTTTTAAGTGACTGCATCTCTCTGAACAAATGAAGCGCGTCCCTGTTTCTCCCACACATAACGTAACCGTTTATCAAACAGCTCCACGAAATCACGTTTCTTTCAGGCATTGCGTCGAACAGTTTCCGCGCCGCATCGAGCAACCCAGCTTTCGCGTAGGCGTTAACCAACGAGTTCCACGCAGGTAAATCCTTGGAGAGAGACTCATCGAAGACTCGCTGAGCTGAGCACAAGTCGCCGCAAGAAGAGTACATGTTGACAAGAGAAGTCCGGACGAAAGGGTCAGTGTCAAGTCCGAAAAGAAGAATCTGAGCATGGGTTCGTTGTCCAAGAGGAAGATGAGTGGGATGGTCAAAAGAAGGGAGAAGAAACGGAAAAGTATGAAAATCTGGTGTGACGCAATGGTAGCGCATGCGGAAGTAAACAGAGATGGGAGAGTGTCGTCGATTCTCAACATTGGCACGGATGATCATGTTCCATACGAAAGACTCAAGCTTTAGGCGCCTAATATGAAAAATCGGAGATATCATTTCTCAGTCTCGCCGTTTAAGTCTCAGAAATTCGTCGTTAATATGTGTTTTCTTAACCGAAGTGAACCGGTAATAACCGGCCGGATTTAAAAATATTGGTTTCTCAATTTGGACGGAAACAAAAGAGGAATCATTGTTCGTATTTGGAGCAAGAGAGAATCGAGAGAGATGGAGGAAGAGTTGCTCTCCGCCGTGCCTTGCTCTTCCCTCGCCGTTGAGTCAGTTCTTCGCGTTGCCACGGTAATAACAGATTCTAGAATATTCGTTTTGTGGGATTAGCTGCATACATATGTCTTAGATATTCAGATTGTGTTCATGCTCAGGCCGGTGGAATATACGGCTTCTGCGCCGGACCTCGTGACGCTCGTAAAATAGGTAATGAGAAGTTCGCTCTTTTGTATCCATTTGAAAGTTTTCATCGATTCATCTCTGTGGTTTATGAGCTAAAATTGCTGCGCCAGGTTTAAGCGGCTTCTCTCAGGCTTCCTATGTGGTAAACGAAATCTCTCTTTCACTGCTCTAAATCAAACAACTGAGCAATTGTCTCATACCAATTTGGATTTTCGATTTTTTAGGCAAAATGCATTGGAAGAGTCGGGTTTCAATGCGGTAATCTGCCTCTCTTTTCTTTTTTTGATTGGTTTAGTTTTCGTTATGAATTATGCGGTTAGGGATAGATGCCCTTCTTGTCACTAGAATGCTTCTTGTTTATGAAGATCATGATACTCTCTGCTGGTTGCCAAGTCATATATGTAATGCGGATACCTTACGTTCTAAGTGTTTTTGATTAGTTGCTTGAATTGCTTCTTAGTTTCTGGTATAGCATACTTGGTGGTTTGAGAGATATAACTTATATTCTAAAGTTTTTGGATTAGTGATTGTTTGTCAGATTTTATTTACGCATCGATGATCATATAATACAGATGAACCCATTGTTTTTCTGTTTTCCTTTCAGGTATTGTAAGTGGTATTTTTACCATGACCCACTGTGGGCTTCAACGATATCGAGGCAAGAATGATTGGGTCAGGTCCTATACATATCTTTTTGTATAATCTTTGCTTTCGAATACAAGACGCTGCTGAGAGTCTTATCACCTGATTCAGTAGTAAATCCTGATTAGTTAGATGGTCCTTTTCAGGTGAATGCTTTGGTTGGAGGAGCTGCGGCTGGAGCAGCTGTTGCTATTGGGACAAGAAACTGGGCCAACGTTGTCGGCACGGCTGGGCTGGTGTCTGTTTTTAGTGTTTTGGCTAACTCCACCAGGACTGATCTGAAACAATAACAGTAAGGTGAATTTTGGAACTCTGTTTCGACCTTTTTTGCTCTTAACATTACTTTTTTTCAACTCGAGTGTTTCCTCCTTGGATTCCTTCACTGATGCATCCACATTTACCGGACACCATCGGTAACAATCTTCTTCTTATGTCTGTTCACAGCTGTTGGTTTTGTTGCTGGGAGATCTCGGACAAGTCCATTCATCAGGCTTGGATCATACCGGACTCTCTGGTTTACTCACAGATATAGTTGGCTGAATCAGTGGATGGTCGATTTTCTATAGACCACAATTCTGGTTGTCTTTGTATTCATATTTTACCAAAACGAAAATGAAACTCAAAGTACCCATCTCATTTGCATTAGTGGTGATTGATGTACAAGTCATTAGATTGTGGGGGAAAAAATGGATAATGTTTTTACAAGGTAATCAATCATACAATCCAAATATCAAAACTTATACAAATGTATTTAGCTGAATCAGTGGATGGTCGTCGAAAATGAAGTGAAGTGTCTGATTAAAGCTATCGGAATGCCCATTTTAAAGTGAATATAATTGATAAGTTGTTAAAATGATAGTATATCACTTACATTTCAGTCTTCAACATTTTTAATGCAGGAGTCTTTGCAATAATTTAGTTAAGTTTGTTTAAAATTAAAAAATAATACTACGGTAGAGATGTCAAAAAAAAATTATGGTAGAGATGTCAAAAATAAAAACGAAGGTGTCCAAAAGTGTAATATCACATAAGTTTCGGAGTGTCCTTTATATATATAGTGATAACATAAAACCCTAAAATCAGTCCTTGTCTTTGCCGCTCTCCGCCGTCCGACTCCAGAAATCGAGAGCAATGGTATGTCAATTTCACGCCTTTCGCAACTCTCATTGCCACTCGGATATTCGTTTGTTCTGGATCTAGTTGCTGCTACTAGCATACAATTAGTCGTACATGAGGATTCTGGTTTTGTTTGATTTCCTACTTTTTATACTGGAATCCATCGAATTAGCTGCTTCGTCTAGGTCTGATGTACTAGTCATGTTTGAGCCTTCGATTCCGATGTTTAGCTCCGTTATGTTTGATGTGTTTTTCTGTGACATTTTGGATTCGTAGGCACCCAAAAAGGGAGTGAAAGTGGTTTCCAAGAAGAAGACGGTATGCTTCTTTTAAGCATTGTGCAGTCCTTCTCTCTATTTAACAAAGGTTAAATCATGAAATATCTTATTATTATTCTCTTGGATTTGTGTTGTTTTTTTAGGAGAAAGTAACGAATCCGTTGTTTGAGAGAAGGCCAAAGCAATTCGGTATCGGTGGTGCTTTGCCTCCTAAGAAGGATTTGACTCGTTACATCAAATGGCCTAAACAAATCCGTCTTCAAAGACAGAAGCGTATCCTCAAGCAGAGGTTGAAGGTCCCACCTGCCCTCAACCAGTTTACCAAAACTCTTGACAAGAACCTCGGTATGCTTTCTTTCATTCAATTTCTCTTTTCTTTCTAACCATCAGTTAACTCTAATCTGGTGTTCTGAGTTTGCAGCAACCAGCCTCTTCAAGGTTCTTATGAAGTACAGGCCAGAGGACAAAGCCGCAAAGAAAGATCGCCTTTTGAAGAAGGCTCAAGCCGAGGCTGAGGGAAAGACTGCTGAATCCAAGAAGCCCATTGTCGTCAAGTATGGTCTTAACCACGTGACTTACCTCATCGAGCAGAACAAGGCACAGCTTGTCGTTATTGCACACGATGTTGACCCCATCGAGTTGGTCGTCTGGTTACCTGCACTCTGTAGGAAAATGGAAGTGCCTTACTGCATTGTCAAAGGAAAATCTCGTCTTGGAACGGTAATAGAATTCGCCTCTACATAGATTTACACTTCGTATCAGTGTTTTCTCCTTTCTTTCACACTCTTAACCCTGGTGTATGTTCATCTACTTCCAGGTCGTTCACCAGAAGACTGCTGCTTGCTTGTGCTTGACCACTGTCAAGAACGAGGACAAGCTCGAGTTCAGCAAGATCCTTGAAGCCATTAAGGTAACTCAACTTAGAGTTGTGAAAATTGAGTAGCTACGAACACATTCTCGTAGAGACTTGACTATCTGTAACGTCTTTTTTTCACTATTCTGCTGAATAGGCCAACTTCAACGACAAGTACGACGAGTACAGGAAGAAGTGGGGAGGAGGCATAATGGGATCCAAGTCTCAAGCCAAGACCAAAGCTAAGGAGAGGGTTCTTGCCAAGGAGGCTGCCCAGAGAATGAATTAAGCATAGCGTCTCGGTTTTGTTTCTCGTTAAAGAAACATAAATGATGATCTTGGTTTTGTTTAACGATTTCATGGAATATTTTAAAACTTTATGCTCTTACTATCGGTGTTGCACACTTCCGGATTTTATGCAGTTTTGTTATCCAATTTGCTCTCGAGTTATTCGCATATTATAAACATAGGCATATTTTAAAAATTGAAGTTAAAATATGGCAGGATGAACGTAGTTGGGTAATTTAGTTGCAACCTATTTTCAGAAGCTTCTTCTGCGTTGAGCTTGTTTCGCGGAAGTAGATGATGATAAGACTCATCTTCCTGAGGATGGAAGGCATTTGGTAAGTTAAATGGGCTTTTGATTCATACACCCAGCATGACGTCATCTTTAATAGGTTTTTTGTTTGTTTTCAAGTTAAACACATCATAAAATCCATCTCCACAGACCCACAAATAGGTCCAAACACATGTCTCCCAAAAAATTAAAGCCCAAACAATAAGATAAGGACTCTGATGGACGTGTGTTTTTTTAAAAAAAAATTGTTAACTTATTTCCCACTAGAAAAAGTAAAATAGAAATATGACGAAAGTATATTATCATCCTCTACAAATTAGATTAGAACCGCTTTCAATCTTCCGTCTCGCACTCTTCTCTTTTTTTCTCTCTCTCTCTTAAAACGCAAAGAGCTTGTTGCTCTCTCTCTCTTACCGCGGCAATAAATCGAAGAATATTATACAAACACGAGGGCATGATGAAGTTCAAGTTTGATTACGAGGAGGTCTCTCACAATATATCTATCTTTTGATCCTTTGTTTACTTGTTACGAGAATCTATCTGTTTCACACAACAAAAACAAAAGCGACTTTTCCTTTTTTTATTCATATCAGTGTTTTACTGTTTTTTTTTGTTTTGTTTCAACTACACAGGAATACATAAGGAACTCGAGAGGCGTCGAGCTGTTCGCTTGCAGATGGGTTCCGTCTTCTTCTTCTCCCAAAGCTCTGATCTTCCTCTGCCATGGTAAACAAACAACAACTTTTTTTTTTTGCCTTGTTACTCGAATATTCTGTTAAGTTACATCAACTACCCTAATTTATAGGTTTTCTTTATTTAATTGATTCATTAAAAATCCTCAATATTACTAAAAGAAGATTTGGTCAATGTGCAGGCTACGGAATGGAATGCAGTGGCTTCATGAGAGGTACCTTATTTAATTATCCTTTCTCTCTTTTAATGCTCCTCTCTCCACAATATGTATGCACATACCCATTTAAACCAAAAAATAAGCAAAATTCTTCGTCTATATTCGATTAAACCATTTAATTGATACGTATGTGCATTTGTATGGCCTGAGTCTATAAAAATATTACTGTTTTGAATTATAATCGTAAAAAATAACTGTATTCTATATAGAAACTATCATCTGTTGTCCAAAATTTGGTTTGTTTGTTTCAATATGTTGCGTGTTTGTTACACTGACATGCATCTAGATCGAATTTATACCAACGATTAATTATCAGCGTTATTTGTGGTGATCCATGATTTATTACTATTTACAGTTGCACTTGTATTAGCATCGACCGTAAGTGTTCATTGCAGATTCGATTTCTAATGCCGTATCCTTTGTGTTACTTTTTGAGAAAATAATTATTTTATTTGAAAAAGAAGCAGATTAAGACAAAACAAGAACTGTTTTTATCGTATCAAGTGGACGATTAGACTAATATGAAACGTAACAAAAAAGATAATATAACAAAAGGTATTGTCAGTTGCAGAAGAATGCCCATATCTGAATATTGCACTTTTGTCTGCTGCGTAGCATTTGATGTAGTTTTTGTCAATTCATCTACATTCTACACGTGTTTCTTTGACCATCATCACATTTTTAAACTAGTATTATTTCTTTTCTTTTTATCCCTGAATTTTGGGGAAACGTAACATTATCCTCATCTTCAAATTTAATCGTTTATCTTTTGCTTTGCTCTAATTTATCGGAATGCCGGTGTGACCGATTTTTTATGGAGGTAGTACGGTAAAAAAATCATATAGTATCAGATTATGGAGGTATGGTCATGGACCATCGTGTCTCCAATAATTATCAAAGTGATCGTGTACCTAACTATAAAAGTAATTGTTAGCAAGAAAGAAATCTCGAGAGAATATATAGAGTCCCCACGAGTATGAAATGAATATTTACTTCTGTTCCTCTCTTCCTTTGTACAACGAGAAACTTGTGATCGGCCTTAATTGTTTGTGGTCTTTGACAACTAATAGTATTCCTTGAATCTGCCTAATTAATGTTTGATTTACGAAATATAATAATTGCTTCCCTCTACCAAAATAGGGGTGAGCAGGCATTCTCTTTGCCATTTACTCTTTTGAGATAAAGACAACACACTAATCACTATTGTTTATTTTATAATTAATATACACATGAATTCAGTTCTTTGTTTCCCATTCATTTTTTGGACAAAGTTGGTCAACAATAGTTGTTTATGTTTGAATTAGAATGCGGGATACGACTGGCTTCAGCAGGATATGCGGTATTTGGAATGGACTACGAAGGTCATGGTCGGTCCAAAGGAGCTCGTTGTTACATCAAGAATTTCGGTAACATAGTAAACGATTGCTACGACTATTACACCTCAATCTCTGGTACCTGAAAAACACTATTCTTGCATGCATCTCTGCTGCCAATCTCTATCCATGTAAACCAACTATTAACACTTGATTTTTGGTTACTTTAAGCGCTAGAAGAATACAGAGAAAAGGGCAGATTCCTGTATGGAGAATCCATGGGAGGTGCGGTTGCTTTGTTGCTTCACAAGAAAGATCCTTCTTTCTGGAATGGTGCCCTTCTCGTGGCTCCAATGTGTAAGGTGCCAAGTTTCTTCTATTTTTTATATACTTACCAAGTTGATACACAGACCCCAAGAAGTACAAACAAGAGTTGTTAGCAATTTACCTAGTTTAGTTTTTGTTTCTGTGAGCAGATATCAGAGAAAGTGAAACCACATCCAGTAGTGATTAATCTACTAACGAGAGTGGAAGAGATTATCCCAAAATGGAAGATCGTGCCCACGAAAGATGTTATCGATGCAGCCTTCAAAGATCCGGTCAAGCGCGAAGAGGTAAAAATAAACCAAATATAATAACGAATTATTTGAGTCCAAAATATATGTGCGTATATTAATAATGGACCTTAAACATGGTTTGTAAAATATAGATAAGGAACAACAAGCTGATATATCAAGACAAACCAAGACTCAAAACCGCACTTGAGATGCTTCGAACGAGCATGAATCTCGAAGACACTCTCCACGAGATCACTTTACCCTTTTTTGTCCTCCACGGTGAAGCAGACACAGTGACTGATCCAGAGATTAGCAAAGCTCTGTTCGAGAAAGCAAGCACACGTGACAAAACCATTAAACTTTATCCAGGCATGTGGCACGGGTTGACTTCTGGTGAACCTGACGCTAACGTTGACCTCGTTTTTGCTGACATCATTAATTGGCTTGAAGCTCGTACCGGCGACTCCGCTTCTCTCATTGTCACTCCGATCCGGGATCCCACCGCAAATGTTCAAAAGGTCGTTGAAGGCGCTTGTAACGATCAAGTGAAGCCTAAACGGCAACAGGCTAGTCTCCTTTGTGGGTTAAACGGCGGGGGACGCCGTTTGGTTCATCGATCTTCTATGTAATAAACTAAACAGAGAATAATCTCTTTCATTACGTTTATTTTGTAGCAACACTTGTTCTTGTTCGTAGACTTACGTAATAATACCAAAAACATGATTCTTTTTTTTTTTTTTTGAAAAACACCAAAAACATAATTCTTTGGCTCAGAAAATCATGAGCGCTTGCGTATACTACTAATAAATTACATACACATTTTGTTACGAAACACAACATAGCTGCACGATGTAAGAAGTTTATATACGAGTCTTTTCTATATGAATTGAATACTAAAAAGATATCTTTGCTAAATTGATTATAAATTAAAAGACACTAATGAAAAAAACATACATAATCGATAATACAAGAGTAGGAAAAAAGCCAAACTCTGGATAATCCAGTGAGACCATGAGCTTCGACACTGACTGCAAAAAAGCCAAAATCTCCTGGATAATCCAGTGAGATCATGAGCTTCGACACTGATTGCAAAAAAGCCAAAAGTTTTGGATAACTGAAGAAAAAAGCCAAAATCTTTGGTTAACTGAAGAAAAAAATGATTTTGTGGATAATTCGACACTGATTGCAATGGGATCCAGGTTGAATAGTTGATGGGCTATCTTAGCTTGGCGCTCATCTGTTTGGGCTTTACTCGTATTTGAGTAATACTATTGAGGCCCAATAGTAAATAGAGGCCTCTTTTAACCGCCATGGTGCTCTGGACTTGAGAGTCCCTTCCTTTTCTCCTCTTCTTCTTCTTTTCCTCCCGTAAGTGAGAGATATTTGCAAAAGCGACCCAAAGCGAGATTTAGCTGGTAAAACCCTAATTTCTTCGATCTGCTTTTCGGTGGGAAATCTGTTTACAGTCTCTTACTTTCTCGTTTTCCCAATCGAATCCTTTGCAGGTTCCATCTTTTTTCTTCGGAGAATTTTGTCGAGCGGAGTTCAGTTGAAGCCAACAAGATGAGGTAGGGTTCTTGGCTTCGTCTGCTAATTTTATATTTCTTTACTCAAATCCAAAGCTTCTTTCTTTATTTCTCTAACACTCTGATTATTGTTTGGTCTTTGCAGTAGGCCAATGGAAGAGGATACCAACGTAAGTAAAATCTCTTGCCCTCTCTTTATCTGATTTGATAAACATTAAAAACCCTAATTCGAATTTGTGCCATGTGATGTCTCATCCATCGTAGCTCTGGTATTTGCTTCTTAGGGCTTGAGCTGCTCGATTAGCTATTTTTAGCTCGCTGCTATTGTTTCGTAGCCTTGGCGGAATTGGTTGATGAGTCTTTTGAAAATCATATGGTTCTGTAGCTTATAGTGGTTATGGTAGCGAGCAGAGACACTGTTCTTTTTGGTGCCAATCTATAGAGTTTTGGCTGTTTGAATGTTACTGGTTTTGATTCTCCTCTACTTGATGTTATTAAGTAGGCATTATTGTAGTGTTGATTGATACTCGAATGTTGATATCATAGTGTCCTCATGTGCTTTCTATGTGTACTTGATTAGCAGGGAAAGACTGAAGAGGAGGAGTTCAACACCGGCCCGCTCTCTGTTCTGATGATGAGTGTAAAGAACAACACCCAGGTCTTGATCAATTGCCGCAACAACAGGAAACTCCTTGGCCGTGTTAGGGCATTCGACAGGCATTGCAACATGGTTTTGGAAAATGTCAGAGAAATGTGGACTGAGGTATTACTTTTTCCTGTCTTTTGATTTAGTTACTCACTCGTCTATATTGAATTTGTCGTGTCTTACATTGGTTGTTCTATTGGGTTTTGTAGGTTCCTAAAACTGGAAAAGGAAAGAAGAAAGCTCTTCCCATCAACAGGGATCGGTTCATCCCCAAGATGTTTCTCCGTGGTGACTCTGTCATTATTGTCCTCAGGAATCCCAAGTAAGAGAGCGGAGAGAGCGAGAGAGAGAGAGAGAGTTTGAGATGGTCTGGTCGTAGTGGTTTCTTCGTATTGATAATTCTCGCTTCTTCTCGTCAAATCCTAATTGTTGCATCGACGGAGTTACATCTTTGATTATGAGTCTTAAAATCTACTTTTGCCTTGTAAGCACTTATCTTCTGTTATGACTCTTATGACTAAGACGCAGCGTTGAGTAGTGCCACTAAACTTTGTAATTGCAAAAGACAAAGTTTTTATCTTAAACTAGACAAGCTACATTACTGGAGGGAAAGGGAATTTGGCATCAGGGATGAGTAGCTCTCGACTTGTTTTCTTGCCAAATAGACAATAGTCTGCTTCAATACACTTGTCAGGCCTTTGGTTTACATATCACTACATGTTCTATTTCTTTGCGTAGCCGAAATCAACATTTTTCCATTGTTTTGGTTTGCGGTTTGCCGAGTTTCCCTAGGAAAAGAAATGTCTGTTCATCTACGAGAAGGAAGAATCATCATGAATCCATGATAACCCAATGTGGGTCGCTTATCAAGAGTAGTTACGACATTATGAATGTTTCTCATTGGTGTAGGATCGCCTTCGTAGGGATGAGTATACTTCTAACGAAGTGAAGAATCTGTTTTTCTTTAATGTGTTTAATCGTTTTATTAGCTCGAAGGATTGGATTCGGATCTAGATATTTGCTCATCTAAGTTCCCCTGTTGTGCTCGTAGTTGCTCTTTTTGCTATTTAACTGATAATTCTCGCAGCTTCTCGTCAAATTCTTGTTGTTAAACCAAGTAGAGAAAACATTTTTTTACTATAAGTAGATACCGCTAAACTTTTGAAAAGACAAAAAGCTTTTCTTCAACTGTAGTGAGGTCCATGAATAAGTAGTAAAGGCACCAAACTCTTACTCTACGTTACACGAATATAATATCAAAATAGAAACTCAAAAACAAAATAAATTTTAAGAAACCAAGCTCCCTCCTCTCCAGTGTAGCTGCAAGCAATGCCTTGTATTTTTGGGTATAAACCAATAACCAACCGCAAGGGCCGCCACTTGCATCTGCGTTTGCTCAAGCTGAGGTTGTTTTGGTGGTGGTTGCAGCCACGGAGGAGCCTTCCTTCTGGTCACCGAAGACACGTTGACGGAAGTCTTTAACCATGAGAGGAAGTCCCTGACGAAGAGAGACCTTTGGTTCCCAACCTAAAAGCTCTTTGGCCTTTGTGATGTCAGGCTTTCTCTTGTGAGGGTCATCTTCCGTGTTTGGTCTGAACTCTATGTTTGCGTTTGGATCAATCGTCTCTTGAACCACCTGCAACAGGAACCCAACCAAAAATCAAAGACATCAGAATCTGGGGTTCAATGTACAGAGGTATAAGTAAGTAAATAGAAAGAGACCTTAGCAAGCTCGAGCATGGTGAATTCACCAGGGTTACCGAGGTTAAATGGCCCGACATGTTCTCCTTCCATCAACCTCATCAAACCTTCGACCTTCATGCATCCCAAAACCACAAAATCAGACTCAGTAGTACAAAATTAACAGCAAAACTTTAACCAGGACAAAGGGGCAATAAAGTTCAGACCCCATTTGGTCCTTTGTCACATGATATTGATACCCCCCATTCATAAGATTGCTAAAGTGGGGACCGTTTTGATGCCTCTCAGAGATTTGGGTCTCACGTTTTAAAGCCTTTGTTGTTAGATCCCACAACACAATTCACTCTTTTCTTACAACAACATGTGAGCTCACTTAACACAAATTAACTTTTTTCTGTTTTTATTCATCCTCTCTTGATCTATCTCTCGAATATACTTACCTACCTACAGTATTTGTTATATTTCTCCAGTCCCCACACGAAAGTAAGAATAAATCTTAAGTTGGATCTAAGAGAACATAATTAAAGATGTTGTGCTGGCAATTTGTAATACTAAATTGAATCGTTCTTTAAGGGAGAAAAGGCAGGCCTTACCAGATCAGAAACAAACTGGAAACTTCGTGTCTGCTTCCCATCACCATAAACAGTCAAAGGTTCTTTCCTTAGTGCCTGTTAAATTATTACCAATTTAAACCATCATTACTCTAATGATCCACTAAACCATTCTTAAATCATCTATACCTATTGAACCACTAGATTATTATTAACCAACCTGCGCAACGAAGTTGCTGACAACACGTCCATCATCTATACACATTCTTGGACCGTATGTGTTGAAGATCCTAGCAATCCTGACCTGTGACCACAATCAACAAAGTTAGCCACTGAAAACGCTCTGGATCTCTTCTTTCTCATCAATTAATTACACATAACTTAGGCTTGAATGGAAAATAAATGGAAAAAAACAGTAATAATAAATAACGAACCTCGACATTGGCTCCACGGTGATAGTCCATGGTCAGCGTCTCTGCCGTCCGCTTTCCTTCGTCGTAGCAACTACGAACACCTGTTCCAACCAATTGCAACCATAATCAGTCATCAACCAAAAGCACAAGGAACATGATTATTAACCCACGAATCAGGAAAAGTCAACAAGACAGCAATTAAACCAAGACAGCAAAACCCATCCGAGGCATGTCACGTGTCGGCGAAAAAGTACTGTCTCAGTGAAAAATGACTTTTGAGTAAAAAAGCAAATCATAAAAAGTTGTCGAATTTTCAAAGCAGGTAATTGAATGAATGAAATGTTAATTGTGGAGGCTGCTGGGCTGCGTCTAAAGCAGAGACACGTATCAAAAGCCGCACGATCAGAAAGACCCGTTTATCACGGTTCAAAGGGTTTGACCGTACAGAAAAAGGGGACCAGATCTGAAAGGAAAGCCCACATGAGGCGCACCATAAAACACCTGTCTTTTTTCAACTCTCTCTCCCTCCCTCTTAACGTGCGCATTTTCCGACACAGTGAACGAAAGAAAACAAAATAAAATTCAAAAACAGAGAACCCCGAAACGTCGTCGTGCGTGGAAAAGAAAAGGTTTTTCAGATTCCAGACAGCCAATGAATGAGCAACAAACAAACGAAAAGAAGAAAAGTGTGAAGCTTTTACCGATGGGATTAACGTTGCCCCAGTAAGTCTCGACCTGAGGATGCTGTAGAGGATCACCGTAGACCTCACTAGTACTGGTGAGGAGGAACCTAGCACCGACTCTCTTAGCCAAACCAAGCATGTTCAACGTTCCGACAACATTGGTCTTAATGGTCTTGACGGGATTAAACTTGTAATGGACAGGGGAAGCAGGACAAGCCAAGTGATAGATCTGATCAACCTCAAGGAGGATAGGTTCAACGACGTCGTGTCGGATAAGTTCGAAGTTAGGATTACCGAAATGATGCATGACGTTTTCTTTCCTTCCCGTGAAGAAATTATCAACGACGATCACCGTATCTCCTCTCTCCATGAGTCGATCCACCAGATGCGATCCCACGAACCCCGCGCCACCTGTCACCACAACTCTCAGACCTTTGCGTTTCAACCCCAGTGGGATCTTCCCTCCCGTCGCTCCGATCCGGTTCAGATACTCTAGGCTTGGTTTTCTCTGTAACGCCGGTACGTATGAGTCGCCGGACCGGATTCCGTAACCGGAAAACGGATCAGAGTAAGGTGTTGAATGGTTGGAGCGAGGGAAAATTGTGAAGACGAGTGTGGCGATTGCAATGCCGACGAGGACGAAGAGAAGTCTCTGTTCACGGAGCATGTAACGCATCGGACGGCTCACCATGAACCATGGTTTTATAGGTTTCGGGTAGTATGCATCGGCCGCTGGTTGGTCCGCCTCGTGTCGACGGTTGATTAGCTCGCTCGCCATAGATCTTGAATCCAAAGAGAGAAATCAAGAAAGGGGAAAATTAAAATATGTTTCCGAGTCGAACTCGCCGGGAACTGAGTCGACTTTGAACGAGAGAGAGTGAAAAGCGAATCGGGTTTTTTGGTGTATTTAAGTAGGCCAATGCGTTTCAGATCAAGCCTAATTATTCACTCTTTATTACGATAATACCCCCGTTTCGGAATTACTAAAAACCAATAGAATGTGTGGGGAAATTTTATTTAGACTTTCCTTCAATATCGGACATTAATTAAGTATATTGTTACTTTGTCCATTATTTGCAGCAACAATTAGATTATCATTTCTGATATTTTCTAATACGCAATTTGTTAAAAGAAATGATGTTGATAGGTTCGTTAGGTGTGCTAATGTCACGTAAATAAAGTCAATGCCAAACCCTAACTTAGCACTCAAAGCCAAATTGGTACGAGCTTTGAGTGATTTCGACGTTCGTTTTCTTTTTTATTTCCCTTTTTTACCTTTTACATCATTTATTACAATCAACATAACCCATAATGCATTTCGAAATAGTAATTTTCACAAAACATAATATTATTATTTTAAACAAAAGCATGTCCTAACAAACTAGCAGTTTTTTTTTTACATAATCACATTCATAACGTTTTGACATTAATGGTTTGGGTAACGTGATATATAATGTACAAAAAGTGTTATGAGTTTTAAATGTGACTACTTGTGTTTGTATTCGGTCATATATTGTTAACTCAGACAAAAGCTCCAAACCAACCAAATGTGTAGTATTAAAGCTGGTAAATCCAATTTTGTTGTAGATCTCAGTGATTCCAATTGTTACTTTTTGTTTTATGGTGCCATTAACGTTGTCTACGTCATCTAAAACATGGTATGAAATTTTGTTTAAGAAATAAACGGTTAGGTTGAAACGAGACATGCATTGACTAAATATCCAAACTACAAATTTCTCATGTTAGAAGTATATATCCTAAGTTCCTAACTATATAGTTGAAACATTTGCTTGAATGAAACATTTATTTGATTAACAAGTCAATGATAACTGTCTATTTAAAGATATTTCATTGGCTGTTCGATTAGATATGCGGATATGTATCCAGTGTTGAATTGGTCCATATAGAAGAATATCAAACACTTGATAGAACGGGACATTTGGGGTTAGTAGTGAAATTTGAAAATATAGGAGAAGTATATACTGAATAAAAACATCATCGTTTTGTCGTTTTGAGCGCAGTTTAATTGGATTCATACGCCCGACGTGGTTGGGAAGGACAAATTAACATTGTGTATGTAATTCCTGTCTAGCAGACAAAACAAAAACGTTAAACAATCAATATTAATAGTATCATCCGTTGCATCTTTACGGCTTCGTATATTCGTCTTGTTCCTATCTAGTTTTAAGGACACTGCATCAATACATGAACAGACGTTTACAATAACTTATGTACGTAGGAAATGACAATGGGAGATATATAGTTAAATGATTGCATTACGACAGGATTTATTTATGTATATGTTTTTTTATGTGTTAGTTGAGGCTATCAATTAGTTATGTATTCTGGATTTAAGGTATACTTTGGTGTAAAATATTTTTAATTAACTAAAAGCTCACATAAAAAAGCTTGGATCCAGAGGTGAATACAACTTAAAAGAAAGGGAGGACAATTGGCGTTTACGTTGACTTGTGATTCAAACGTGGCGGTGTGTTATATAACCCCACAACTCCTTCACTTTCTTCGCCAACTTTTGGATTCGCGATGGCTAACATAATTCGTTGTTCTCAAATCAACTTATCTGTTTTCTTATAAATAACAATTGAACTTTTAATAACCAATGGAATAAGACTAGCTAACAACAAGATTCTGTAAACGAGTCCATTTTAGACGATTCTGCAAATATATATTAAACGTTTAAATAAATGGTATCAATCAAAAACTAAATAATGTTTGGTGGTGGATAAATGTCATAAAATATCAAGCCAGTCCATTTTGAAAAGCAAAATTTTGAGTTGTTGAGTTATACTTTTTGAGAAATTAAACGTAGAGTAAATTAAGACTTTTCTTTTTCTAGAGATTTTGTTTGAGAGTCCCACCGGTCCGAGTCGAACGATTCATTTTTTATTTTTGAAAGACGAATGATTCATTTAACCCACAAAAAGAATTTGGAGCCGAGCTTCTATTGGCAAGACCAGCCGACTTGGCTTTTATGCCACTTGGCACTTGCTCAAAGGTTCTTGGCGCATCGTAACTTACCATTCAAAAAGAACAAAATCGATTTAAAATGGTAGAGTGTTCATAAAGTTGACACCGACTACTTCTCACGTTTGACTTTATGGCAGGGTAGTTACTTGTTTGGTGGCTTGAGCCTTGAGCTTGGGACGGTGACAATAATAGGAACTAATAGCATTGGCCCAATATATGACACTAGGCCTACAATATTTCAGCCTGTAGGATGATTAATTAGGTCCATTACTGAATCGTTCGAAGAACAGATGGATATTTTTAAGAATACTGAACAGAACAATCTAAGAACGAGACTACGAGAAAGTCCGGATTTGGCAATCGAAGATAGCTATAAATTCACTAACATAAATCATACAGCATTACTAATCTATATTATAACAATCAACTTTGATATCGGGGTGATTTCAGAAAATCATTTTAAAATTGAGATATTTTGAAGAAGTTTTAATAATCTTTAAATAATGTAGTCTAAATTCAACACTTATACTATTC